>VXBW01005315.1:245093-400207 GCA_013400375.1 Thinocorus orbignyianus
AAGATGTCCAGTGCATAGCATGAAAAAGTTGGAATTTTGCAGAAGTGCTTCTTTGCTTGCTCCAGTGGGATTGCTAAGCAAGTCTCAGGTCAGCAGATTTGAGCTCCGACAATCTCTCTTTTGCATGGTTAAAGTTCATGCCCAGGTTTGGTCTAAAAAACCTGTCAGTGCTTTCTGGTTATGGGTAAACTGTACTTGATGTTCATCTGCGGTGTAAATCCAGAACTCAAAACACGGCTGAAAAGCTATCATGGAGTCTAGACATGGAGGGAAACAACAGCTGCCACCAGGCACAGATCCAGGACAGATTACTGCGGTCACAGCAAGGACTAAGCCAAAGGTATATGCCTGGACTAAATACACATCATGAAAGCAAAACCTGTATCATGAAGGCAACTGCCACAGTGAGGAAGTAAGGAATTAGGTGGGCAAACTCTACATCTCATCTATCTCTGCTACCACAGGCATCTGTCAGGCCATTAAACCTGCCTGGGGGATCACACACAGCCCAGGAGCAGCTTTCCAGCTGTGCTTCCCCAGCACTTCCCTCTCTGCCATCTAGTAACAAGCAGCCTGGTCATTCAGCCTTATTTGTGAGCGGTAATTCTTGCAACGTGCCACACAGAAGGAAACGGGACTTGTTGCAGGACTGCCTTGGTGGTTTTTTGCAGCTATTCCTTCCCCCTGGAAGTCGGAGAGAAGTACAAAGCTTATGTGTACTGCAACGTAGTGGACAGGCAAACTGATTCTGCCCCATCAAAATCAGATCAACCTAGACTTCCAAAAAGCAGCAGTAACACAATTCTGGTACATGCCACTGATTCTGTTCTCTTCATCAGTTCAAATACTGAACAGTATCACCAAAAGAGAGAGGGACAAACAGCAAATCCAAGAAAGAGAGCCCTATGGCAGAAGTGAAAGACCAGTGCTGAAGCAGTCCAGAACTATGAGAAAGATACAGGAGACAGTGGGAAACAAGATAGGAGTGCCAGCATCCCGCCACCCGAGAGCCACGTACAGCCCACAGCGACCCACAAACACTGCTGCTGCTTTATAGGTCACTGCATCATTCAGCAGTTTGGCAGACAGGGGAAGCTCTGTGCTAGCAGCAGTTCAGATGTACTACAGATGTCAGTTTGCTCTCTTGCCTTTTAGCAACATCCCAAGCACGTATCATGTTTTCAAACCTGCTGCCTGGAGAAGACCTTTCTACTTACTCAATACAGAGGAAACGGATCAGGTGTGAGAAGGTGCAGGGATCAGCAAGGTTAGCAAGATGACTTTTAAAAACAGATGTGGAAATGGAAGTAGGCTCGTTACATGTATAAAAGGCAGCTGCTCCCATCAGTGAGGATGGCACAGAAGATGAAAAATGGAAAGATTTAGATGCTCAGGTGGCAGAAGCACTGCATTCATCCCAGTGTGTGCTCGTGCTGCAGGATACAGCACACAGAGACACCCAAGATCCAGCACACTTAAAGACTTCTATTGGATTTCAGTGGGATTTATCTCAGGCCTGATAAAGTCAGTTACAAAATCTACTAACTGTGCATTGTGAAGGCTGTCACTAGCACTATTATCACAAGTCCTTATCTCAAATCTCAACTGAAACTTCAAGTACTGGAAAATCTCATGACCTGTCCTCTTCCTGCTATAAAGCCTGGTGTTTTGTTTTGTTTTTTAACCAACTTTATTAAATTGAGTTTGTTAGACCCTTATCCCCAGCTGGTTAATGAGACAAACACACCCCTGATCATGCCTTACTACAGTGCAGATGACTGTCACTAGGTTGCTGAAAGCAGTAAAGCACAGGACTTGTGCTGCATTTCAACAGCAGCAAGAAGAAACAAAGCTCACTTAGCAGACACCCTTAAGGCAATTCTAATCCCATGTGTTAAGAAGGTCTGGATCAGGCCAGGCTTACCGCCCGCAGGCAAGCTACATGCTTGTGTGCTCCATGTAGCATACGTGTGTCCAGTCTTTCTTTGGACAATGTCCTATACAGTTTGCACTGAGAGCTCAGTGTCTCTTCAGCAGAAGGCACCAGCCCCCCGTGGTTTGGGTGAAGAGCCACTTCTGCTGTGCAGCCAGGGTGCAGTAAGCACACTGCTTGCTGTTTGAAGGCAGAAATTAAAGTTCTAGCTAGAATTATCTTTTCCTAAATGATGTTTCTTTGGGTATTTGAAAATATTATGTTGATGCCAGTTTGGCTGAGGAAGTCTACTTGGATACAGCACACAAGCAACTCGCAGAAATTCTCAACATTCCCAGTTTCTGCAAAAAAATTCAGCTGAAGCCATGGTAAGCAGAGCAAGCATCCAAGTAACACAGACTCATTAACGCATAATTAACATACAGCAGTTATAGTAGAGCTATTCATTGCTGCTGTTGGAGGTAACAGATTCTTCCTTAATTGTATTCAGATGATGTTAACTTTCCACCAAGTTCAACCAAGCTGTGTTTCTCTAGCGTTGTTTCAAATGAAAAGAACAAGTATGATACAATCAAGCTTCCACCGAACCTCAAATACAGATCTGTTTAAGTGAAGCCACTGAAAGCTGGTGCCTTCATACTGGGGCTTATGCTTCCTATGAAAGATAACTCCATCTGAACAAACGCACTGGAATCTTCAACAGAAAACAAGACATGTTTGTAGGGAGGATATACAGAGATTTATTTAATCAGGTTTACTATTTACAGTTGAGATCACTTTCACGTACTACTTCGCTACTCTACATGGCTACATTGTTTCCAAACCAATTTAAAATCTACAGTCTAACAGTTCACCCAACACATAAAACCGCTCTTCATAGAAAAATGAAATATTTCATTATAGAACAGTAGTGCATACATTATACTCCTGAAAAGCCAGCTTGTATTTTAAATCACTAACGTCTGAAAGATTTGATCTCTGAAGGTCAAAACTGCTGCCACATGATCCTAAAATTCCGGTTAGCCTTTTTTCTTTTTTACAATTTTATATATAAAGTGTACTGGACTTAAGTGTTTTTAAAAAGTGACACTGGTGAGGGGCAAGATTAAAATTTTTTTTCCTCAAATTAAATACAGCTGGCTTCCTTTGTACAACTTTGGCCAAGAAAGTTTCATGTAGTAAAGGTTTTAAAAAAAACAAAACAAAGAATCCTCTCTCTATATGTAAGATTCAGCCAGTTAACGCTTAGAGACAATCTACCAAAGTAGGCACACATCCTTTGACTTTCATATCAACCAAATTACACTCAACTTGCAAATGGTTCTGAAATCAGAAAGTTTACTATTATACTAAAACATTTAGATACATGAATAGCTGGGCTAAAACAGTGAAAGTCACGGGTAATCCTATGGGTGTGTGTAAAGCTGAGCTGTTTTGCCCATCACCAGTGTACAGTACGGCTGTCCTCATCTGTGAAAGGGGTGCTTGGACTAAGCTTAGGGCAAGAAAGCTAATCGCAGTAGACCTGGCCCATTCACCTTCCACGTAAGTGAGATAAGACTGAACGGCGCGTTCGCCCTCTCTTCTAGGCGTAGGTTCCGCCAGTGATGAGAAGCTCGTAGGCAGGATCCCGACTCCTCCTACATAGTACTATACAGGCACACAGCATGCCCAGAAGCTATGGAAAGAAAAAAAGAGAACAAGCTGAGTGCAAGGTACTTCAAGAGATTTAACTTCAGCACAGAAACTGTCAGCATGCTCTGAGAGACTGTAATTCTCCGTAATGACAACAAATGCCTCGACCTTCAACAAGCTTCTTTTCCCGCTGCAAAAAGTGAGGGACACAAAGTCCAGCCATACTTTCTTGCAAGATTGTCTTGGATGTCTTGAACAATTTTTTTGGGTCAGTCACTTGTATTCTGCCTCAACAATTCAGATGGAAGAAGTGGCTGATTTTTATTATTTTTTTTTATGAAAGATACCAATTTTCAGATACCATATCTGGCATGAAAAAATCAAAGCAAAATTCAAATGCATTAGCCTTTAATTGCTCTGAAAAGAAAGAACAAAACCTCACGAGTTTTATGAGCCTACTTCACTGCTGAAATCTTTCAAATGCTCAGTCCAACATGAATTATTCACTTTTAGACATTTTCTTGTGGTTAAAATTCACAGTACCATGACTGGGTTGCCAAATTTGCCAGGAATTTAGGGTATAATCACCTAGTATATATTTACAAGACTTCAATCAGATGAATGTAATCAGGAACAGAGGACATGACATTTTACAGGTGTTGCATGTTACTGAAGGTAGAATGACAGTAAAAAAAAATAATAATCAGGTAGTGCTGCGTTCTGTGACCCACAGTCATTGGCAACAGCTTCTAGTAAAGTAAAAAAGTTGTACTGATATGGTCAAATACATAGAAGTTTATTCACAGATGCAAGCTTTTTATGAGGGTCCTGTCATAATTCTGAAACACAAAGCATCACCTACAAGGTAAATAAGTTCCTAAAAAAACAACCTAACAAAAAAAACCAACCTCAAAAGCCCCTTGAACAAAGGGTAAACTAGAATGAAGTAGGTGAGCAGACAATCAGGTATAAAACTTCTTCATTGATACAGGAAAAACCCAGTGAAAATACAGCACTGGGACAAAAGGAGAATTGCTCACTTCATTAAAGTTTGATGCAAACATCACGTATGTAACAGGTTTTAAAACTTAACGGTGGTACATGCAAAACAGTACTTAAGTCTGCTGAAAGAATGAAGAGAGAATGTTTTAGAAACCCTAACTCTAAATAAGCAGTGATTAAAAAAAGGCATGATGAAATGCTGGTATAAGCTTCTAATTTCCTGGAAAGGAACAAACGGCAAAGATTAGTAACGATCTGTGACTGGAGTGCATTATCTGCTGTGGATCTATAGCAGAAACCAGCTCAGCTTTGAAGAAGCACATGCAGAGCAACCTAGAGCATGGCACTTCAGCCAGCTGGTAAAACCAGAACCTTTCTTCTCTTTCCTTCAGTACTTGGGTGGTTCCAGTTCAGACTGACTGCAAATATCTCTATCTTATCATAGAATGGTTTAGGATGGAAGGGACCTAAAGGTCATCTAGTCCACAAGCAGGGACATCTTCAGCTAGATCAAGTTGCTCAGGTTCTTACATTCATGTCAGAGCAAGAGGAAAAAACAGTTTACATGAGAGAATGACTCTTTATGGACACAGCACTTCTAAGCGAAGAGGTAACATCCACAATTAAAAAATAACCCTCATGTTAGACTTGTGAGATGGAGAGTTCATGGTAATTGCTGGTGGCTACAGAACTCTGAAGGCTTGCAGCCTGCAAGCACAAAATCTTCATCTTGTTCTCTGTTCAAAACAAGGATAAAGCAAAGAATGCACTGCAGAGAAACACAGCCTTTAGTCTTGTGCTGCAATTCATTCTAGGCATGCATTTCAAACAGAAATACTTCTATCACATTTGCAGTTATTCACACAAAGATAATCCTGTTCAATGACTCACTCAAGACATTCAATTTATACAGTTTTGTGTAAAATCTGAAACAAGCAGGTACTGTAATAAAGCCTCACGTAATTGAGAGTTGAGTTACTATTTAGAACATTTCTATCCTTCAGGAGGCCATTAAGGGTATTTCTAAAATTCACTGTAAACACAGAAGTATCTCTCATAATTGAACTTTCTCTACAGAAGTGATTTTTTGTATCATTAAATTAAAAAAAAAACGTCAGCACCTCTAAAACCTTTTCTAAGGCAACTGGTTCAGTTTTTCTCCCGTTTCTACTTAATTTTGTGAAAAAATATTGATTTAATTGTTTTTTTTAAATTTGCCTGCTAGCAATAAGCATATGCAATCTTTCAAACTAATTTGCTTTTTTTGTGCTAAAAACCCAGCTCACTGGCTGTATGTACACAGGCCAAGCCCAGTAGCCAGTAATTGATCACTAGCTACAAAAGCTATCTTTAAGAATGAACTTTGAAGCTAATTAAGTAGTGCTTCTACTGCACTGCAATGCCTGTGCTCCTTTCAGTTTGCCTCCTATTTATTAATAGTTCTGCGCTGTCACTGTGGTTGAGACCAGGGAATTACTGCACAAAGATCCCCATGGTAACTGAAACATGAACATACCAAAAATTACTTCTATGAAGACTTAAGTTTTCCACAAATTCCAAGCTTTGCAAAAATTCTCTTCTCAGACTTTTAATTTTCAAGGAAGTACTAAAGGCTAAATTTGTTGAATGTTAAGTTATTAGAGAGTGTGAACTTAGGACAGCCTTATCGCATAACATACAACATACCAACCAGTTCAGAGCAGAGTCTATGCAGTGAGTACAGGAAAGGTAGTAAAATTCACCCAAAATGTAAGGAAAACATAATTACTCCTTTAAGTTTACAGAACATAACTGAGGCTTCAGGTCATTTCAATTAGCCCACAAATTATTTTGCTGAGAATCAGGCTAAGTATGTACTTAATTTCTTTATTACAAAGAAGAGAATGCCATGATGTAGGTCTTACGTTTTAGGAGATAAAGAACAGAATGTCTGAATACTGTACAGTATCAGCTTGACTGAAACTACTGTCTTTTTAGAACATGTGACTTTACAACCACTGGCGCTGTGGAGCAAAGATACAAGAACATGACCTCTGGCAGGCTTAGGTATGATTACCTCTCAGTGAATATTCCTAAGCAGAAATTTCAGGGGTATCCACAACACTCTATTCTATATGTAACTTTATTCTGTCTTCTAAACGGGTATCACATCGCTTATTTTAATTTTAAACAAAAAATATTTTAAAATACTATACTGCAGCACTGTAAGAGAAATTGATGTTCTTATTTTCATGACAAACTGTTTACACAATATGTAGTTTCTGCCAATAGCTTCATTACTGACATGGAGACACGTAGAGCACCCACTGCAGAAGGAATACAGCTAACACACTTGCCTAGACTTGAGGAGCCAGCAATACCAGAGGGGATGCAAGGGGCCACATTTCCATTGCAAGCACATGTCAGAAATTCTGGCCCAGTTGCAGAGAGGATTGTAACGGTGCTGCATTTTGGGGTGGACTCATTAATCAACCTGCAAATGCCAAAACCTAGGAATAATGCATCCTCTTGGAATTTAGCTCACCCAGCCTACGTAGAAAATCTGCCACAGTAACCATGGCTGTGGGAAACACATCTGTTTACATTACACACACATTTCAGTGTTCAAGCAGACAAAATACTGCTTTAGCAGCTAAAAGTTTTAACAATGACAATTAAAAAAATACCTTCCTTCAGAAGAGTGAGTACAGATCTCACCAAATTTAAAGTTCCATAGCTGAAGTAATCTGGTTCTGGACAGTTCAACAATACTACTGTAGACAGTGTGCTCTATGAGTATATCCTTGTAGCATTGAAACAGAAATTTAACCATATTTTCACAAGACTGTTTGCAAATGAATATTTACCTTATCAAACATAGAATCAAGCTCAAAAGCTGCTTTAGAAAACAAAAGTGTCTGAACTGCCTAACAGGTACAGTGTTTTCTGAACTCAAATGCTAATAAGGGCACAAACTTCAAAATTAGTTGTCAAGTCTCTTTCAATTCAGCACACGTACTACATTTCTCTAAGGCCATAACACGGGCACAATGTGAAAAATAATGTGATTAATGTGCTAAGCCACTCAAATTCATGAGCATTCAAAACGTCAATTTTACACATATGTTTAGAAGACAAAAAATTCTAAATAAATACTGAGATACACATTAGTCTGCCTCCTCAGATACCCTGGTTGTAAAAAAGGTAACTGTAACAGTTCAGGTTCATGGGGAAACTGCCTGTGTTCAATTTTAAGCAGGCAGGGTCTCCAGTCTCCAGCTTAAACCCTTTTTTGTTTGCTCAGTCAAACAAGAGCAGAATACGCTGTCAAAACCCCTGGTCTATCTCCTGGGTGGTCTTGACATTATTTGTATGCCATGGAGTACAGCAAAGCTGGTGTACCTCTAGAGCAGAATGAAGCACAAGCTACCTGTTTTAAAGTTGGAAATTAAATATTATGCAAAATTTTTAAACCCTAGACCCCATTCATGATATTTATTGAAAATTAATTAGCAAAGTTATGTATTTTACTATTTATACTCTAGTAGATCATTGCATGTAACATCAACTGTTACATATACATCCACATAGCAGTAGTTCTTAGACCATGCACAATTGTGAAATTCTGTGCTGAAGCGTTTAGATCCTTTTGACTGATGTTCATTTATCCCCTCAAATCAAGTAAGGACTAATGTTGTCTTCATCCTGTGCAAACTTGCAATAACCTGGGCAGCAGTTTAGGATTTCACATGAGAAAAAGTTTATAGCTAAAGAATATATTCTTACCTGAATAGCAGCGAATGCTAGTGCTGCCCAGATGACATACATCATAATCTCCTGAAGCTTCTTTACAACCAGAGCCTCACAACCCTGAAATAAGTAAGACTTCTTATATATCCATCTGGCAAACACAGACACACACCAAAAAAAGCCCAAAAACTGTTTCTGCACCCCAGAGCAGAAATACAATCTAAACATTAAAAGAGTCATCACTTGGTATATCAAAGATGAAAAAAGGAGAGTGCTGTTCCCCACCCCCAACCCATCTTTATTTCCTGTTAAATACACACAATACTTCATGCTCCCACTAAAAAGAAAGTTACATGATTGTCATCCTTTGGCTCTCTTACCTCAGAGTAAAGGTCCATCGGGCGGGTCAGAGTGCCAGTACAATTGCTGAGGGCTGCTTTGCAACAGCTGAGCGGCACGCTGTTATTTTTAGTTTGTTTGAACCAGTTAGTTTTCTCCCAGTCTGAATAGTTATGAATCCCACAGCAGCGCAACTGAAAAATCAATGTGTTTATCAGTCAAGAAGTGGGATGAGACAAATTCTAACTGCAATACCAAGAACACCAGCATATTAAGATTATGTTCGAATCCAAACACTTATTCATACATAGCCAATTACACAAAATGCACCTCTCCTCCAACAATGTCATAATTCCACCCGAGTTAAGCTATTGATTGACCAACCATTTATTTCCTAGATTTGTCAGAAGGAAGATAAGCTACATATGTAGCAGAGCAACACAGCATCTGACTGAAAACTTCCCCCATGTCCCACAATCTCACCTGCCTCTGTACATAGTCAATAGCACGACTGGCTGCGTCAGGATTTGTCCCGTTGTACCCATTGTATACTTTCTGAATGCTGTGATCAACTTCATCCTCCACCTGTGAAGTATTAGGAAAGCATCTGCATAAGCACACCAACAGTAGTAGCAGAGGTCTAGGTAAAATAATTTTACTTTTAATTATAGCATCTCAGGAAACCAAGGTAATTGGCTGCCATCAGAAGTCCACATAGTTTGGTAGTACAGCTACTTAAAATTCTAACTTGACTTTCTGCAAAGATATTGCTAGCTTGTGGCTAATGGATGGGAAAAACCAAAGCATTATCTTGTGCAAGATTTCAAAGTAGCTTTGCCTTTTTTTTTTCCCCTTCTCAGAAAGGAAATTGCTTCTATCATTACACTGCAGCAGACATTACATAAAGTTAAGGGCTCTCCATAAGAGCATGCGTTCACCTTTCCACTTCCTACTCATTCAAAGTTCCAAGCCACAACCAGTATAACCATCTGGCCTAACTTGTTCCTTTTGGGACCACAAGAACACAAGTCACACTGCCTGCTCTCCTGCTCTTCCCATTGCAAATGAAGCACAGGTAAATTCTCAAAGACGAGGGCTTTTGGCTCTCTGTTCAGTCCCAGTCCCCCTACACCTCCTGAGAAACGCTGACAGCAGTTCGTGGTACATAGCAACAGCTACTGGAATAGCTCCTGAAGCTACTGCAGATGAGTCAAGCTGCTCAAGATGCTGTCAAGTACGTGTGTTAGAAATGGATGCCACACAAGTACCATCATCTGTCCCCAAAAAAGGCATCTTGTAACGCCCAACTTAAAAGGTTCTAGTAAGATTTCCTCTAAGTAATACGTTTCGCTGTAAACCGTTACTTAAATGCACAGAAAGTTTGATGCAACTAAACCTTTGCACAATAGGAAAAAAAAATCACTTCAGAGCTAATCTTACTATCACATTTGACTGGCATTATGAGCTAGGACTGTCATCTCAGGGCTGAGCGGTAACTAAGCACGCATATTCTCTAAATTTGCAAGTTACAGTAGGAAGGTCTTGCCCACACACCATCCCCTTAAAGCATTTAAGGAAAGCATTTTCTGCAGCAATAGCACAAGTTTCATCCCCCAAGAATGCTAGTTCTCTTTACAAGTAAATCTGTACCAAGACAGATACGACTGAAAGTCGATTTAGCCTGCACGGGCAGCTTCCTTCAGACTAACTTAAAAATCACATTGTTTGATGATTTCACTAACATGATTTACAACTCTGATTCATATAACAAAACAGCTGTTCAATTTGTCATGCAGGTTTTTAAATCATTTATTGCAGTGCTTGCTTGTCTATCATTTGGCTTATGGTTCAATTAGGGCAGCATTATGCCTAAAAGCCATGCAAATTATATACAATGCAAACAGAAGTCAGTAGCTCTAGGAAACTGGCAGGTATTATGAAAAATGGAAAGAGTGAACTACTCTACGCAGGGGGAAAAAAGCCAGTTAGACCTCAAACAACTGACAGCCTGCTTAATCCCTACTGCCAATTACAGCAAGCCTTACTTTCACCTCTAAGGCTAGCAAACTACAGCAGGTCAGGCTATCACACTATGACCTAGGCACACTCGACCTTGCTCTCAAGGAGTAGGAGTCCCAATGGGATACACAGACAAAGGTTTAAAGAGGCATGTTGGAAAATTAAGCTATTTTTGGGATCATTGTATTTTAACTTCTAAGGGAACAATGACACTTTCTTGAGACACTATGCTCAGTCTGCTGGTACCAACAGTTTTGATGAACAACTGCTATTTCTTCAAGCTTTCCTTTTGTTTGTAATGCTTTGTTTGGAAGTTTGTACAGTTAACTCTAAAGGAATTTTAAAATTATTTGGGCACCCTTTTAAAAACAAACACACACACACACACACACAAACAGCCACCAACCAAAACCCCCACAGATCTATATATGCCAATGTCAGAAACTACAGAACAAAATTAGCAAAGCACAGGCTGCCTTATTTATCCCAGCAAAACTAATCAGAAACCTATGCAGATTTCAACTCCCAATTCACTGATAAAAATTAAGTTATTTCTGACTTTCCAGTTGTACTTGAAAACAATAGTTTAAGACACTAAATATTGCAGGGTGGTAGAAAACTGCCATTTTCACTAAAAAGTCATCTGTCCTTTCAAAAGATTTAAGATTTAGTTCTCAAATACTGACTCCCACAAATGGCTTAACATTAGACCATGCCACCACCAAAAAAAGACTGCCTTCCTTCTTGCCCCAAGCTCTGCCCCTGCATTACCTACAGTTCTGAAATTACGACAGCAAGACAAAAGTGAGAGGCAACAGGAAAACGCAGTGGCCACCAATCCAGTTGAAGTGTTTCAAGTGTGTAATTTCAGATGGGCTAGGGAAGAAAGATCTATGCATCTGATTTTATCTGCTCTGAATGCTGTTAACTAGAAAAGAGTAGGCCACTTTAAGACTGGAACACAGAAGAGAGTAAGATGACCCTACCTTAGTACAGATCAGATCTACAGTAATTGCTAGATAAATACACCCTAATGCACTATGCCTCTGCAAGAACTGGAACAGAAGGCAACCACTGAAGTTAACACATAAGAACTCAAGATGTTTCCCCATTCTCCAGGAACTCTACTGCTCTCCTCAACTGCTTTAAGGACTCCTTACTTCCACTACATGCAAAAACTCTACAGATTTTTACTTAATGATTGTCTCACTATTTCTTCCAGGACAAAAGGAGAAGGCAAGCAACAGAGAATACTGAACTAGTAAGACCTGGGTTATTTATATAAACACAGAAGGCCAAAAGAGGTAAGAAGTGTTGTAGTTCAGCTTGCTATTATTAAGATATCACTGGAGTGTCCTACAATGCAATCACACTACACATCACAGCTAAAAACGTCTCTCCTACTAATATTTTGTCATAACTTACATGTAGACAGAAGACAGAACTAAAGCCAGTGAAACTGTGCAAGTTCAAAACTTCTTTTCTTCAAGCTACATTGTGGTTTCTCTAACACCACGTGGTACATGTTATGCTGGCAGAAACACAATTTTATATCCCTGGTCCTGTTCCTTAATTTCCAGTAAACAAACAGTGGGAGAAGTCATAATTTGTTTAGCCATAGCCCTTGTCAATAACCCGTATAAAGCTAGACAGTATGGATTAACACATTCAATCTATCTGATGTTATTATTACACAGCATTAGTTTGTACACCAAAACACAAGACAACATTTAAGTTATTGCATATCAAGACAACAAACCCCATGTTCAAATACTGTGTAACCTAAATCATTCACCAAGTCAAAGCATAAATAAATTAAAAGACCATCTGGGAAATGGAAAGGTACCAACTACCATGACCCCTCTCTACTGTTCTGCTCAATGATATATTCCAGTTAGTTTTATGCCTCCGAAAAATCTTTTTGCTTTGAAGAATATTGATGTTCTAAATTTTAAGATATTGATATTTCAAATTAACACACTTAGAGGTTTGGTTTTATTAAGTACCCATTAACAGTTCTATGGAATCAAATACAGTAAAGACTACACTTTTGTCATTTGTTCAGATTTCACAACAAAACATTTACTGAAATTGAGATATTATTACCTTTGCTCTGTAGATGTATCCAAGAACCACCACCACAACTTCAGTAACAAAAACCAAAAGCAGGATGATCACAAACTGTAAAACACAAATCAAGAGTGTTTGTGAAATGCTTTTTAGCCATTTACTTTCCATACAGACCTTGCCATTTAAAGCAATTTTCACTTAAGGTTTTGATTTAACAGGTAAATTAAAGCAGGCAATTAAGGTGACTAAACCAGCTCAGAACTAACCTCATTCAAGAAAATGGCATTCATGGCTTCGCCAAGTAGTAAGATGCAGTCCAGCCAGTCAACTGCTGGTCATTAGGACTGAAAACACTGTACTGCACAGCTTCAATCCAGTGTTTCTTTCAATAATCTTTCTGTTAGATAAACAGGTATGTCACATCAAAGCAGCTACCCGGTCTGTTAAAAGTGGTAGATGGACTAAAGAAACACTTCTTTAGACTAAGCTCTGAAAGAACTGACAGAGACAGCAAGCTACACATTCATCTTGGGAAATTTAAGAGCACTTGTAAAATAAACTGTTAAAGAAGCCTACACAGTATCAAAAATTCTGACACCCCCTTCTCAGGACAGTTTAAATACTGGCCTCTCCTACCCAAACCCCAAGACAAAACAGTTAAAATGCTTGGAAACAGGTGGCATAAAATACTGCAGATAAAGAAAGTGTCCATATTAAGCCATACAGAAAAATATTCAGGCATCGTAACAATCAGCTAAACTCGATGCAAGATCCTTGAAACTTGAAGGCTCCTGGCTCACCCTTCACTGTCCAATTTCAGCTTATCAACCAGAACAAATTAAAGTGAGATTCAAAAAACTGTTATGACTTAATGATACAGGTTTAATTTTTTTTTTATGACATAACCACAGCTTTAAAAACAAAAGTAAACTGAGAAGCCTTCTGCTGTCAAATCTGGCTAATTAATTTAACACCATTATTCAGAACAGAAAACTGAAATAAGATGTTCTGTTCTTAAAATATAAGGGCAAAACACTTAAAATCATAAAGTAAGATTAGAACAAACTTAAAATAAACATTTTGGAAGCCTATTAAAAGGGGAGGCAGCCAAATATACAACAGGCAAATACCATCACATAAGAAGTTTGTAACTTACTGTAGCAAGTCCACAGCGACTTTCACGAATCGTGGCACAGCATCCAATGAGTCCAATAATAAAAAGAAGCGTTCCCACAGCTATGATGATAACCGCTGGAATGAGCGTGTAGACGTCTTCAAAGAAGTGATCATAGTCGTCATATGTGATGAACACATAGGCTCCAACATAGCACAGTATGCCTGCTGCGGCCTGCATAAACACAAGAACCTGGTAAGTTTCTCTGAACACCAAACCCTCCCTTCAGCAAGGCTACTTTGCAACAATTATTTTATCCAACACCACAAAGTAGTCTTTCTTTTTACATTCAGACATCTTCACTAGGGCATAGCACACATTTGGGAGAAACATCCCAAATAGAGGCTAGCCAGTAGTTTTCAACCTACATTTCATCTAGGCAGATTTAGTTTTGACTACACTATGGATGTCTTCTGAGGCATGTAGTCAAGAAACAAGGATAACCATGCTATGAACACCAAAATCTTACTCTGTTTTCAAGTAGCTCTCTCCCATGGATTCCAGCCCACCCAAGCAGCAAGTCATTTGGTATTCAACAGCTTTTGAGAACAGGTATGCAGTTCCTGTATCTGCCATTATTTACCTACTAATTACTCTTCCATTTTGCTGATTACTACCTATGATTTAATGTTCAGGCACAATAGATACATGTATTGCAAACTTTAAACCCTGCTAGGGAAAGACGAACTGCTAGAATGAACAGCCTTTCAGAAGTGTGCATAGCACTAGAAAATCTGATTCTAACTAACTAAGCAGGCAGGAACTAATTTAAAGCTCTAAGACAGAATCAAATATCTACAGACATATACCACAAAACTTTTAAAAAGTTATATTCTTAGAAGGATCCACCTGTAGGATGGATCTGCCACTATATAGATTTAAAACACTAAGACAAAGCACTTGCATCGATCTGATATGACCTTACTTCCTTTACACATATAAATAACACATCAATACATTCATTAACTTTAAGATGAGCAGACCTAATGAAGGACAGACAGTTGTTGCTTGAGGAACCAGCTAACACAAAATTACTTCAAAACAGAAGGCCCTTATCAATTGTTGCTTGATGGACTTTGTGCAATAATGGTCAATATAATTTGAATATTGAATACTCTCTCCCGGTAAAGCTAAAACAATCCACTCCAAAGATCCAACGACTAAGCTATGATCTGGGGAATTGCTTTTTGCTGTAAAGGGTGATGTCCCCATTATAACCCAATCCATACCCTGGACACAAGTGTTTGCTCAACTGGAACACTACACACTTCAGCTCTCACCTGAAGAGCACAGCAGGCTGCCTTCAGCCCTCCCTTCCCATTCAGTGGCCTTGTAGCTACCCCTACCCCTGCACTGTGAAGAAAGTGGACAGACACACATACAGGTAGTTCCAGTAGCTGCAATACTATAGGACTGGGTCACCCCGTTGCAGAATCAACACATCAATTAATAATTCAGACCAGGAGGGACCTCAGGAGATGATTTAGTACAATTTTCTGCTGCAAGCAGGGTCAATGACAAATTCAGACCAGCTTGCTCAAGGCTTCGTCCGAAGTCCTAAAATCTAAGGCTGGGGATTCCACAGCCTTCCTAGGCAGCCTACTCAGTGTGGCAATGAACAAGGTGAGCCACAAGAGGACTGGCTCCTAGTATTTCAGCACTGTTTGCTCCTATACATTAGATGTACTGCATTGTAACTGCAATTACTTCCTATAAAACAATACTCCATAGCCACTACCAGACTAATACTTCAGAGATGGAGTATCTCCTGCAGCACTTTGTTACAGAAATATCATGTAAAAGAAAAAAAGTATTAAGAGCCAGCTCAAAAGGATCACCAGTTCTACACTGATTTGAACAATATATTTCAACTATGTTTCTCTTTCTGCAGTGAAGGTGTTTACTCCTTCTTAAAAGCATCCACCAGGCTCACGTTCATCCAATAAAAGGTGCTATGTAGATACAACAGTGCTGAAACTGAAAATTTAGTAACAGTCAAAGACCAACAGCAAGGCATCATCTCCAGACAAGAAAATCTGAAGTGAACAAGCTATTACAAAATCACCCCTTTGCACAAAAGATGTTGAAATGCTAATCCAACTCTACAAATCCTGGCATGTTAGCTACAACATAGCAAAATGCAGACACACCATTTCTGTACACAAAGCAAAGATTCAAAGTAGTGTCACTGAACAATGGAATTACATTAACTGTTGCCTAGCAATGAAGCCTGCAAATGACAGGAGAGTGATGTAATCTCCCATTTCTAAGAACTAAAATGCTTGTTGGAAATATGGGATATTGCAAGGTGGCAGATGAAAACACAGCTGTGGCTAGCATCAGACACAGAAAACATACCATAAAACTGAAATCATAACCATTTGTAAACCCCTTTGCCCTTTTCTGTGTGTGAAATGCAAGTGCCTTCTTTCTTTTCTAAGAAAAATCTGGTTCATAAACTGCATGAGCACATATATTCAAAGAATATATTTGAAACAATAAAAAGTTTAGCCTTTAGAAAAAAAAGCCTACAGGTGTTCGCTTTCTACCTCAAGCAGCATAAACATTTTAAGAAACTTTGCTCTTCCAGTATTACATCAGACAAGCTCAGTCTTACAAGTATAGAGATGAAATACTGCCTCAGAAATCAAGATCACACTCCATGCTTGTTAATAAAATTAGTATTTTGTAATGACTATTGGAAAGGCAGATTTTTCTTTAGACTTCTCAGATTAAAGCAGCCTGGTCTGAAGACTTCACTAAATCCTTTCCACAAATGGTACTATAATGACTAATCAGCCGCAACAGCATTTGGCCTTAGGTTTTGCTTCTGAAGAATGCTGTGGAACTGGTGTTTCTGTGGAAGAAGCTACAGAATTTTGGGAACAGCAGTATGCATTCACAGTCTATAAGCCTTGCACTAGAATCATGAAGAAGCTGAAGATAAAGACACTGCCTCTATCTGATGAAGTGAACATACCCTTAGAAATTACTGCTATCTCTTCCTCAGAATGACTTCAGCAAGTAATCTTCAAAGGGAAAAAAAAAAAAAACATCCTCAAAGCAAAGGCATCTGCTGGAGCTCTCACAAATTTTAAAAGCTACAAAGATTAAAACTCCTTTCCTGGGGAACACAGTTAAGCACTATTTTTGAACAGGTTTGATCCCTAGCCTATCACAGAACAATGAAAACAGCAACATTACCTAGTTAGTTGACAGGAGAACAAGTTCCAAATGCCTTCCCTTTTCCTTTCACATGGAAACTACAGGACACTTAGCATTTTCTTCAGTGTGCTCTAAAGCAGGAAGGGGAATGGTCTCTGCATCAGCATTTTAGATGGGATTAGGGAAGTGCTTTTGAAGGAATCCTTTTTGCTCATCTTCTCATGATTTTCACTCAGTACCTTCTGGTTTGCACCACTGCAATAGCCTTAGGAGTGTCTGACAGGACCTGCTTTGGATGAATCTAAACTAGAAGATGAGTGCATTTACTGAGCGAACTGCTAATAGGTGTTCAGCTGTTGTGGCCAGACTAGCCTGAGGTCCTTCCTCCCTCCCCACTACTTCGTACTTTCAACATCCGGTCCCCAGTACAATTTGGTTTGGTTCCAGATTCATAGTACCATATTACACCTTAATGTAAATAAAGCATAAATACTCTGACAACACATAAAGAGCTAGTTTTACCTATACAGAGTACGCAATCTACACTGATTCATGCTGCATCAGTTAAATGAACACATTAACTGCTGCAATCCAAGAATAAAGTTGAACATGTGCTTTATAAAAGAAAACAAAACCCCAAAACAGTACCAATCCACTTACATAATTTGCCTCTCAAAGAGGAAATAACCTAGAGAAACTGAAATCCGTACCGCAAGTAAACACACAATAATAATAAAAATTAAATCAAACTCTCAGTGCTTATTATCCTACAGACTAAAAAGTAAATGTGCAGAAGTCCAAACTCAGAAGTCCAAAAGACATTTGAATAAAAAGCTACCACATTTACAATCATGCATTTCCTAGCATTAAATGGAAGCCAAATATATGAACTGTGCACAGTTCAAATAAGTTTTTGATAAATAGGGCTTGAAGGAAGAATTCTCAAACTTAATCTGCTCAAGGCTCTGAATAGAGATGGCAGCAGTCCCTGAATCCGTGCCAGGTCACATGCGTGCTCTAGGGAGATAACTGGTTATCCGGCATTTACACATCCTTTTAGAGTTGTTTGCGTCTAACTTGTAGTACTGAGCCTGAAGTGGCATACTGTTATTTAAGAATGAATTAACCTTTAAGATGACTGATGGGACAAGTACAGTCAATGCAGACTGTTGCAAAAGGCTTGAACAATTCAACATCCTTTGCATCACAGGGAAAAATTTAAATACATAGACTCCTTATGGTTCAAGAAAAGCTTGGTATTACTGCTTTGGCATGGGCCTGTAAAGAGTTATTAAAAGCTACAAAAGTATGCAAGGAACTGGAAGGAAAACTGGACGATCTAATGACAACTGACAAATATTACTCAAAGCATTACAGAAAAGCACATTTGAAATCTGAGGTTCTTAGAGTAAGTAAACTTTTACCCACATCTTTGGGCAGGTCTCATAAGCCCATGCATATTTTAAAGTCAGTTTTCACTGTTCACATGCACTGAGGTATACAAGGCTATTCTCTGTCCAGGCACAGCTTCAAACAGTTTCAGGTTTGGGTATTTCTGTAGTTGTGAGTGGGTTCTTTTTTGTTTAATTTGGTTTATTTGTTTGGGTTTTTTTGTAATTAAGCTGCAAACACACACCAAGAACTGACTTCGTGTTTTCAGTAATGCTCACACACTGCAACAGTCAGCAAGCTAAAATTTTGGTTAGGTAAGGTGACTGGTAAGCAGATACTTAAGTTACTAGGTCTATTGATCATTTATTTATCAGTCATGGACACTGCAGTTCCATTTGCAAACTAAGGCTTCCTTATATCACCCTATTAATGTTCTCCCAAACAGATATGATGAAGACTTGTCCAAAGATTGCAGTTTTTTTCTTCTTCACAAAGCATTGTTATTCCTGTCACTTTTGCTATTTACCCTGCTACTGAATTTTCTATATTTTGGGACAAGAAGAAAATCCACAATAAAGAGGTTCTGAATTACTTTTTTTTTTTTAACTCTTTCAATGAACTAAAGAATAGATTTTTTTCCCCCTTGAAAATCTGCATTTTATTCACTGTTTTAAGAAAAACACATACTCTCTGAACAAGAAAATGAAGGTAGCACCTGATGCCTAATTAGGTGTAAGGAATATTTCACCTTTTTGGTAAGGATACCTACTTACAAATTCCTACTGCTGTCAACCATTGCTGATTGGAGAACTCTGGTAGTAGTACAGATGCCATTTCAAACCAAGTCACTGGTCATTGCACTTCAAAACATCTTTGAAGACTGGTATTATGAAATACATCTGTGATATACTCAAACAGAACCATCTGCATAGTCTACAGTTTTATCAGTTCCATTCTTTCTAACAATTACTTTTCTCAATACACACCAACACCTGAACATTCCCCACCCACAAGAGGCATTAGTATAGTGGTATGACACCTAGTTTTTTGGCTTCTTAGTATCTTAAAAAGTGCTTTTTTCACACCACTTATCCATTATTTGACTTCTTCCATAGTTCTCTGACATCTTCAGTTATCTCCCAACATCAGAGTATTGATAGCCTGATTACTGTCAGAGAGTTTCCCTGATCTGTTGTTTTGTTTTTCTTTTACCTTTCTGTCCTTCAAAATGTAATTCCTCAGTTCTATCTTCAAAGGCCCTACAGGATATCTCCACTGCTTATTTCTCTTACGTTCTTTTTACACTACTCCACTACTCCATATCTCCCTCTCCACTCTGCTCCAAAATCAATACACACCATGCTTGACATTATTTTCCTCTACTTCTTTTTCCCTCTTTCCTGACACTCCTCTACTTTGTTCTCATCAGAAAACAATTTAACTAGAACACTGGGCTATAACTATCTTATAAAGTCCTTTGAGAGAAAAAAAAGTGAGTAATTCCATTCAACTATAGATATATTTTAAAGGCTTATGAAGAAAAGCCATGTAAAATTCAAGTATGCCAGATTTGAATTTGGCTGCTACAGACAAAGCAATCTGCAACACTATGCATAAAAACCTCAAATTCAAATGCTTTTGCAGCTGAAGTAAAAGGCTGTGCTAGGCTGCCCTTGCACTTGGCATTATGTATTTTAACTTCACTAAGAGAGGCATTGCAAGCAGCAGTGCACCACACTAAGGGTATTTTTTTTATTTAATCTTGGCTCTATTGTTAACATCTCTTCATTCTTTCTCATCGATTTAGTCATCAGGTTTGTAACTTGACCTGGTGCTTCACTGTTTCCACATTCCTTGCCCTGCACAAGAACAATGATGATTACTCCATGTGATGAAGTTTCGCCAGGTAAAGTGGTATTTCAAATTCCATGTACTACTCAAAGATATCACACTCAGCTGTGCAAGTTGTTTCGGCTTCTGTTTAGTATTACCTCTACTTTCAAGCGCAGGACCAGATGCAAAAAAAACAAAAAAACCCAACAAACCAAAACCAAACAAACTCAAAGACTTGAAACTCATTCCGTAAAGAAACAAAAATGATACTACAATGTTACTTAAAAGCAAAGCCTTACCAAAATTCAGGCCCCAGTCCATGTTTGCTACCTGAAAATTCACATCCAAGTATCATAAGAAAAATAACTCTGAGAGAACATAACACTTCCAGAGTTTTAAATGTTAATTTTTGATTAAAAATTAATTTAACACATGAGATTACAAACTGTTACAGTCCTGCAAATACTCATTTCACTACCACACCAGCAGAAGCACAAAATATTCAGCTTTCACATCCAGATGTAACTGTCCTTCAAGAGGAAAAAAGGTTCAGTCAAGTAATCCCTGGTAGGTAGTCTTGGGGATCACCTGTCAATTACAGACTTTGATCACCAGAAGTTTTTCAGGAAGTTTCTTTATTAATCCAGCTTTTTAAAGTCCAGATTAGAAACAACTCTCAAGCTCCCAGTAAAAAGAAAAATCACTTGGCTTACTCCTACATGTAAGAAGAAACGAGCTCTACTGTTCCACTCTTTTCTTTCTAGTGCTAAATTTCAATGAATTTTCCCGTTGCTGCATTTTCTTCCTTCTTTTTGACCAGAAACCCAAAACACACTGCATGCACGCTGACAGCTGCAGCTACTTTTACAGATAAAACAGATAGAAATGACATAGTATTATCTTAGAGGAACTAATCCCATGGTTGCTGTACTGCAGTGAGCATACCTAAACTGTAAAGTGAGCACAGAACTGCAGAAAGCATTCTTGCTGTACAGAACTGAAGCCTCGAGATTTCTCTGAACAATCATACCAAAGAATGTTTTATAATAGCTTAGTCAAATGAACTGTAAAATTAGTGATTTCAATTCAGTTAAAGAATTCCAAGAGCAACTTAAAAAGTTACTTTTAACTAAGTTGCTGCAAACTATGGAAGAAGCAAATATCATTCCTTTTCGCAAGGAGGACATAGAGGTGAAGGAAAAAAAACCTGAAAGCAAGCATAGGGTATTAGGCACTGGTTTAGCAGAGCAGTCTGCCAAAGCACACGCCATCTTTGGGAATATAAAATAGACTCCCTTTTCTGAGGCAGAATTACAAGCGTCTCTGAATACTTGATCTATCCTGTATCCTAAACATAAGCCTGAAAACATTTCCCTAGCATTTTTGTATTCATCCCATTTCTTCAAACTGCTTTCAACTGAATACTGCAAGTCACCCAATGCAGGCTTAAATTAAGAGTGCAAAAAATAGACACATCTGACAGTAGTCTTCAGATACTTGTTCCAGCTAATTTTTTTTCTTCCTCTTTCACAACAACGCAGACTTACACTTTTACAATTTTTTAAATTAAAAACAACCTCACCCATGCTATTCTCAAGTACTTTATGATCATCTTTTACTTGTAATTGGTCATAGTTGAAATTTCATCATCCAGGTATCAAGAACTACTCATTATCAACTACTATTTTAACATTTTTCAAGACTACATTTTAACATCTTCCTGTCATACTAGTTATTCTAATCTTTCCACGCTGAAAATAAACATCACACCCCAACCTAAATCCTCAGATGGGTCAATGTTGGGAATTCCACTCCAGCAGAAGTATTTCCAAAAACATATGTACTAGAAGTTTCATTTTTTTAATTTCTAAGATTCATTATCTTTCACATCACAATTACTTCCCATGCAATATCTTTCCTTGAAGAAAAGGACTCAGCACTATCTAAAGGAGAAAGAAGTCACTAGTTAACCAAAACAGATCTTACACAAACTTCAGATAAAGATCAACTCTTTGCCAAATCAATCCAAAACTCAAACAAGCTTTCAAGCAATATCTGTACCATGCTACTCTTATTGTCTTAAAGACAAAGTACTTCAGGAAAACATCATGTGGGTCTACAGTGGATACCTTGATGCCCCTGCAATTACCCCTCAGCTAAACTGTCCAAGTACCACACCAAAAACTTGGAAAGGTGCATGAAGCTCATACAGCTTCCTATATAACAAACTGGCACCTGTCCTGCTGTAACAGCAAGATTGTTTCTACAGCCCATTTTTTAAAAAACAAAACACCAATAAAATCCTGTAGTAACTATTAACATGTAGTACTGTACAGTTCATGTAAAAATTTAACAGGATGTGGAGAAAAAACCTTTCACAAGACTACACAAAAACAAGATGCTTTTTTTATACTGTCAGCTAGGAAATTTAATAAGTAGCACAAGACTTCTCAAAAGGAGAACTTCCAGAATCACTGGCAAATTGAGTGTAGTTTGGGTTATTAAAGTCAGCAGTCACAGATGATGAATGAGTAGTACGGCTACGACCTGTCAGCAACACTGAGCTGCTGTTTTCAAAAGGCTTGAAAGAACTTTTTTTTTAAAAAAAAGAAGTTACACACTTGACTGCAGAGTATAATAAAAATATAACTGCTTTTTATTCAGCAGCAGAAGTGACAGTTTGCTGAACATCTTGCATTCATAAGACAGCTATCAAAGCACTTGGGGCATTTGCATCCTCCCACAAATATGAAGCCCATGGTTGGGGGTAGGGGTGGCAGAGAAGTCACAATTCACTTTGATCAGCTACTCTTGCAGAACTTCAGGTAGCAAACTACGCAGAAGCAGCTTGTTGTTACTACAGATGACGACGAAGATGATGATCATAATACATTAGATTTATATATGATACCCTATATACACACATTAAACTCATAAAAGCAATTAAAGAAGGTTTTGAGTTACTTGATCAATTTTAGGCAGTTATCTATTGACAAGTCCCAGTGGAAATCTGAACGATCTAATTACCAAAACTGGAACTAGATATGAATGACAAGCAAAAGATTCCTGTAACAGCACAGAAGCAATTACATTGCCAGCTAGATGGGCACCAAATGTTAACATACACAGATCAGCCAACAAAAGAAACATGCTAGATAAAGAGTGGGAATTCTTTCTCTTTTGCCATTTAAAAATGTAGATGTACTACTCTTGACAAGAGTGTGTAGATTTCCTATTTTTAGGCTATAGCGCGCTAAGGAGAAAACACACTGATTTTTGTAATTCTCACTTTCAGAAAGCCTGCCTCATCCACATGCAGCTGATGAGCAGTAACGTTGTCCCAGCATAAGCAACCCAGTTAGCTTTCTGGCAGGTAGGTATCAACATAAGTTGACTTCCTAGGCTGGAAAGAGTTTACAGAACAGAAGATCAGGAACATTATAATTTGACATGAAGCACATCCGATCTAAATACAATCTGTCCATTTTAAATTAAGGTTGTCTCAAAAAAAGTCATGAAAATTTTAAAGCGCTTGATTCAGTACCAGACAAAACAACTTTCTACCCACAACTGTTTAAGTTGAGTAACTGCAAATTTCAACATGCAATCAAATTACTAAATGCAACAAATAACAAATCATAGCTTTCAAATATATAAAATATGAATGTTATCACTAAGCTTTTGTGGTGGTGGAGAAAGTGCTTACAGAATACGCATTCATTTATTCAAAAAATAGCCTAACTTATTGCAGAAACTAAAGAAAAAATTACTTCAAGATACCATCAGAAACAACTCACAACAACGACTTGTCAGTCAAAAACTTTCAGTGTGACATAGCAGCTATCAAATAGCATTTTTAATGTCATTTACAACTATGCAAGTAACAAAAAGCCACACCCAGAAGCCAACAGATTCCAAATAAACAGCTGTACTAGAAGATTGATGTGATTACCTCATACTTCAAGGGTAAAGAATGAAGCCTATACATCTCAGTTGAAATTACAGACTCCTAATATCCACCACAGAAATATCTCATATTTACTGCTCATGTCTGAACAGCTGTATGCACAAATGTTGGTGAGACCACACAGATATGCATTTTCCCTGACCACGATGCATTTTTAGGCAGCCATGAGAGGCATACCTTTGTAAAAACCTTAAACAAGAAAGCTTATCCCATAACGCATGTTAGATTTCATACGGCTTTCAATATTAAGTGATGTAGTTATATATAGCTACATTTTTATGTTCTAATATCTTGTTACCCTCTATTACTTTTTCAAAGCTGAAATCTTTGAACAGCTGGGACAACAGATCTTCTGTTTCTGGAGCCAGGATTAGAGGATGCAAAAATGCAGTAGCTGAATGCAGAAAAGGCATTCTTTAAGTCTACAGAGCAGTCTTTAATTTGATTTCATTCACTTACTGCTATGACACTCTGACAGGCCTTATTATTACAGTGAACATAACGCCAAGCTACAGCCTGTATGTCCACCCTGAGGAAGGTCACTTACAGCAATCTACTGCTTCGTAAGCCCCGGGCAGCTTTTGTCTTACTGCCAGCACCACTGTAGCTACGGTAGGTTTAAGAGACGCATAAATACCACGATGCAACTGTAGTTATCGGAAGAAGTGAAACATAAGACTTGCTCATGGACTATTAAGTTTCACATATAGTCTAATTTTGTGTTAAAAACACGAGCAAGAAAACTGTGCTCCACACTTACCGCTACGTATGTGGGACAGACATCCTTAAAGTAGAAGGCCAAAAACTAGAGGGCCATAACAGCTCTACAGAAATTAAACTGCCAGAGACATGAAAAGCTCAATAAAGCAACTCAAGCTGTACTCAATTACACAAGCACTTCTACCTCAAGATCCCTAATGCTCATTAAACCTTCACCGCCACGCCACTGAGGCGACAGCTTTATCCGCCGCCCCAGCTCTGAGGGGGGGACGCTGGCCTGGAGGGAGAAGGGACTGCGCCCACCGCTAAGAACACGGCTCCTCGCAAAGCCCACAGGGCACCTGATTTAACAGAAAGCCTTTAAATACAAACTGAACCGGCGAGACGGTACGGGAAGGTTCCAGCTCCCACCGTAGGTGAGCTAGGACCGGAGAACAACGAGTCGGCCCGAGCCGGGCCTTCACCGCAGGGCTGAGGGAGACAGAAGCCCCGCGCCCGGAGACCCTGACCCACCCCAGCCTGCCTCCAGACTCACCCAGAAGATGAGGTTAAGGAAGACAAGGACGGTTTTGGAGGAGGTGATACCGCACTGCCCCATGGCGCCTGCCCCGCCTCAGCCGCCGGCCCCGCTCCCCTCAGCGCCGCTCGCCCGCCCCGCCTGACCCAGGCGGCGACGCGGGGAGCCTAAGATGGCGGCTCCTGGCGTCACGTGGCGGGAGGGGGGCGGAGAGACCTAAGATGGCGAACCGCTCCTTCTTAAGGGAGCCACCGGGGGGGAGGCCTGGTCTTTCTTTCTTGGGGGTGGGGAGCTGTCAGCTGCGATGGCTGCTTAGCACTCCTCCTGCCCTCAGGGGTCCCCCGTGCTAATTGAGCTGGATTGAGCTTGTTGCCGTGAAAAGCGAAATCAGGACTCAATAGTCGGAGTGACTATTATAGAATCATGGAATGGTCAGAGTTCGAAGAGACCTTAAAGATCATCCAGTTCCAACCCACCTGCCCTGGGCAGGGACACCTCCCACCAGCCCAGGTTGCTCCAAGCCCCATCCAGCCTGGTCTTGAACCCCTCCAGGGATGGGGCAGCCACAGCTTCTCTGGGGCAACCTGTTCCAGGGTCTCACCACCTTCACAACAAAAAAAATCTTCCTAATATCTCATCTAAATCTCCCCTCTTCCAATTTAAAACCATTACCCCTTGTCCTATCACTGCACTTCCTGACCAAGAGTCCCTCTCCAGCTCTCCTGGAGCTCCCTTCAGATCCTGGAAGGCTGCTCCAAGGTCTCCCTGGAGCCTTCTCTTCTCCAGGCTGAACAGCCCCAGCTCCCTCAGCCTGTCCTCACAGCAGAGCTGCTCCNTATTGCAGTGCTGGACGCACAGGGGGCCGCTCCTCCAAATGTGCGTGCCCGGTAAAGTTTGTTTAACAATATATATGCACAGTATACATACATAGTCGTGCTATTTTGGGGAACTCATTAACATATTCATTATTTTCTGAGAATTCATTACCATGCCCTAGCACCCTCTCAGAACCCCCATGTTCTTCAGAGATAAGTTCCTTCTCTAAGATTACACGCACACGTGTCTAAAAACAGCTGTATTGCTACTTATCATACCCCTGCAGTGGGGTAGGCCCCTGTTTGTTGTTGGCTAAGTTAGAAAAACAAAAACTTGCAATATTTGTTAACTCATGCTAAGAGCGGCCTAGTTATGTCAAGCAAACCTCCATGCCAGGGGCCTGTCTGCTAGACAGAATTTCTGATAGGGGAATTTTTGGGGGGATAAGTCTGCTGCTCCTCAGAAGAAGGTAGGGTTTTTTCCTGAGGAAGAACCACATGCCTAACCTATAGTAAGAAATAAACTATATTTTGGCTGAATTTCTGCAATGGTCTCCATACTGGTATGTAGGGACTCAATAGAAAACTGGAATCCATTAAAGAAAATAGGAAAGAATAGGAGGTGTCCCTACCCAAGGCAGGAGGGTTGGGACTGGATGATCTTTAAGGTCCTTTCCAACTCTAACCATTCTATGATTCTATGAAAAGAGCAGCCGCTGAGGTGTCATCCCTTCAGAATGTCAGCAATTATGACCTTGCTGGCCCGGTTGCCTTGGCAAAGCCACTGCCAGCCAAGGGTGTACGTGTGCGACGGTGTTGGACTGTGAGGAGATCTCTGGGTGGGATTTCAAAGGAGACACTGAACCTGGATCCCAGCAACTACATTAGCTATGTTCCAGGCGTGGCAGGCAGGGAGAGGAAATGTTTAATGAGGAGAACATCATTCATTTTACAGTCAGGACATTTGTCTAGCAGGGAACAGGGGTGCTTCCAGTGAAGCAAAAGAGCGTGGCTCTTGTTGCTCAACCCAATGGTGAGGGAAGCGCAAGCACAGATAGTTGTTGGACGCATCCAGAGAAGCTCGGATTTGCCAGGGAAGAACAAAGGAAAAGTAACTTAAGAAATTACGAGAAGATGTGCATGGTTTCCATAAGCTGTGCTTTTGTTGAGGCTGCATGTGGGCTCTGGAAGCGAGGGCAAGGTAACGTTCACCTCGTATTTGCTGCCCTTTTTATTCATAAGGTTCTCTTTAGCACGGCCAGGATCCAACCCCTCACTGTGAAGGCCTTGTTGCCCATCTCACTACTCAGATCAAACCTTTCCTCCCCTATTTCTTCTGGCATCACTGTATCTTCCTTCTTGATCTTTCTTTTGTTCTGTTTCTCTGTTCTAATCCTCCACTTTTCCTAGAAATACCTGCCATTCCTGTGCTGTTCTCCTTGCTTGGTGAGCTCGATCAATAGCTTCTCCTTGTTCTTTTTCTAGCGGATTTACTTCTTGGGTGGAAATGAAACTACCCATCTTATTGAGAGCCTTAGTGTTTCAAGGATCAACCTATAAAGGCAGACAAGTAACAATCAGTTATATTCCACTGTTCTGTTTCCATGGTAACAAAATTAGTTTTTTTTTTTTCCTCCTACAATTTTGGGAAGTTATATCCAGAACCAGTTCCTGGATACCATGGAGATACTAAGTCTTTTTTTCAGTTTCCTTTTCCAACCCTTACATGCTCATGGATGAAACTTCTCGATCTTGCAAGCAGTGAACTGTCAGATGTTGGAAGCAAGGTCCATTTCATTGGCATAGGAGGGGTGCAGAAGGAGCACCATTCATGACAGAGATGGGGGAAAAAAAGGGTTGGGATTAGTTTCTTTTTCTTTTCTTTAGATAATTTCTCTGTCATCTGACTTAACCTACATGAAATACAATTTTCAATAATGACATATATATACACACACATATACTCCTCATTTAAATACAACTTTTTTGAACTAATCCTGTAGTAATATAGCCTTGTTCAAATACATTGGATGGCATGCAGAATGTTTGTGTGCTCTAATCTGATTTATTCTAACACACATTTATGGTGTCATAGTAAGTGTTGGTACGCTAGAGGAAGACCTTTGGGATCTAAGAAGCACCATGGAAAACCAGTTTGAAGCTAGAAGCCTCATGTTAGAATCTGAAACAATTCTGTATATAGATCCAAAGGACTGATATAATATTTCAAAAATCAAGATATGAAAAATTTCTGCTTAGAAAAGTGTCGCTGCTATTGGCAGCTTCCTCAGAGGTTTGTTAACGTATTTTTAAATTAAGAAATAGGTGTAGGTTGGCCTCAAATTCTGCTCTCGTGCTGGAGAGCAACTGAATCTTTGTAGTTCATCCATTTCATGCTCTGAGAAAAAGGGAGAAATTGTGGCACTGTCCATTCTGTTCTTTGGAGACTTTTACACCAAACTACAAATATCATCTTCTCACTCCCCCATCGTTTTATTTTCTGCATGAGCTCCCTGCCAGCTCAAATCAGCTCGTTTTTCAGCATCTATATCCTTGAAAATGGCTTCAGTATAACATTACTTTTCCTTTGGCAGCGAAGGCTGCTAACAAAGCCCTTCTTGTCTCCACTCCTGCAGGCATCCACTCCTATCCCTGCGCTGCCCCTCTCCCATTCCAGCTGGGCCAATGCAACTATGTGAAGAGAGGGTGATGCTTTTATACTCACAAACAGCTGGGCACTGCTGAAAATATGACTGGAACTTCTTAAATCAGATCTGCTGAAAAGGAAAGGTTTGTGAAATCTCAGAACATAGTTTGATGAGATTTCCCTTTCTGCAGCAGTGTCAGATTCAGCAGTCTTCTGCTGGCTTCTCCATCCTGCCTAACCCTTCCTCACATGACAGCAACAAAGGTACCAGCAGAAGTATTTGTGTAACCATGGAGACCAACAGGAGGGAGCAGATTAAGGTAAAAAATAACTCGGGGGAAAAAAAAATTAACCTGTATTTTCTGTTCTGCTCACTGGATGGTCCCCAAGAGAATATGCGCCAACACACCTGTCAGGACCCTGCGTAGACAAAAATGAAGAGTGGGCAAGTGTGGGTTATTTATTTGCTTTCAGCAGAAATGCTTCTCAGACTTCACCCTCCAAGAACCTAGAAGGCATTTCACCTAATTTGATATTTACCAGTTTCTGTCTAGTCTTGACTGGCAGTGTGAACTATCTCCCCAGGATGCTTCTGTAATCAATGGAAAGTGAAAGGGTGGTTGATCCCATCCTAAAGGAGGTGTTTAAGACAAACCGTATCACGTCTCAGAGGGACACCTCTCAATCCATTAAACATAGGGGACCCTACATGAGGAGTTTGGTCAGATGAGCCTCCTGACTCCAAACTATTTCTGTTCTCTGCAACTCCCAGCCAAAGGTGTGCGCGGTTTCTTAGAGACTTCCAGTGCAGTTATTGCTATTAACTAAAGCCACGTGTCCCTCAAGAATGATGAAATACATGCACTCTTTTAAACCACTTCCTCTAGCCTGAATTTAACGTGCTGTAAACAGATATTGTATAAACCATCACCACTTGCTGGTTTTTGTTCAAAATTCAGCTAAGTTCATCCTTTGAAAGCTTTTGTGCTCTTTGTACTGTGCCATGCCTCTTCTTTGTACGTAGTCTGTATGTCTGTACTGCCTTTTCCCTTGTACAGCATCCACTTCAAGCCAATTCATGACTCTCTCACCCTGGCTATTTCAGTTTGTGCTTTACCTGCTAAGAAAGTGTTTCACAAAGAAAAGAGAAAGTTCTAAAGCTGGTGCAAAGATAAGACAATTAAGTCAGTGACAGGCAGAAAGACAAATCAAATAAATAGGCTCCCTTGCACTTTGGCCTGTATAAGCACTGCTTGGGCACATCATCCCACATGCGTGTCCCCGTGTCCCCATTACATGATGGGTATGACTTTGTTTTGGTGATGTGGTGGCACATGCTAGGGGCATGGCTTGGGGGACTCAGGGACTTGGGGTGTCTCTGTAAGGCCTCCCTGCCTCAGACACTAAGTACCGTTGTCAGAGTTCATTGCATAATCTGCAGCTGAAGTGCTCCTGAAGAAAATAGTATTAAAATATTTCATTCTTGTAACTGGTATTTCTCTATGTTGTTTGGAAAATTGATAAATCTTTTTTACCAAACCCTGAAACTCCCTAAGAAACAAGCTCTAGTCACAAACTGGTTAGCAGGGCTGCCTTCTGCAAAACAGCACTACCAAACTGTTCTTTTGGTGCCATCTGTAGCTGCTATGAGCTGCTCCAAGACTGAGCATCTGTGTTTGTACACACACCTTTTAACAATGATCTCTGCAGCCACTAATGGTTAACCCTATTATCCTGAGAGGAAAGAGGCTGTCGCAGTGGATGGATTCATTTATAGTACTAGGAAGTTCATGTAACCTCTTTTTCTGGTTGTCTCAGTTTCCCAAGGGCTCCTCACAGGTGTATGAGTCCTTAGTTGATGTCTAGGAGGTCTAGAGCTTCTGGAAAGCAGGACTCCTGTAACTGTTGAGCTCTCTCCCATGGATATTTTGCCTATCCTGTTAGGAAAGGTCAGAGTGATATCTTTATGGTTACTATCAACTAGCTTGGAGCAGGTGCTCAGGCCAATCCTGCCAGGTGTTAAGTGCTGTGACATAGCTCCAGACAAGGGTTTAAAAACATCCATACATTCAGTTCCAATAGAGTGAAAGGTCTGGAAAGAAACACTTGGTACTTTCCAAAGGGGTAAGGATAACTAAAGGGATGGTAATTCCTTCTGTAAATGTCTCTTTTCCCTTCTAAACGTTGGTGTTTCCCAGCTGGCAGATACTTAGTCCTCCATAACTGTTACAAGGAAAATTAAACATTTTCTTTACCAGTTGTAGTTTGCTGAGTTGTGGTCTGAAATCAGCAGTCTGGATAACTCTACAAAGCTGACAGTCGCTCAGTGTCTGGATGTAGCAACACCACAAACTGGTATCAAGCAGGTGAATCCAGCTGGAAAAAAACAGAAAACTTTAAGCTTTGTGCAGCTCCCTCATTAATGTTTTAGCACCTCTGTGTAGGTCACTTTTTCAGCAGGATAATTTATGTCATCCAATATTATGTGTATTTTAGTGCTCACTTGAGGGCGACCTAATATTTCAAACAAAATACAACTTCTGTAATGAGATACCTCGCTCCTGCCAGGATGTTATTAGGGTGCCTGCTACAGCGATCTAATGAGATTGACCTTCATTTCGTAACAAATTGCTCCCCTCCTGAAACTATTTTTAATGACCATCTTGATTTATGCAAAGGGACCTGTAGCGATAGCCTTCATTTTGGGGAAGTGAATGATTAAAATAATTATAAATTTTATGAAAACGACAAGTCACTTTAAAGTGCTACAGTACTTTTACCATGCTGCACACTGGTTAAGCGTAATGTCGTGAAAGTCTCATGTGGCTTTTTTTCACTCTGTCTCTCTGCAAAGAACAAAATAAATGAGTTTAGTTCGTAATGGGTAGAAGATGAAACCGTGTAATTGCCAGCGCTGAGTGCTCCAGCAGCTCGCAGGCTGTCACCTTGAGGGGATCCTACTCCCTGGAGTGCTATTTGCTGCCATCTCCCGGGCAGTTCTTGGAGTTTCCAGGAGAAAATCAAATCCATTCCCTGAGAATTCTGTGCTCCTGATATTCAAAACCGTAGCGCATGTGACTTGTAATATATATTTTAATGAGATGAAGCCTTTTTAAAAGGGTGATGAAGGAGAAAAAGAGGAATCGTAATCTGAATATTTCTGCTGATTGTCTTAAAGTTATTGATTAGTTGAAGCAGGGTGGATATAGCATTTCACAGAGAAGATGAGCAGGAGATGGATACAATTGGCATTATATTAATAATAGATAAGAATGCTGTGCTATTGTGCAGTTATTTTAATCTGAAAAGCCTAAGTACCTTACTAGTATTATTTAATTCTCACCACATCCTGAGAAGATTTCTTCTATTACATGGTACCAGTTTTATGGAAAAAATGTCACGTATTCACTGTAAGGCAGAAGATTTTCAGGCTTTGCCTGTGTATTTCCCATTGCAGGCAAAATAAGTGATATAAAAATATATGACTAAATATTCTCTTACTGCAGCTCATGCATTTCTTCCATATTATCCATAGTTTCTGCAGACCTGGCTGCAAAGGTCACACTTGTAAATTCCATTTCAAAAATCCCAGCACCAGGACTGTTCTAAATGAACAGCTTAACCAAAACGTGACTTGATACGGAAAGTGTGAGAGGCAAATTAAGCTTTAAAGAAAAGGCGTCACAAAAATAACAAGAACAACGTGTTTCCTCAAAGACCATACACGTTCCCACGTTAAGATAAAGAACTTTGAAGACTGTATGTACAGCACCATCTGGTGACTTCTGCACAGCAGGATCCCAGAGCAGGGATTTGTGTACCTTGCCACATCATAGGCAGTGAGTCAGTCGATATCCCCCAGCAGACCTGCTCCTTATGTTCTCACTGCCAGGTACAACTTCCTCACAAGCTCAAATTTATGCTTTCATTCCTATTTCCAGGGTTTGGCTGTTGTTGTTCGTAGCTGTGCAGATGAGCAGGAGGATTTGCTGGTGGCCTCTTCCTCACGTCTGACTGTAGAAGCGTGCTTTCCTTTTATCTGGGAAGGGCTCCACAGGCAAAGCTGGCTGTTGACAGTCCTGGTAGTAGTCAGCAAGCCCTTAGATCATTATCTGGCACCCAGTCTATTTTGGCTGCCCATCTTCCTGCCTGGCTGAGACAGCAGTTTAGTCTGTGCCGGTCACTTCTGCTGCCCCCTGGTCCGGTCTGTCCTCTGTTTTGCAGATTTCCAACATAATGCCACATTCACTGTGCTATAGAACACACACAGGAGAAATCTGTCTAGATCCTACTTTACTGTGGGGTGTGGATGGTGTAGGGGGTTTACTACCACAAAACCAACCAGCTGGGTCATCCATTTGTGATCGTAATCCTTGGGTGCTTTAACTACTTATAGATACATGGATTTTGAGCAGTCTTGTCACAGAAACAGTTAAGACTCCAAGAGGTTTTAGTTTTCCTGTAAGCAAAGACGAGGTAATAAGATTCAGAGCTTAATTCTCCAACGCACCGTATCGTAGTACCATTGATTTCAGCACAGTTCTATGTCGTCTTAAACTCAAGGTAATTGACTGGAATATAATTTTTTTAACCCATAAATTCTCTGTATCCCACACATCTGAGGCAATCACCTCAGCAGCTGTAGCTCTCTAAATCACTTACATGAGTTTCCTTACTATTGAAGAAAATATTCCTCCTTTGTTTCAGCAGAATAGCCCATGGACTTAGCAAAACCATTATGTGTCTGTGTCTAGATGCAGCATATGAAGTTCTTCCTCCAGCAGTAATTACACAAATGCTGCAGAAATGAAATGCTGTTACTAAGGCTCATTTCTTTTTTTTTTCATGTAGCAGCTTTCTTAATTCATTAGAGAACAGTTTGTTATAATTTGGCACAGTGGACTGATTTGGTTAGAAAATCACTCAGTATTCTAGGTGAGAAATAGTAGAGTGCTGGCAGTTTATCTGATGGCCTGTTCCGTGGAAGCAGACAGGGGTATCTGTTTTAGCAGTAAGGGAAGGATGAGGATCAGAGATTTTGCCAGTGATGATCATTGATTTTGCCAGATCACTTGCCAGTGATCCTGCATTGTATAAATTCTCCCTCCCACAGTGTCCAAAGTCCTTTGCTTTCGGATGAAACAAACTGGCATGACATATAGGTCAGCTTGCCTGGCTGTGAAGCCTGCAAGTGGGCTGTGAGGATATTTTGAAAGAGTAGAGAACTTGCTGAATATTAAAATACAACTTTATACCGAGATGTAATTTGATAAGAGTGGAGCGCCACTGCAAATACAGAAGGCAATAGCTCCGTAAACCATTGAGGAAATCTGTATTTAATCATTTGAAAGCTCAAATTTTCATCATAAATTCTTTTGCTTTAATCCCTTGGGAACTTCTCCGTAATTGCAGTTGATTTCTCAAATCAACAGGGAAAAGTCATTTTGTCTTTGATGGAAAACACAGCTGCATTTAGCACAAGGAAGCCCTTTTCCAGAGGTGTAAAGCATTCCAGAGCCTCGCCGTGCCCTGGTTGGGTGATCACTGTGACTGTTTTGTCTTTCAGAAGGTTATGTGCAGTTTCACCTTTTATTCTTTAACTGACCTATTTGAGTGGAGAGAAGAACTGTTTTGTATAAGGGCAGCTATTTTCAACTTAGGATGTTTTGGAGAGAGGAGGAAATGCAGTGAAGGATAGAATTAGGTCATAACTTCAGGATGCCAAGATTTTTCTCTAGATTTGCTTATTGCTTTTGTAAAGCAGGCTCTCACATTTAACCACACTGGAAGGAATGATCTCTTCTCTGCACTCACTGGATCAAAGTACAAAGGAAATTCAATTAAATTGTAAAAAAATTAATTTTCTACATTTCTATGTGAAAGTATGGCAGTAAAGACAAACCAATCTTCTCAGCTATGTAATTAGCAGCTATGATCAGGAGATAATAAACAATCAATCGAAGTCAGTTAAAGCACTTGTCAAAAGCAGTTTAGAATCTCACTAAAATGACTGAAACGCACTGCAACACAAGCTGTCGCTTCTGGGACAAAGTCAGATTCAGGGCAGGAATAGCAATGGGATTCTTGATGATTACTAGGATTAGAAAGACCACTTTTAAAACCAGTTCAGTCCAGAAAATGTCCTGAGCCCACTGATAGCTCGATGTAGGAAGCAACTTGAAGTCTTCATTCCCTGTGCTATTTAGAGCTAATAAACACATCCAAATTAGAACCTAGTGAAGTGTTTTGACATCATGCCCCTCATTAAGACACTTCGGGAAGTGTGGAAAGATAAAATTATTATAAAGCAGTCTTAGTAACTGGATGACTCTATTCAATTTGTCTGCATCCCCAGTGTGGCATACGGCTTTACTTTCAGGGGTTGTGTGCGCCCGTGTCTCCAACTCTCTGTCATAGCAATTGTGTGCACGTGTGTGTCAGTGAAAAGCTAGTGCTTCAGAAATCTAGCCCACATTGTGTAAAATAAGAAATTAGCACTGACCTTGTGGCTAGTATTCAGGTGGAATCTTCTGCTATTATGTTATATCCCCTTTCAAAAGTGCTACGGGTTTTGAGCACTTCTTTAACTAGGGTATACCCATACCACTGTCTTCTTTTGGCAGTTTGGAGATGTAGGAAATACTGAAATCAGATGTTTCTAATTTAATTCATTCCCTCATTAATTTGATCACTCCTTTAATTCAATCTGAGCCTCAGGACCTAAATCATTTGTATTAAAAATAACATAATGGCCACCCTTTCTTTTAATCAATGTTGACTGCTTTAGGCAGGTATTAGCAGATAATCTGATTACCAGATACACAGTGATTTGGCATTTGGTTATAACTAATAGGGAGAATTTGGAAAAGAATCAAAGGAGAAAAAATAGAAAGAGGGAAAAGAGAAAAGAGGAGCACTTTACAGACACGCAACATTAATGAAAATATTAGGGAAATTATTTTTGCCAGTGACTGTGTTTGGTACAAGCCTCTTAAGACGCGCAGCCAGTGGTGTCAGCCATGGGTGACAGGCTCAGCCCAGCAGGGAGAGTGTTGACAGAACTCCAAAAAGAATGAGGTCTATGGTAAATCTCACATCATTTACCCTTAGATTTATTTAAACTTACTAATGGGATTTAGAGGTTAGATGCTTAGTGGTATAAGCTGGCATATCTCCACTGACCTTGGGCGGCATCATTTCCAGCCTTCTCTTTCTGATTGTAGGACCCATCTGGCTGCCTTTGAATGGGAAAGCCAGTCTCCTCATTGTCCAGTGGGTTGTCTGGGAAGAATGTACTACCTGGCAGAGTCCTGGGCCAGGGCAGGAGTCAGGGCTGACAAAAAAACTCTGCTGAATCCGGGTCATAGGCGGCTTGTGGGGAAGTCACCAGATGGGCTCACTGGGCACCTCTCTGGTCCTGCCCAGCTGAGCGACGTTACAAGGTCCTCAGTTCTCTGGAGTCTGAGAGCTGCCAGATGTAGGGCTGCCAGACCTGGCAGTGTTTGACAGAGGCTGACAGGGACTTTGAGGGTACTGTGCTGTCTCTCTCTTGTTTTCTTACAAATATAATCATGGGAATGCATCCCAGGTAGGTAGTTTATTGTCCACTATCTTTTCTTGGCAAATTTACAACACTACTGTAATGACAGCCCTTCTGGCCAGCCAGTAGCTCCAGAGGAGACTTGGACTGGTTATTTTCCACCTGCCTCCCCTGTGACTGCTCCTGATGCCTGAGTGATCAGGCTGAATGGAGCCCATGGTCTGCTGCTCAGCAGATGGCATTTTTCCAGTACATCAGTATTGGAACGATACCCAGCACAGTATGAGGGATCCCAAGCTGTGAAAGAGTCTGCCTTTTGACTAAAGCAGAAGAAAGAGCCTTGCCAGTTTGCTGTTTTGCCAATTACCTGATAGCAAAGAGAAGGTGTCTTGACACAGACCCAGTGTCCGGGTGTGTTCCAGTATGCCATTACTCTCTGCCTGAGTTCCCAGAGTTCTCACTGAAGCTCAGTTCCATGTATTTGAGACTGATACGGCGATGAAAGGTATCATACACCATCTGAGAAGGGACTGAGCTCCTCTGGGGAGTCATATGAGCTGTGTGTGCTAATCACACAAGGGCCTTTGAAGCTTGCAATAGAGACTGCTTGAAGTCATCAGCATAACGTAGCAGATTTGGGACTTAAACCCACAGGCTGATACAGACATTTCTGATGACGTGCCAAGGCAGTTGACCACTGGACTCCTGTTCATGTTAATGAGGCTCATTCCTGGTGACCTCCTTGTAGGAGAGGCTGCTCAGCAGTGCCCAGGAACAGAGCTGATCCAAGTGGGAGAGGTGCTCCAGGGCAGAGTTGTCTCCTACAAGACAGAGGTGTTGACACTGAACCATGAGGCAGAAGTGGCTGGTGAAGTGGCAGAGGACACTGGTCTCAGGCTAGATGTATATTGGAGCTGAAATGGATGTCAGAGCATCTTGATCTGCTAATCCAGTAGTATAGCTTTGAATTCCTTTCTTTTTAGAGGATGTATAATCTTGTTACCTTCTTGTCCAAGCAACTATTATTAAAATTGCCAAAATGAATTTATAATTCTATAAAAATAATTCTGTGACAAATTTAGTTGGTGGAGGCTCTCAAGTCATAGTGGAGAGTTACGAGTCAGAGGTGAATGGCATGTAAGCAGAAATACTCTAGGAGATGGTTTAATTGAATGGGCCCCAGAGTCTTGCATACTTTTCCCTTCCAAATGGCTTAATGTGTCCTTGAACACATTCCTTTGCCACACTGTGCATCAGTTCCTGAATCTGTGACACAGGAATTTACAAGGAGGCTTGTAAAGTGTTTCAGGATCAGCACAGACATCACGCTGTATTTTTATTTTACTTTTGGTGAGTGGAAAAAAAAGTAAAACCCTTTTAATTGTGGATAGAGAGCAAAATTCTCTAACAAATACGAATTCTTTAGAGAAGACAGACAGCTGTGTCCAAGAACTAGTCTTAGTTCAATGTTTCCAATTGCTGATTTTCAGGAAGAAGTGATTAATCACAAAATGAAATCTGTTCAAGATTAGCATAAATTGCAGAAGGTTGTAAAAGACTCCAGATGGATTAGAATTATTTGAAAAAGCAGGAAAAAATGGCAGAGGAAATTTTGAGTTGGATAAACAAAGACTAACTCCTCATAAAAAAAATAAACTAAATAGTCTAATGTGAACATCCAGAATTTTCAAAAGTCGAGGCTCTAGGCATGGAGATGTCTGTACAGGACGAGCAAATAGGCTGCTGATGGGCTGGAGATGAAATACTTTCTGATATTTCCACAGAATACTGATACCCTTCCTCCTAGTTCTTCAGTTCAAGCCATATCACCTCAAAAATATAAAAATGAAAACCATCTTACAGCAATGAAGGACTGTGCTGAGGTTTCTAGGGAAAGAGAAACCTTCAAGGTGGTGATGCTTCATGTCAAAGAGAAATTATCTGAGTGCTTCACTGCTGCAAAAGTGTCAGCCGTGGCGAAGCTCTGGGTCTGGGTTTTATGAAGCAGTGGATGCTATTAAAACATTTATAACTAATGCCGTTAAAAAATTTGTCATATGGTGTCCCACAACATCATCTGCCATGGTGCTGCTCCCTGTTGTTTGAAGCTGAAGGACACCCTTGTGTCCTGCGGTTGCAACTTCAGCAATAACTCCAGTACGAATACATAAGCTGAAGCATTAATACGGCAGAGCATAAACCTTTTTTTTTCCAGGTAATAAAAATGGAAAAAGTTTGCAAGGAGACTTTCTCCCCTGGACATGAGAAGCTGCGTGGCTGGCTCATAGGTTATGGGTTGCTCCTTTTCTTTTGATGGTAGAGATGGTGGCGGTACCTGGGCAGACTGCTGGCCCATCTCCAACAGTAACTCGATTTAAATTTAGTGCCCGTGTAGGAAGCAGGAGAATTTTATTATCTTGATTTAATTCTCCGTTTTCTTTAGAAGAACACTTATATCCTTTTGCACCTTGGAGAGGTGCGAAGTTAATAGCTTGCTTCTTACAGATAAACTGCAGGGATTTCATGTTTTTTAAGGTTAATCTTCTGCTGTTCACTGCAGTTAATCTGGACCATTGAGACTCCAGTGAAAACAGGCAAAACCTAGAATCTGACATTAGACCTGTAAAGCCCCTGTGACACCCAGGTGCTGTCCCTGTCTCTAAATGCTCAGGAGAGTGTGGGCTCTCCCTCAGCCCAGGGTGCCAAGCCAGGTGCTTTGGGTGATACCAGTGACACGGCACATCCCAGCACCTGTAAAACACCACACAACAGCTTGAGAAAGCAGCTTCCTCTGTGTCTGTGGAACCAAACAGAGCAGTCATTGGTAAATGCCTTGGCAGTAAGCCTCCCCGTTCCCATTCCTTCCCTTTTTGGAGTGTAAGACATGATAGAGAGTTTTAGGCTTTAATTTAAATGACTCTCAGTAACTTCCAGTGTCCGCTTCTGTGCACGGCCTGACTCTGGCAGCTGCAATGTGACAAAATAACACCTTAATGACAGCAAAACGAGGAGGGGAGAGCAGGAGATGCTGATAGCAAACTCACCTTCAATAGCTGTAATTTTGAGTTCTCTGGTTTCACACAAGCAAACCTGCTTCAGAGCCTCCGAGTGGAGGCTCCACCCTCCCAGTGGCTCCTCCAGTGCATTTGTCAGAGAATGACTTTTGTGCTTAATTGAAAGGGTTGAAGGAATAGCAAGAGCCTGTCTCCATCTTCCAAGCGCATGGGCTGAGCACCAGGCTCTGGCGTTGCCTTCTGAGATTGCAGCAGTTCCAAATGAAGTGCAGTAGATAAAACCATGGTGTTTTAATGCATATCTTTCTCCACAGGGCTATGGATCTTAGCTTTTCCTGCAGGATAGGCTGTGGCAAATGTTTAACTGGAACAGTTTGCACTGTGAGCTAGCTGATTCCGGGTAAAGCTGCTGCAGGGAAAGGGTGTGATTAATACGTGGCAGCACAGAAGCTTGCTAACTGCAGCAAAAGAAGCAGCCTGCAGAGCTCAAATAATGCACCAAGATTTTTCTAGAAAATAAAGGTTTATCATATAGGGGAACATAGATCATTAGGGCCTGTCTACCATAAGGCAAATTTCTGAGTTGGTGAAAATCCTGACCTAGCATCTGTTGGCTTCCCTTGCACTCATGTCTGGCACAAGCTAAAATGAGTTCCAGACTGCGACCACTTAAGGACACCCACAAGAGAGTTTGCACTGACATAACTAAATTAATTTCAAACAGATTTTAGTTAAACTAGTATAATTATCACGTCTTGACAAGGTTTCAGTCTATTTTTGAATGCCTTCTCCCTCCGGAGTGGTGATTGCCACTGACAAATAGCATAATCTAACTCTGTTTAACTAAGTCCATGGCACTTTGTTGAAGCCAACAGGGATTACTCCAGCAAAGCCAAAATATCTGTCAGGCTGTTAAACATGCTGCATACTTACGGATACCTCTGGAGTCAGTAAGTTTCCCATTTTTAAAAAGGAAGATGACAATAGCTTAAACTGTTTGGGAAAACCTTTGAAACAGCATCTAAGGAGTGAATGTGAAAGACAATGTAGTAGTTACACTCTAGACTAATTTTGATCACATTGAAATTGATGACATACCTGTGCAAAGCCACTTGAAGTGTGGGAAGAACAGAGCCCTCAGGGTGCTTTTTGGTTTTGTTTTGGTTTTTTTAGGAGTATTTATGAGCAGTGCAATTGTACAGAAGCACAGCATTATTCCGATGTATATGGTGTCATCTGTTCCATGCTAATAAATCAGCATCTGCAGCCACCATTGCTGCCTATCAAATCTGGGTACAAAATCGAGCTGTTTGATCTCGCTGCCACTGAATTGTGTCTGCATGGTCACGGAAGATGCATATTATCCCATCTGTTTTTCCCAGACCTCCATCAGGCCGTATGCTTCAAGGTAACGGATCAGACACAAAATGAATTCCACTGCAGACAACTGCCTTAGAGGCATCCTGCTTTGTCACAGTGTATAAAAATTTGACTTACAAGTCATTTTATTCTTTCACAGCAGGTCATTGAAGCCCTGTCCACACTAGGGAAATTGCTAACTTTGGCTCAATTCCTTCAGTGTTAACGGTTGCCCCAGTGTGGACACACGCGGCCGTCTCCGTTTTCGTTAATGTGTCAAGTCACCTCTCTCCAAGAAGGTCTTACAAGACAGTGGTTCAATCAACAGCAGCTGCTGGTGGCCAGCTTATTTTGGGGCTGCCACTTGTCCAGATGGAGCTGAAATAGTGCCAGCCATGGTGAGACTTGTGGGGAAAACCCCAGGGATGGCAGGTGGTGCGATGTCCCAAGCACCGGCAAGTCCTGCCGCTGGGATGCCCGGCCACCATGGTGTCGTGGCTGGAGGTACCATGGCTGGAGATACCATGGCTGGAGATGCTGAGCATCTGTCTCATCAACTGAAGCCCTGCTTGCACACTAGACTTCTGCTCCAAACCAGGCAGCTATTCTTGAAGCAAAATCTTTTCCTGGATGTGCCCCGTGCATTTTCCTCAGAAATAATGTATTTTCGTTACTGCCAAGGAAGAAAGAAAAATGAGACAACTGCAGCTTCGATTTTAAGTGTAATAAAACTAGTTTATTTACACAGTAACATGAATGCCACAGAGTACACAGCAAAGTACCACAGCAAACCAGAGTGTAACTGCCCCTGATCACAAAGGCTTGAAGTTTATATACTTATTCATATAAAAACATGTAAATATCAATATGAAGCACCAGATAAAGCAATGCAACCAGGAATTCCAAACACAAATTACCCACAAGAATGAAGCTGAAATTGAAAAAAAAAGAGAAACTTAAAAATAAATCCCTTATTCAAGGGATTTAAAGAAATCCCATTTATAAAAGTCCATCGATTTTGGAATCCCTAATTTAAAAATAAATTTCCCCCTTTTATTAAAAAGAAAAACATATTCTTAAATGCTCAGCATAATTAAGTTTTAAAAGAAAAAAACCCAAGGATTTCAACTGCAAAACCTTCTAATACCAACAAGCCAAAGGACAAAGAAACATAAGTTTTTTCGAGTCTTTTGGAAGAGGTGTTATCTATGAAATGACGACACTTAAATTTAAACACTCTTAAATATATATTATATATACAATATATAATATATATATTTTCAAGCAAAAAGGGGCAAAGAATACTTTTGGGATACAAAAATTCATATACATACATATATATATATATTAAAACATGCCCACAGGCATTCATATATATATGTATGTATGTGTATATATATATATATGAACGAATATTTCCTCCATATAAAAGAAGTTCCAACCTCTTCTAAATCCCTGAAATCTTCCCCTTGGATTTATGGAAAAAAAAAAAAATCTTTATAGTCTGAAGTACAAACCCAATTCTGAAATTCTGTAGAGTGGTAAAATGCTTATGTACAGGTAAGCTGAGTATTTTTGATTTCTCACTGGCCACTCTGCTTGACGTGGAAGCATTCTGTGGTTCCCAACTAAATCCCGAGTGGAGCACCAATGCAAGGAGACTTGCAGGATATTATTTGAATTACATTCTATGTCTATGCAAAATCATCATCCTTCTAATACTGCATCCAGGTGAACAACAAAATCCATACAAATGTCTATGAAACATTCCCTGCAACACAGCAGTGGGAAAGACCTGCTCCTTCTTCTGGAGCTGAGCATGCCCTAAAGAAATTTCCCCCTAGTATTTCTTTTGAAAAGTTTAATTTTTCTGCTGTATTTCTCCCTTAAAGTGTTTGGAATCCAGATGGTTGTTTACAGAACATTTCCACAGGCGTATTTTTATACAGCTATTTAAAATTCTCTTCTGCAGGTCTTTGATGTTATCTGCCTGCATAACTAAGCCATCATCACATTGCTTTCTGTGTGGACTGAGGGGCTCTGACCCTGTGCAGGTTCTACAGGAGTTTCAGTAGAACCAACGCTACCTCTGCGAGATCCCAGTGAAACAGGTGCCAGAGAGCAGGGGTCCTGTACTGCCTCTACAGAGAAACAGCTGCATTCCTGCTTGGGAAAAGGGGAAATGGAAGGTGCATTCAAAGGTCTGATTCAGTTTCCATTTTATCTCTCAGAAAAGTCACGATTTAAATAAAACCAGGACTATTTAATTTATATTTACATATTAATTGCTGTTACAAACAAAAAGAAATTTAGGTGGGGCATGTCAGAATTGAAAAACAGACACATTTTATTTCAGCAGCAAATGATATTTTTACATGCTAAAGTTAAGGACCTACACTGTGAAGCTGCTGAATAAATTCTCCAAGTCGCTGAACCCTAACACACATGTGATTTAGTTAAATATTTTTTTTTCTCTCTCTGATATGTGGGAATTCCCCTGTGTTAAAACATCAAGATGATCCATTCATACCTTGTGGGTGCTGCCAGGATGCGTGGAGCATAAAAGATTTAAGGTGGAGCATTTCTGTAAATGCTACATGCGTTCTTGTCTGTAGGCCAGCAACACGATATCCGAGCTTGAGTTACTGATTTCATCATGTCTGGATACTGAGGAGAGACCAGGCTTCTATATTTGGACATTGCAGAGGCTCCAGAATAAAATCCTGGAGTCCCTCATTCCTGAAAATTTGTAGGGTAGTTTTTAAGTAGTATATTCTCTTTATATTCACCTGGATCAGATCTGAGGTTTGAAAGATAATTAGGGAATAAGTAATTACCGTGGAAGAAACAGAAAACAAAACCATTTTCCATAACGTCACAGCAGGAACAGTGTTTTAAAACTCCTGTTTTAACTGAGGTTTGCATTTCACACCAGAGTGTGGTGTGTGCAGCACATCCACCACCCACATCCAGCAGCAGCAGCACATCTTACCTTCCCCGCTCCCTCCAGACCAGTCAGACTCCTCACCTCCTGGAAGCTGAGTGTCTGCAGCAGATTGTCAAAGCAACAGCCGCCTCCTGATGCTGTGGTCACTCTGGACCAACTGACTCGTTACCCACTGTGATTTTCCCTTTGCAGATCCCCAATTTGGAAGCCCACAATTGTGTTACTTCGGGTTTGTGCTGTACTACAAACAACAAAGAACTCTTTCACATGAACTCCCAAACCGAATCTCACTGAATAGATCAACTCAGTACCACTGGAAGTGTGGCATTTGATTTTGTAAAGTCTTTTGCATCTTGTTGTGGGCAGTATGATATCTAGGGCTTTTAGGAAAAGAATAAGATTTCCACCAACTGTCAAGCTACATTTTAGTTTTCTGACAAGGCACTAAACGTCGTGAATCCAATCACTGTGCTCTCTCTGCAACATTAGAGAGGTTTTTAATGGCTCTAATAGGATCAGAAATCACTCATCATAATTCTTCAAACAAGCATTTGATTTTCCCAGAAATTAGCTTCCCCTGGAAAAATCTTTAGAGTTCATGTTAAAAATAGTTGAATGACAGCTTTTATTAATAGAAAAATATATATTTACAGTCAATACTGTTACCTTAGATTTGTAGCTCTTCCTATTTCTTGAGCTCAACTGAAAGTGCGACATTGCTAAAAAAATTCAAGATCTGTGCACACATTCAAGTAAGTTAGAACATGCACAGCCAGGGGCTTTGTTCCTGTCATACACAGGGTCCCAGTTACAAACAGAGCGGGTTTTTTTCCTTTTGCTTAGCAATTATGCTGTAGCATCTTTAGGATCTGTTTACAATCAGTTTAATGCATACATTCTTGGATATTGATGTGGCACAATCTGTTGCCAGGATGGAGAACCACCACAAACACAGTTACAATCATCAGTTATGGGCATATCTGCAAAGTCAGCCTCAAGCTTCCCAAGGAATAGCTCAGGCCAGATTGTGTTCAACTATTTTGACCATTCATTCTTTTTTTTAAAGAAAAAAAAAAAAAAACCTCACACAACATTACAAATTGCTAAAGTTTACCCAGTGCTGCACAAGAAGGAGATTGGTAGTGAACATCTATCCATGCTTGATTATACTGCAGAGCTAAAATGAGTACTGGTTCATCACAAGATACAAACTGAAATTAGATAGCTAGAGATACAAAGGCTTCGGAGCAGCTGCATTAAATACACACGGTTGTAAAACATTCAAAACTCAACTTTGCATGTGCGTGTTGGCATGGAAGAGACACCCGAGAACGTGTGTCCGTGAACGCGGAAACACCCACCAGCTCCAAGGAATGAGCAAGGGGCCCAAGAGTTGCTCGTACGGCCTGTTTTGAGTCAGATGAGAAGTTGTGTGCACACACACAACAGAACAAACACAAGACCCGACCACGGAGAACAAGAAGCCCCTACTTGTGAGGAACAGCTAGAGACAGCAGGCCAGCGAGGGGTCATGCTCGGCACGTGGAAGCTGTGAGAGCATTGCCCTCCTGTGTCAGGATAGAGCAGGGCTGCACTGAACGCCTGGGATTCTTTGTCAAGGTTCTTCTGTGAGCTGCTCAGCAGTAGTGTAGAAACTTTCTTTCCTGATGTAGTGGAAGTACCTCAACTACATTCATTGCACCTGGGCTTTTAATGCACTGTCCTCTGTTTTTTTTCCTGCATCAATGCCGCCATCCTAACCTTTTTGCCAAAAAGAGAAAGGAAAAAAAAATACACATCACATTAGAATACATTATCCTTATCCTTGCCTGATCCTTCACTGATACAGGTGAATCAAACAAAAGAATAACAATCAGAAGTTTCAAAAATGCTTTTAGAAAGGTCACAAAGACAGTCTATATACTACGGCACAATGGATGTAGGCTTCCAAAACTATTCAGCTTAGCTCTGATAGATGCCAGAAAACAATAACACAGACATCTCAACCCCTCCCAAGGTGCGGTGTGGATCCAGAGCCAGTTTTGCTGACTTGAAGCCTGCAGGACTGTTTGTTCGGTCTCCACGCATCTGGTCCAAGCATGCATATGCTGTATAAAGTGGCTATTTGTTTCAAGGCTGAAGTGAACTGGTTCCTCATAGTTTTAACAATTAAAATGAAACATCAATCCATAAAAAGAACACATGGGTATCTGCATTTATGTGCCAGGAAAGTAAAGGAAGGGGCTGCAGATCTAGCATTAGGTAAAGGCTGGTGTGTAAAGTGAACACTGTAATGTACAGCTTTAAAAAATACATACAAGAATTGCACATAGATCCATAGGAGAGAAGCACAGGCTCATAACTAGGGCTTTCTGCTTTCCATCACCTGGGGCAGAAGATTCAGTATCGCTTTTTCCCCTGCATCCAGATAAATTCTTCAGAGAGATTCAGCAAACAGTTCATCAGAGCCTAGCAATACTGAGCAAAGATACTGTCTGTACAGCCGCTGAGGTTCCACGGGAACCCGATGGCTGTTGGGTCAGGGCAGGATCAGCAGCAACCTCTAAAAGTGAAAAGTTCCTTCGGGTGAAGTTTTTAAAAATTCTGTCGCTTTGATCCTCACTAATTCCTGCTGTAGTCCACAACTCTGTCTGCAGTGCTCTTTGAGCTATTCTGACAACATTCCTTTTTCAGGGTGTTGTCTATAGCAACATTAGAAAACACCAGTTACAACAGACAAGAGACAGGCAGCCAAACACCGCTGTGGGAAAAACGGATCACGCTACTGTTAGCTGTGGCTGCCAAACTTAACAGCTCCCTCAGTAATTAAACAACAGTGTTTTTGCCCCCTTGCTTTTACCCTTCAGAGAACCGTGTCTGCAGCACAAGTGTCTCCATGTGGCCTGTTAGCTACACACAGACAAGCTCTAAACATTTCTATCTCCTGCCAACATACCAGCAGAGCCAATTTCAGTCCCACTTTGCAATATGGCACAAGTGACAAGAGCAAACCGAAATAAAGGGAAAGAGGTGGCTGTTATTTTCATCCCCAATTCATAGCAGTGATTGTCAGAGAAGGTTATACGTGTCCTATCCATTTCGAGTCAGGCTTTAGTGCCTTTTGCCATGGAAGGGGAATTTCAATTGCCCACCACGGGTTGTGTCATTCTTGCATGAACACAGTTATGGCTACAGCACATCAGCAAGCCGGACGGGTGAATGTCATGTAGGAAATGGGACAGACAAAGAGTGCTTATTCTGCTTTTTAATGCAGAGGTCTTAAGCTAAGGGTAATGGTCTGATTAAGGCAGCGTTGTTGAAATCACAGATCCATGGTTAGAAAGGGTTTGGGTAATCAGAGACAGAGAAGGAGGGAAGAGGGTGGAACAGAGATGCTCGCTGCCCACTGACGCTTGGCCACAGTCAGCGGGATAACCACATCTGGGAAGGAAAAACAGATGTAAAATGTAAGAGAAAAAACAGAATGTGTCTGGTTGAGACCAAAGGAAAAAGGAGTCCGGCCCACCTGTGGGGGACTGGCTGAGCTGGTATGTGGAGTGGAAGCAAACGGGTGTTTGGAGGCATGGTGGATCATCCATCTCACACTGACAACTAATCTGTCTCTGCTTGAGGTCACTGCTATTGACTAACCAATGCTACATATGGAAATGACAGAAACTACCCAGAAGAGGAGGGCAATTTGTTTACTGTGGCTGTAGAAATAGTGGTATCAAAGTTTGCTCTCCTTTTCAGCCAGAAATGAATCAAGTTACATACTGGCTGATCCAAATGCAGTCATGTCTATGTAACCAACCCCTAACAGGCCTGGCAAAAAAAGTGAAGTTTCTGTCATAATGGGTACGAGATGCAATTTCTCCAATTTGAACCTATTTGCTCAGAGTTGCTGTCTTTGATTTCTAGGCTAGTTTTTAACACTTGTACAAAGCGTGAGCCCTAGGGCAGGCTTGAGTGAGGGCTGGGGTGGAGGTTGGGGGTGCTTCACAAAAAGCAACAGGCTCTACAGACTAGTGCTGCTGCATGATTCTCACAATGCGATGCAGTGAGTCTATAGTGGCAAAAGCCAGATATTGACAACAAAGCCAGTCTTCCAGAATAACTCCACAGTCCCTGTCCAAGGACTTCTCCGCAAACTTGATCATCAGCAGCGTCCTTTTGATATCCAGCCAGTTCTGAAGTACAGCATCTCTGCGGGCAGGGTTGGAAGATGTGCTTAGGGCATGGAACAAGTCCTCACGTGGACCCCAAAGCAAACACTGAAGGATTCCCTTGGCTTCTGATATCAGGATCCTCTCGGAAGGGTTGGGATTCAGCAGGCAGCTGGCAAGTTGTTGAAGCCCTTGAGAGTAGAGGGAACGGCAAGGGATCTTGGGGAGATCGGCACGAGTGTACTCCTTCTCCTTCAGCTCTGGATTCTCATCAAAGGGGTTGGGTAAGTGCAGCATTTCATAGATGAGGATGCCAGTCTGGAACTCATCACACTTTTTGTACTGTGTTGCAGTGATGATTTCTGGAGCCAGGCGGGACTGATCCCGTAGGACCTCAGGATCCACCATATGACTCTTCTGCTTGGCCTGGGAGAAGTTGCTCACTATTAATCTCGCGGGACAAGCGGTGTTGGGACTGGGCTCCATAGACTCGGAGCTCAGCGGGCTGCCTCCTGGTCTGGAATGAACCAGCAGCAGGTTCTCTAACCGCAGATCACAGTGTGTGATATGATAGGGTTTCAGGTGCTCCAGGCCCAAACACAGCTGTAGAAGGAGCAGACAGACCTGCCTCTCGTACAGATCTGGGCTTTTCGCGTGGCGAGGCACAGATTCTCGCACAAAGTCGGCCACTGTCAAGTATGGGACCTCCCGGGTGATGACCACAACGCGGCTCCGTGGCTTGCTGATGGTCCCCTGGTTGCTTGAGCTGTCTTTCTGGGAAGTCTCTGTACTGGAAGGACTGTCTCTGCTCTTTTGCTCAGGCTCTTTCTCCTCTTCTTCCCGCTCTTCTTCTTCTTCCACCTCTGGCGCATCAGCATCCTCCCACGGAAGGAGACGGACTGGAACTTCAGCAAGGAAATGGCCACAGTCCTGCTGGATGTTGAAGTTGATAGCCAGGCTCTGCCGGATAGACAGGCTGTGGTAATACTGCTGGGACTCCTTAGCTTTGCTCTTACAAATCTGGGGGAGGAAAACAAACAGAATAATTTGTAAATTTTATATCTATATTTTTAAAACGCATACCTTGTTGATGGCTCTCTACAGCCCAGCCCTAAACACAAGCACTGAAAAATTTTTTACTGAACTGACCTTGGCAGACTAAGTTAGGATCAGTAAGCAGGAGCAGAGCAGTATGTGCAGGCAGCTCTCCCTCTGCATGTTTTATTCAACGAAATAATAAGAAAAGGGCAAAAAACCCCTTGCCCTTAGCTATTGTACTGTATTTCATGTTACCCACAGAGGATTTCTAATGCCACCTGCTAGCTAAAAATTATCTTCTGTTAGGAATATATTATCGACAGAATATTTGCCCTTAAAACAATTAATAATTTGCAATTTGGCGAGTACAAGACCTTTTGAAACATTTTGGAAAAGGATTTCTCCTTGCCTGTAGAAAAAGAAACGCAAAGGAATTGAGATGTATTCCTAGTTTCTCCTTTTAGTCCTAGGCAGCCCCTTTTTCCTGCTTACTTCAGAAAAGGGCTTTCAAATCTATTACCAGAATTTCAGTTAAAATAACAGGACACAGTCTGCAACTCTCAAAATCAGCCTTGCTTTGCTCATTTTATAAAATATTGCCAATCCTAGAGTTGTGATACCACAAGAGCACACTTCCCTGGGCCTCTGGGATGTGGCAATGCTAATTTAGAAGTGACTGGCCATGCACATCTGCACCAAAAGGCATCCAGCTGTCAGGGCAGAGCCCACTCGCTGCCTTTGCTCCTGTCCCCTTTCCTTCTGAGCCACAGAACCAGCCTGTGAAGCACATCTCATCCACATGTTGGCAGCTGGAGCATTCCTAAGCCTTTCCAGCCTACTAAAAACGCCCCAGAAGAGAGTTGTCCTTCTCTATCTTCTCCTTTCTTTTTCTTCCTGCTATTTGATCCCGAGTCTATTTTACTTGATATTAAATGGATAGCCTTTCTCCTAGCTGATATTAAAAATTATTGATTCCCATCCTCTAACACTACACCTTTACACTTGGGAAAATGCCAGTTTCCCCCCTTCTTTGTCGTTTTCATTTTGAAAATAACCAGCCCTCATTCCTAACCCTCTGACTCTCGTTGCTCTTCTCTGATTTCTCCTGATTTATTACAACTTTGTGAAGAGGGGTACCCTGTAATGAATACAATATTCCAGTTCAGACCTCCCCAGCATCAAGCAGAACAGAGCTTTATATATAAGGATCCTTGTAACACTTTCCAGGGTGAGCAAATGACGTTATTAACTCCATTGGTACTGTGGGTCATGAAAAGCTTCAGAGCAGTGTCCAAAGTCTGAATCCACAGCAGAGCAAAACTTCCCCCAGTGCCAGCTCTTAAATACAAGGTTTTGTTTCGAGGCTCCTCTTTATATCAAACAAAACAGAAATTAAAGACTAAATAGTACTATGATTAAAATCAATACTAAAATGACTGCATTAACGAAAACAGTTTTTCATCCTTCTTCTGCTGTTAAAAAAGATAACCAATAAAGAAAACCCAAATCTCTTAATTCTACAAATGACCAATGGTGATGGCTTTTGGAGAGTTCTACTTCTTTTTTAATACTAGGAAGTATATGGTACACGAACATGCACACAGTATCTACAAGGAGGAGAGCTGAGATGTGATTAGAGGTGTATTTTTTGCTTCTTGCTTTTTGTTTACAAACACCACTAAGTGAGAAGCAGCAGAGACACTGGGTTATTTAAGGCTGGTTAAATTGCTGACTATAAAAACACTAACATTTGTACTCTAGATACTCTGTAATCGACAAGGGGAATGGAAAGCAAAGTTGTCTAGAAGCAGCACCCAAAAATAAATAGAGTATGAAGACAAATCAGACACTTGTCTGAATTCATACAACAGGTTCTAACACACAGTCCTGCAGTCAGCTGCTATGCCTGTAAGTGACTTTGGCTGTGAAACACAGCTGTGTGAGTCCGGAGAAGCCCTGGGGTTTTAGGCTGCAGGGTTCAGATTCCTATTTACCAAAATGATTCTATGATTCCATGACATTCTATGATTCTATGATAATATCCCAATGGGGAAAATGTACTCAAAGCAGTGGAGACAAACTTATGTTTTCTCATTGATCTGTTCAAGGACAGTTTACAGAATGTAGATTTTATTTACTAAAAACCCTCTTACAGTATTTTATCATTTTCTGAGTTGCAGCTTCTAATCAGAACTCTATTTTATATTACCATTTTGCAATCGAGTAGTGAATACTTAGTGTTTAATACTATTAATAATGCTCACCGTAGCATTTTGTATTGGAATTACTCCACTGTCACCTGAAACTATCACCTGAATGACCAAGATTTACAATTTTCAAAATGGTTTGAGTTACAGCAAGTTATGCATTCAAAGTCTGCATTTACAAAGATTTAGAGAACAAATTGTGGAATTTGATGGCCTCATTAGCAAGTGTTTTAGATTGCTCAGGGAGTGGTTACAGAGCTGCTTTTCTGCTTGTGACAGTTAATACAATGTCAAAACTGTGGGTAAATATACAGCCCAGCTTTCTTTGCAGCATTTTTAAAGCTTTTCTCTGTTCCACTCATCTATTCTAAAAAAAATATGGAAATCCTGTTGCCTTTTACATATAGAGGATGTTGAATTCCTATTTTAGGGTATAGAAAAAGGTGAAAATACTTTGAAACAGCAACAGAAGGTAGGATCAATCAGTCATTTGCTTTAATGAAACACAATCAACTGAGCTATGAAGATTTGGTATGTGATAATAGCTGAAAGGGAGGTGTTGATAAGGGCTTGGCAAGTCTCATTTCTAAAGCTGATAAAGAGCTGGCTGTTCAAAACATGAAGCAATGTTGGTAAAAAGCCCTTCCATATAATGCAAGAAAGCAATGAGAAAAAAGGAGAGATAAGAGTATAAAAGGAACGGAAAGTTTCCATCTTCCTTTTTGCTGGAATGCACTGACACCACGTATATTTTCTTTAGTGCATCCATATGAACTAAACTTCCATTACATTTATATAGGGACAGGACAGATTTCTTTATATCCTGCCATTTCAATCCTCTCCCCACCCAAGGAGTAAGATTTGAATGTTTCAGAGGTTCTAAACATGGTTCTGCACTAGCTTTTAGTTTTCTTTTATGGGTCCAGTAGCCTGCTATGCCATCAGCTGACTTCCACTGTACCAGCAGGGAATCTCATTTCCACTCTGTCCCATGCATTTTACAGGGCGTCAGCGAACCTAAAGGAAGATGAATATTGTGGGAAATGAATTTACAAGTGTTGAAAATGAGGAACACAGAGGATCACAAAGACTGCACCATCTGTGCCACTTTGCTGTACTGCACTGAGGGACAACTGCAAATGAAATTCTGTGCAGAATGAAAGCTTGCTAATCCCAAATTGATAGCCTGTTCTTGGCGCAACCTTGTTTTCCAAGGAGGCCAGTTTGATCTCTGATTGACCTCATTTTCTTGATCCGGCCTTGGAATAGAGCTTTGACTTTTTAAACGATGTGCCAAAATACAGAACTCTATGCTCCTGTGACTGAACTCTGAATGGGCTGAAAGTTTAATGTATGTATGTAGTTTTATTCTGATCTGGGATAACCTTTAACAACACTTCTGCCAAGAAGCTCCACCAGGAAACTGAATTACAAAAAAAGTACCTTCGCACACTGTAATAAACTAAACATAACTAGAAAAATAATTGTCAGCTACAACTAGAAAACTAGAATTCAGCCCAATACTATTTACTTGGGCCTTGCCCTGTTTTATAGGTGGGACAGGAACCTGAGCAGAAATCCTAAGGTTTTACTGGTAGAAGAACTTCTTCCGCCCTGTGGCAAACAAAGCAATAAATTTTTACTGCTCCTTTAGAGCTGTTTGCACCTTTGCAATTCCTGTCCTCCTGCCTGCTGTGCCCATGGCCAGAACACACACGCTGCCGGCTGTAACCCCCGGCTGTTCCTGTCCACACTGTTCTGGGTGGGCTCTGAATCCTGAGTTCTGTATGTCTGTTCATGATGTTGTACAGTCATTTCCTTGAGAGTTTAATACTGAAAGTGAAAGTACTTTACGTCACCGACACAGTCATTAATCTTGTCTAATATTCATTCTGAGTAATCACCTTTTTATTTTTATAAATAACAAGATCTGTGCCTAATTCAGATCCTAAGATCTGAACTCGGCCGGTCCACTTCTGTACCAAAGCTGGTGCTCTCAGCTGCTTTTACTGCAATGTGACCTTTCCACTACAAATCTGGAATTACCAGTGAGGCTGTGGTTTCAGGGGAATGTTTATCCATCTTGTCCTAGACCTACAAACTACTTAGAAGATGGTACTGTGCTTAGTGAAGGAAAAACACCTCAGGGACTGGAATTTTATGGAAACCTGTCTTGTAAGGGAACTTCTGGGGGTTTTTTCATTTGGAAAAGCAGTTTTCTGATCATGACTTACTGCTTAGTTTATAATATATCAGTCAAAATAATTTCCTCATGGCTTCCTGCAGTGTTTTTGCACAGGATGTTTACTAGAAGATTAGGTGAGAGTGAAGCAAAAAGCATAACACAATGCTCTGAAACCACCCCCCCCCCCATAAACAACGTATGCTCTAACATCCACACCAACAGAACAAGTTGTGCTTGTTCTCCACCAAATTTATCAGATCATCTTTTGCTGGTGATACCACCAGAATGTAAGGGTGCACTGGTGGAGTCATCTGCACAAAAGGTTCAGCCTTGTCAATTTAATTCAGCAATACTCAAACGGTTTAAGCTTAATTTTAAACGCCGCTTTTGTAACTCTCCTTTTGGAGATACAATATTAAAGTGTTTTGTTTTTTTTACTAACGCATTGAAACTCTTAACAGCATTTGGGGGTGAACCTCTTGTTTTCTACAAAGAGAATAATAATTAAAAAAACACTATTACCACATTTTTTCCCCTCAAATCTAATATTAAAATCATGAAAACTTCGTAAGCGTGTGAATTCTTAGCCCTGATACCTGGGTAGTCCTACTGAACTCAGAAAAGCTACATAAATTTATGCCATCCAAAGATGTGGCTTCATACTCCCTTTCCGAGTGTATTTCTAAGACTTGATCAAAAATAACAGGAAGACTTTGTTTTGGATTGACTAGGCACGCCAGTAATTCTTCTGCCATCCTGTTTTGGGGACAAGGGATTTAGAATGGCAGGAACTCACAGCTAACTTGTTGGAGGTAGATGATTATATAATTTGGCTTACACAAAAAATACCCAAGATAGATTAAAGCTAAATTCCCCAAATCTTTGTGTATTATAACAGCCATCTGTTGTATGAGATTTTGTACAAATCTGATCCTGAACCGATGACTTCTAAGTCAAAAATCAGCTTGGGGCAAATTTCAAGACAAAGTTCAAATTCACTATAACTGATTTTACGGGGAAAAAAAATGCAGTAATCACAAATTAAACAATGCTATATAATTCAACATATTAGTAGTAATAAAAATAGGCACCAAAGAAACACACAGCTGAAGAGAACCCAACTTAGCTGAACGTGTAATACTTAGGATATATGAAAATATATCCTAAGATATATAGGACATATATATATAAAGACAGCAGCAGTCCCACATGCTGGCCCTGCTTGGCTTATACAGAAATCAGGGAACACGTGTAGTGAGAGTATCTCCCTAATCCCTGTTTCATGAGTAAATTTTCCTCTTTGTCACAGCACAACAGCTTATGGTGACCTCCAGCCCCAAATATTTTGTGGATACTTCACTCACTCTCAAGACCATCACACCAATTATACTGCAATCATTTTTGTTAGTCTCAGAACTATTACTATAAAAAAATCTGACTTCTAAAAAAAACCAAGCAAACAAAAAGGTGCATATTTGACCGTGTTACATTGCTGTTCTTTCTTCTCCTTGGATTTCTACAAGAGAAATGTATTTAGGAGGAGAATAGATAAGAAAACAACTACACAGGTCTTGCCTTTCAGGGAATGCTTTAAGGATACATCCATACTGCACAAATAACAATGACATTTGCGATAACCCAAACCTGCCTATATCGAAAAGTACACCTTTAGGGTCTAGAAGCAATATTTTTGCATCATTATATTAAAACTAAAAAGCCTCAAATTGAATACTGCCAGACTGTTGGTTCTGCAACCAGAGTAGATATTGCCAGAAATATTCATGGTCTGGTTCTTGGCTGTTTTGTACCACTGGACGTGGCATCCACAAGACATCCGTATTTCCTTTCACGTTTGCCAAAAGAGGTCCTTGATAACTAAAGACATATTAATAGCCACACCTACAAATCTGTCTTAAAAACACACCTTTTCAAGTTTCAGAAGGACATCTCAGTTACACCAATCTTGCCTTCTATTTTTTCATACTTTCTTGTAAACAGTCATGCAGGACTGGCAACCACATGCTGTTACTGTAAAGCACCACCCTCCTGAGAACGTCAGCGTGCTCTATCAGGAGTAATCGGTTAGGCTTACACAGCTGTGCTAGGTAATCAATGTTTTATCTCAGTTCCAGCCAGGAAGAGCCAGAAGTTTGGTGATACACTCAAGGTCACACAGGAAGCCTGAGAGACCGGTGAGTCTCAGCTGTCTTTCTCGCCGTCATCCCACCAGATAAGCATGGAGAGCTGTAGAGATACAGCGCTCAGAAAGAATTACCTCTATAAAAGTCCATAAAGGAACGTCTAGTAAGATAGCTGCCAACTTTTCATTAATCTATTAGCAGTAAATCTAGTAAATCTTACTTCCTTTATGTGTTGGCTGGAGAGCAAACGAGACACAGATCAATTGTTTGTTTACTAAATGGTCACAAAAGGAACACTGACACGCTGCACGTTTTTTAAAACAGAGCTTATAAGGCAACACTGGTGGGAAGACAGAGCTTTGGAAAGGCTGGTAATGAACACTGGTAAAAATATAAGACCTTACAGGAACATAAAGATCTATCAGCCTAGAATTTACATTTAAAATTACATGTCTCTGAACATAGAAATCTTTTCTGTCTAAGAGTGATGATTTAGTATCAGCTGCACGCAGATGAACCCAAGGATTTTGTTATCGCACGTTTTCAAAAGACTGCTGAGATGTTAATACAGCTTCTTCTTTAATATTTCATTAAACAATGACCATGGTACAAAACGAGTTGTGTTGATTTTACTTTAATAATTTTGGAGCTGCAATAAACCAGATGAAACTTAAACAGCAGATACCAATGCCCCACATGGTTCTTGACAGAAGGAAGAGCCTGCGTCTTGGGAATCTTACTTTCCACATAGCGCTGCTGGAAGCAGCAGGCACCTGTATTTGTAGGACCTATCCCTATTTTGCAGATTATGGGTACTGTTGTTAACATTTTGTCACTGATGTCTGGGGTTACCAAGTCTTACCTTGACTGCATAATTGTTCAGAGGATCTTTTGCGTAGGAAGCTGGGTAGTAAACTGCATCTCCTGCCTCGCAGCATGGCTTGTCGCTGGTGAGCCTGAAATCCGACCAGCTGTCCACCCCGAATCGCAACTGGTCTTTTTGTCCAGCCATGAACAAGTCTTCACATTTAAGTGCCAGCTTCTTCAGTGAATCAGCATGAAGGTTTCGGATTTTACCCACCACCTCGTCTCGGTTTTCAATTCCTCGATAAAGTGCTTGCCTTTGCGGCTTCTGGACACCTTTGCCCTGCTTAGTCTGCGAGATGCGTCTCCCTGTCAGAGACTCCATGCTATTGGAACACCGGTCCTTAATACTGATAGTGGTTAGGCTGGAAACACTGTTGGTTGCTGAGGTGGTCACCCTTAGTTTCTCTGTAGGCCTGTCCAAGGAATCCCCGGACTCGTTGTCCAGTATCTTGAGCTCCAGGCTGACCGAAGAGCAGGCGCTGCTTGCTTCCCAGTTGGTGTCGATATCGTAGGTGGGATTGGCCATGATGCACAGGTTGTTCTCCAGAGCCTGCTTCTGGAGATCTCTGGGAGTCGGCTCCGTGTTAGCTCTCAAAATGGTTTTCTTTGGCAGTGGAGGTGGGGTTGGTTGTAAGTTGTTCATTGGCTCCTGGTCTACTAGTCCTCCAAAGGCAATGGCATCATCCAAAGCTCCTTTCGGTTGCCTTGGCTGTTTGGGAGGTATCATGGCTGCTCTAGATTGTCCTGTGTAATAAGAACATAATAGTAATAGAAAATTAAAGTACTTTGTATTTGCTGCTCATATTTGCACTCTGCAAGGAAGTTTAGGGGGAAAAAAAGAAAAAAAAAACAACTAGGACCCTCCCAATATTTGAAGAAAACCTAAACACATATCAGAAAAGACAGCAGAATGGCCAAACCAGCATCATGTATCATCTTTATTTTGGTGTCTATATTAAAATCAGTTTCAGTGCCAGCAACGCTGGCATTTTACATCACATGGGGTTAGTGACAAAAAGTGCAAGCAAAAACCAAACATCAGTTTTGGCCAAATTCCAGTTTCAGTCATTATATCCAGCCTCCTGTAATTCCTTCTGCAGTCAATTGACTGGAATATTGTTTCCCTTCCTATTCAAATGTGCTGAACTATGGGTGGGTGCTGATCAGTGGCTTTGTGCATTCTGGCTTTGAGAGGAGCATTTTCTGGCTGGTGAGGTGATCTTTTTTAATATATGCTCATAACAGCCTGGTAAAGCACTTGGGATCACTTGGATTTGAAATGTGCTAAAGAAGCTGAAAGCATTATTTCAGAGTGTAAACCAGAAAACTACAGGCACAAATAATGTAGTTTAGATTCTTTGGTGGCCACATCGCAAAGCCAGGATTGCCTTAGCGGATTCACGAGGTGCAAACAGGAACGTTAAGCCTACTTTCACTCAAGTTGACAAGTGTGTTGCCACTGCTTCCAATGAGAGTGGGATCATATTTTGAGGTTGCAAAATCAGAAATAATGTTTATCATACAGTTCGAAACTCACACGCCCTCCCCGCTAGCCGTAACTTTCTCTGATACGTTTCCCTTAACTCACTTGCCATGGGTACCTGTGCTGGCAGCACTATGTCCATAGAGAACCTGGCCTAGATTCAGTCAAGAGATTCCAAGCAGCAGGTTCCACACATGAAAGCACAGGGTTTCCACTGACAGACTTGTTTCAAACATTTCTGTGCTTCCAGGAAAGATAAACTTCCTGTCATATGTTTTGGATGGCTTTTAGAGAGGAGGTTATATATGTTTTATAACTGCCTTGGAAATGAAGAATAAATGACAATAAGACAGAATAAAAAAACAATAAAAAGGCAATACAAATGACCGACTCATTGCTCTGGGACAATTAAACAGTTGTTACTCATATTAAAATGAGATTTTTCCACTCTTAATAATCAACTGCTATTTTCAGAGAAATTATTTTGTAAGTTTTCTACTGCTCCTTTGAGGTTCATTGACTATCATGGTGAGGTAGGAAGCCAATTTTTACAGTTGCAGCACAGCAGATGTGAAATGGAAGCTCCGTGTAACTGCAGCTGAACATCTTCTTTAAAAAGGGAACAGCAAACAGAAAGGCACGACGACTATTTGATTCTTTATAATATGTGCTGAATCTTATTAAAGAGAGGACTGAACTGGAACAATGAACCAAGCTGGGGGGATCACAGATTCAGATCTGAATTCCATCATTTGGGTCCATAACTAATAATAAATGCCCTCATAGTCTAGGAAAAGAAAAAAGATAGCTTCCTTTACACTGTAAGATGCGTTCTTACAGTTCCTGTGAACACTACAAAACCTAAGATCCTCTTGCCTAGGATGCACAAAAGCCCGGAAAGCTGGGTTAGAATGCTGAAAAGGACTGCCTAATTTCAGAAGATCAGAGAGGGCTGTATTTTTATATGTATCCACAAACAGAATAGCCTTGAATTCCTAGCAATCATTTGCTTTTCAATCATTCCAAGGAGACGACATCACAAATCTAAGTTATATCTTTATCTTTTGTCTAAGCTCAAGAAACTCTCAGAAGAGCCTTAGGGATTTTATGATAAGCCTGGATATTCCAATGTTTAAAAAAACCTGTATTTTGAGCAGGAAATTCTAGTAGCTTTGTGCAAGCCTGACCATCAGAGCAGACCACATAGGACTGCTCCCCTGGGTCATTGCTTTTCAGATCCCACAAAATAAAAATGTGCAAGGGCTGGCAATATTGGAGAATCCCTGCATCTCTCTCTCAAATCATTGTCAAGGTTGCTTAAAAACAATTTATAAAATTTAACACTCAGGGGACCCTCTGTTGCTCCTTTTCGATCTTGGCATTGCAGAGAGGGTGCTCTACAACAGCAGCTCTTCCTCTCGCCACGTAACCCTGGCGCCAGCTGAGCAGTGCAGGAGGAGCTCCACCAGAAAGGGGTATATTTTGCAGAGCCAAAGAGTGGCATGGTTCTATATATACCACAGTCTTTACTTAATTCCAAGTTCATTTCTACTTCACATCCAATTTTCTTACTCATCTCAACACGTGTCCTCTTCCACTGTCGCTTATCATTTCAAAATCTGTGACCTATGTACTTCCTCCCCGGCAACATTCCGTGTTAAAGATCACTTGCCTATTTTCTCATCCATACCCTCTTCCCCATAACTGCTGGGGTTCTGAGAAATGCTGCTATTTCAGGAGGCAGTTTCCTAGTAGGTGTTGCTCGTGTGACTGGCTAATCCAGGGACTACACAGATGCTAGAGGGAAACAGCGAGAAAACAAACTGGAGCAAGACGCACCCCTCAAGCGGTAGCAGGGGAAGCCCTCCCCAAGAAAGGTAATATATTCTAAGTGTTTCTTCTTGATTCTCCTATTTTCAGTCTGCTTTAATGACCCTGTCCTCCACGAGCCATTCATAGAGTGTTGCAACTGCAACCAGTGCCTTTTGCTGGTTGTTGTTTTTGCACAGCTATTGGAACTGTGACATCAAGACGTAACTGAATAAGGTTTTTCATAACCAGGAGATGACATTGTCTGATGGGGGTGGCAGGATCTAGAGAACTGTGTGTACCCACCTTGTCAGGTATTCTCAACTGAGGAAATGAGATCATAAAGTGTATCATGTTACAGTGTAGTTTCTCCCCACAAGAACAAATTTTCCATACTGAAATCTACCCATCTTTATTACGTGCTTGAAAAGCTTCATATCTGGACTGCTTTTATGCTGAGTACGCTTCTTTCACGTCCATTGGGCCCGTCTTCCCAGCACAGCTTTCCCCAAGCATGGTGTGATACTGCATGTCCCACATTCTTAAAAATTCATTGTCTAGCAAGAAAAAGGTTGTCTTAAATGTTGTCCCTGTCAAAGGCACAAGAATGTCCTTCTGCATAGAAGTACTGGCAAAGCATTTGCTTCTTTTTCTTGCCTATCATTTGCTTCTCCCCTTGCAGGCTTAAAGCCTATCATTTCCCTACCTGCTGCACAGACTCTCCAACATTACAAGGTTCAGCCCGAGTTACAGTCTTGGGAGGCAAATGAAAAGGAGGAACAGGCACAATACTAGGCTACCACTTAAAGAGATCTTTGAAGTGGCTTCCAGATTCTTCAAAGACAGAAAAGAAAAATTAACTCTTTATAGACAGCAGCTTTCTAGAGAGCTTTAGGTAATTCCTCAGTTCCCTAACATTTTCCATGATGGACTCTCACCACGCTGTTTAAATATTAATACTTAAGTCTCTAGACATCATGCAGAGATCTGAAACTCTAAATCAGCCCTAAAAGAAAGCATTTAAATTTTATTTTTCCAGGTAACTAATTTATCACCAGACTTTGCATTGCAGCCTGTTTATGTCAGCTCATGAAACTTCCAAATCTGTCACACTGAGCTCATGTTTAATTCAAATTTATATTCCAGAAGCATGTTTTCCTTAAAATGACACACATAATTAATTTTTAGATCTCTTGATAGTCCACATGTCTTTCTTCTTACTTAGACCAGATCAGCAGTATACATTATCAAAGGATTTCAAACTGTGAAGGAAAATGCTTCTTTAACTGAGAAAACAACTAATGGTGAAATAAAGGTGACACACTGCGTGCTCCCATCCTTCCTTGAACAGAACTATTCCTGAGATGTGTACTGCCCTACAACACATAGTGTTAATTAGTCCCACACAGAAGTGATATCAGGCTGCTTCTGTACTTTCTCCAAACTCTTTTTACTCTTGAGGTGGTGTCTATCCTACATTCTCCTTTATTCTTGAATGTGTTTTTCCGTATGCCATTACCATGTCTCGGCCAAGGATAACGTCCCTTGTGGGAAGATGTGGGCTGGAAACAATACTCTGGTATTCACAGCAGTAACTGGGCTATTGCCATGATCATTAAATCTGTTCTCAGTTTTAGTGACCATTAGAGTACTCCTTAATGCTTAATCCCCTAGAGTGCAGGGATTCAGATGAATGAACAGGACCTAGAGGGCTAAAATGGCCAAAATAACTCTCACCTCTGCCATTCTCCAACTTACCACATCAGTTTGACAAAAAAATAATAATAAATTCATGTGTTGCATTGCCAAGAACAGCAAAAATTAATACTGATGCACGTAAAACACGGGTAACCAACCTTCTACAACCATATCTATCAAAACCCAAACAGAACTCACATCAAAACTGCTCTTTACAGTGGAGACCAGCAAGAAAGAGGAATTTCGAGTAGCTCTCAGGTGTGTGCAGGAAACCCACTGTGAGACAGTGCTGGGCTGACCACACAGCTGGATCTTGGAGCAGCCCAACAGCACTGGCTTTGGCAGCCTCTGCTGACCTGCTTCTCCCTACAGCCAGCAATGCAGTCAGGTGTCCAGAAAAGCTCATGTCAGAACACCCCCATTTCATGTTACAAAATCAATTTATAAAGGCTGATTAAAGTGTTTAATCCACAGGTTGGCCACCTCCGCTGTACAAGTTCCCCTTCTCTATCCTTGTCCTAGTAATTTCCCCCACCTTGAACTTAGATATTGATCATTTTTTCACTCTGCATTTTTATTAAGAGTACAGAGCCTGGAAAATACATCTCTGTACAAATATCAGGTCAGTTACACTGATCTTTAGTACCAGCACAAAATACATTGCTCCTTAACAAGCTCTTTCCCTGACTGATAAAAAGAACCAAGCCATGAAAAAATCCACAAATGCGTAAAACTGTCACTGAGACACTGCAAAGGCTTCACAGCCCCAGCTCACAAACACAGAACATGAACAGAACATCCTATAAAATTACTTACTACACAGATTTACACAAAAGTGATTATTAATCCTGTATTATACTCCAGGTGTTTACACATTTATCTTAAATTAATAGATAAAAAATCTTACCAGAATGATAATATATACAACAGAAAGGAAGGCTAACATTCGTGATGCACCTTGAGTTTCTCATCAATGGTTTGAGACTGTGAATCACAGAATGGAACAGAATCCCTGAATGATGGGAAGATGGGCTGCAGGTACCAGATAAACAAAACCTTATCATGCAACAGCTTGCCTGCCTTGCTGACTTGTCATCTCTTGCTACCCACCCCCCATCACACTGTTAAAGACACTACCTGTAGTAATTATATCTTGTATAAAATGCATCAGACTAATACTATAATCACTGTCTGTCACTGAACTGTCAGTTCTAGTCAACAATAATTCCATTACTTAATTCATAGCCTGGCTAAAGCACTGCCCTGCTCCAACTTACTGAGGCAACGCTCCGTGGCAGACACTGTGATTTGGGATTTTTTTCCAGTGTCAGCAATCATAAACCCTAGAAACTCAGCCTCCTTTGTTCACCTTTTGTTTAGGTGTAAGGAGAAAAAACAGATGATAATAAAATAACCTATGCTTTTTTAAATGATATAAATACTGTCCAGAGTATATGGAGAATATCTTCACCTACTTAGACCGATACAAATCCAATGATGTCAATTTCTCCTGCAAATTCACACAAAGGCAGAAAAAATGTAAAGATTTGTAAAGGAAAGGATTTTAATCATTTGTCTATTCTCTTCCCCATCATAAGCTACAGGCCTTACCTGAATTAACTTTTGTTAGAGAAGGGCATACCTTAGAATAGAAACATCCAGGCTCTTACACGTTTGAAATATTTGTTTCTGCAACTACATTGAACTGGCAGCCACTGGATTTTGTTCAACCTGGTGATTTTTAATACCAAAGGTAGCCCTCATCACAGTTCTGTGACCATCATCAAGCCAGATGCAATATTAGGCATTTTTGAAGCTTTTCTTTACTGTCTGCACAATTTTTTTTTAAAATATTCTTCTTCAACTGTGGCAGCAGGGCTTTACAGTAGCCATGGCATCTGCCCAGTAAAAATGACATATACATAACCCCTCTCCACCTATTGAAGTTTCCTCCTGTTTCATACACCCAGGAATATACTGGGCTCTTTTATGTTATTATCATGGTGAGACCTCATGTTTCCTTAAAAGCCCCAATTCTTCTGTGTTGTATCTGATTCCCAGAGGAGAATCTTCTGTCTTGTAAGGCTTCCCTGCAATTTTTGTTTTTTTTCCAATAAAATAACAAATCCTTTCTTTCAGTTACACGAACCAGCATTGGTTAATTCTACAAAAGATACAATTCTGCCACTTAGGTGAGGTAAGATGTGAAAACAAGGCCAAATTATTCTATATCCCCACCTAGCAATCTCTTGATAGCTATCTGAATGAGAAAGTGAGGTTGCTTGAATAAACCCCAGAGAAGTTTGAACGGCAGCCAGAGAGCTCAGTGCCATCTAGGGTAGCGCTGCTCTTAACAACAAGCAGCAAGCTTGCCAAGCCAGACCAAGGTAAGCCTAGGAGTGAGCTTAACCCTTTCACACCTAAAATTTACTTTGGTGACAGCAAATCTGAAAGGACGAGGAGATTTTGGATAAAGTGCTAAGGAGTTCAGTTTTGAATTGTTTAACGAAGAAGCAATCACACACAGAAACAACACTGAGAGAACCGAGGACTGACGGAAGGGATGAATCACAGAAATGTTCAGGTTGGAAGGGACCTCACGAGGTGGTCAAGTCCAACCTTCCTTGCTCAGGCACAGTCATCTGGAGCAGGTCACCCAGGACCACGTCCAGTCAGGTTTTGTGTATCTCCACAGATGGAGACTCCTCAACTTCTCTAGGCAACCCGGTATTTAATAGTATTTTATTACATTTCCTGTGAATTTACTATTCCTAGTTTGTGAGATGTGGGAAGGACAGAAATCTATGGCCAGAAGTACATCTAACTCTGAGCAATGAAGCAGTTGTGTAACATCTTGCACAAGAAAATTGAGCTTAGTTGACTAAAGGTTTAAACAGAAGATTTACAGTATCGTGATTTTGGCTATGAAATGCAAGTAATCCCTGGACTGTATGAGTGCCCAATAAACAGCAGTCTCACCATGAGGAGTAAGTGGTATTTCATAGATTAAATGATACCTTAGCTCCATCCCTTTATGTCAGCCTGGTTAGGAACGTGGGCTACACGTGCTATAAATAGTTTTGATGTAGCTAGGTCTGCTGCCTGGATTCTATCTGTGACACAGCTATGTCCTAAATACAGAAAATAGAGACATATATGTATATCTCAGTGAACTGAAAAGAATTCATTAGATCTTTGAATAACTCACTATAAAAATATAAGTTTTAATTTTCATCTTTGAATTTACAGTATCTTGGTAGATATTAGTATCACTCTTGGGTAGGATATTTTTCCTCTTTATGCTTTATAAACAACACCCAATTAACGTTTTATTAGCAGAACACACTATGGAGTTCGCCACTAATTGACATTCAAGAAAAAAAAAAAAGTAACAATATCACTAAATGTCTAAGGAATGCATGCAGCTGAGGGCTTAAAATTTAGTCCTGGATCCCTCAAACCTGTGTGGATACACAAAACCCCCTGGGAGCTGCCTCCCTACAGTCAGATTTTGTTCTTTTGGAGATCTGGCTGTAGGTATTCCTAAATTCACAGTACTTCAAAAGGCTTTAGAAAATGAGGCTGATAATACTGATAACTGTATACCAAAGATACTTATTTGTTTTCTCACTTATCTTCCAGAGATGCATACGTGTTTCTCTCTAATACCAGTCAGGAGTTGAGTGACAGTGGAACAGACTGCGCAGCACCTTCAGGACATTCACATCTTAAACTTTCCTGAAGGAGCAAATTAAAGTCTCAGACAAGGATAAGAAATGTTTTAGTCAACAAAAAAGATGACTACAGATATTTTAGCAGTTATCAATGCTCTAAAGCAAGAAGTCCCATCTTTTGTTGAAGTTTGGAGAAATACTAAATCTACTTATCACTTCTAAAAAAAAAATTAGGTAATTTGCTCTGTGTTTTAAATCTCCTTGATAAAACTTCCTTCAAATAGATAAAACAACGTATCTTGTAGAAGTATTTGAGATGTCTATCGTTAAGAGCAATTAAAATAATAGGAAAGAAAACCACTGAGTTTGTTGAATCTTCACTTTCTTGGTTGTGTATCTTAGAGTAAGACAATATACTTTTATTTTCTATAAACTAATATTAAAAAGTTTGCCTTTAAAATCTAACCTCATGAAAGTGCATTGAGCTGTGCAGAAGGCAAGGCTCTTCACAGCCTGGAAAGGCATCCAAAATCTGATCTAATTTGAATCTTCTCCAGGAATACACTTACCTAAGTTGCTGTAGGTAGCACTGCAAGGATTTAAGTCAGGAAGATTTGAAGCTTCTTCCTTTTCTTCCTCCCCTTGTGGGACACGAACAGATGACACCGGAATGACGGAGGCGCTGCCTCCATTGTCCTGCTTCACAAACACGGCCCTGGGAACACGAGGGGATAAATCCTCCAGCGTCGTGTCATCAGGCACTTGACTGAAACAAACAAAACACAATCACCTGGAGACCAAAGCTACGAGATCCTACTGGCAAAACACCAGATTAGGCATTAAATATTTTCAGGGAAGGGAATGAACTGGTAAAGAAATAAGCTCCTTTAACTCTTTTTTTTTTAAAACAACTTCCTACAATATTTATTTTCCTTCATAAGAGGAGACAACATGTGACTGAAATAGTGACATGGAGTAGTTCCTGCCTTTCATAGAAATGGAATAATAAAGTGTTTAAATGTTTTACAGCTTACTGTAACCACCATATGTACACACATATATACGCAGGAATGATTCTGCATAAAATGTGCAGGATTCATAGCACAGCACCAAAGTTTAAGGTACTTTTTACCAATCAGAACAATTTTGCTTTAATCAGAGATATCAAAGTATAGCAAGGGAGCTGTTAAGTAGTAACAGATTCATAAAACTACATGTTCATATACTCGTTGGATGTTGGGAACTGACTTTGGGAAACAGACCAGTAGCACATTTAATTCAGCAATCTGCTTCCCATATAAAATTATCCAGGATTAAAATCCATCTGCATTAGGCCAATTGCAAAAGGCTATGAAGACATTCCTCTCTGGTTGCTCTTAGCTATGAAGTTTTAATCAAACTATGATCATTTATAGGACAAAAGTGTGAAAATCATGGATTCAGTCAGTTTCTGCAGATACATTTGTTGCAGTACGATTAAAAAATTATGCAAGGTATTAAGAAAACGTTCAGATTTATTCAAAAAAACCCAATCCTATTGAAAACAGAGCTAAATATAAAGCCACATAAAACATGTCAGAGCAAAAATATTTCTGGGTCTTTATGCTCGTCCCCTCACAGAAACAGTCATTACAGGCCAGATCTCAAGAGCATACGACCTGTTGACTGGTTCTCATTATTACAACCTTATCAAATAGAACAACAAGAGTTTTAAGTACTCGTGACTTCCACAAGGGATAGAAATAATGCACTTCCTGTACAAGATGATCACCACATCAGAGATCAATATGGATATTTATTTTTTGTGGTAGAGATTTAAAACTTAATATAACTTCTGGTGAACAGAGACAAAAAATACGCATTTTTAAATAGGCAAAAGTAGCTGAGTTTCCTTAAAATGGAAAGAGAGATGATTATCCTCAAAGAGTTAACACAAATTATAGGCATATGTCTCTCTATGCCAAAGCCAAAATACTGAAAATCGTGATACGCAATCCTCTAGCAATCCCAGACTACAAAGATTAAAACATGCCAATACTTTGCATCAGACGAGACCCCATGTTCGGTGCAGCACGCACATGCTGTTTCTGCTCAGACTCATGAATTTTAACTGCAGGCTGGTACAAACGAAACTCATTAGAACTTGTTAGTAAGAGAGAAAAAATGGCATAAGTTCCAAAAGACGTAATCTTTAATCAGCATAAAACGTTTTGTTCGGTTTTAGTACCATGCATAGGAACGGTGTGAAGAACATTCCATGTGCCATAAATATACCCACATTAAAGAGTTAATCTAATATAATTTCAGAGTAAAGCATACATAAAATTAAAGCAGCAACAAGGCTCTCAAGACGATGAGAAATTAAGGACTTGTAGTTGCTGTAAATCATACAAATACCTGCATTCCTCAACAAGAATGTTTTCTTTAAGTAGTTTCTAGTAGCTTTACAGTTCTGTCATAGCCACAAACCAAGGATCACCAGATCTCCAAGTAATTTTTTAGTATTGATTGGTGAGGTAGAGAACAAACTCATTCTCCAAACCGGACACATGCAAGCACATACACTAAACCTAAGCTCAGAAGCATTTTGCCGAAGTAAACCAACAACTAGGAAGGAAGAGAGAAAAAAAAAATACCAACTCACCCACTGTACTCACTCACACAATTCCCCATTAAAGGAAATTCTTTCAGGGCCTTCTTGAGTCTTTTAATCATGTCTTGAAACTCTGGCGAGCCATTGATTCCGCACTGTTCGGATGGGCTACAAGTTGTGCAAGCTGTGAGCAAGAGGGCTGAACTCTGCACAGAGTGATACACCTACTGCACCTTCATCTTTACCTTGGGGGCTGGTCCCGGGCACTTGCCAGAGCGCCCCAGGAAACCACTTTAGTTCCCAGCCCTGCCTTCTTAACTCCTCCGCTGCCTTCCCGCACGAAAAATAGTTCACACTCTACTGCATCACTCTTTTGGTATGACAGCTATGGTCTGAGTCACGTTAATTAGTTAAGGAAAAGCAGGTTCAAATTTCAAGAGGAGCTTGAAGAACTTGGACTAATCTACTGTTAAAAGTAAGTGACTAGCTCAAATCCCTATTCCAGCTGGTTTTATGCATCTAACACATCTGCAATCACAGCAATTAGACGCCAGGCCATGAAATCTGGGGGGGAAAATGCTTCCCTGCATCTTAACAGCAAGGAGGGAGAGCTGCGGCATACGTAGGCAGCGCCGTGACTCAACCAGCAAATTGCCAGCCCCTAATCAGCCCGACAGAACACAGGAGGAACAAAAGGGCAAAACACATCCTCAGTCTCCGAGCTACAGACACCAACCGCATTCCCCACCGCTTTTGCTTCACGAAATACTCTCAAAACTACTAATTTTCAAGAAAAGCAGAGCAGCTCATAAGCAGGCAGTTCTCTGAAAGCCTGATTTTGTGGAACTTTTTATCTGCCTGTTCATAGCAAGTGGGACTTAAAGGTATCTCCTTATTTGGGATATTTATAGACATTTTGCCAAGAAGGATTTTTTGATGCCTTGCATAAGAGCACGTATTTAGCTTTTACCATAGTGGGCGCAGCCTCCTCTGTCCAACCCTTCTTCTTTTCCCTTTTTTATTTCAAAAACAAACTTCATAGCAGATGAATTACCCTGGAGAACTCTGCTCCCCAGGCACACGAGGCTGAAACTAAACAACCCTTCAGTTAATGGAGGGAGCAGCCCTCTGCACCCAGAGAAAACATTTGTTTTCTTAAGAAGCCGAGATTATGTGCAGCAAAATAACTTGCAATAAAAACGACTGTCCTCCAGATAACATCCCACTGAATCCACATACTTGTCATTCACATGTGTATGAGCTCAAAATTGCTTTAAAAGGGGTGTATGTGCATGTGTGCTTGTTTCTTTTTTTTTTCTTTTTTCTTCTTCTTTTTTTCTTTCTGCGTGGACAAATGCTCCTAACTTCCACAGTTTTTGAAGACAGCCAAAGGATGATGTGGTCCAACTTGTCCCAGTCTTTTGGGAATGGTGAACATGCAGAAAGTAGCCTGCCCAGTGTGTTAATTTGTTTAAGGACAGTGGAATCACAGCTACAGCGTGACCTGTATTTTCCTCAATTCAGAGCATGCCTTCTCAATTAGAGTGATTAATACGGCACTGATAGGAGGGAGGTAAAGCGGAATACAAGAAGTGATTCTGAGAGTGCATTTCTGAATTAGGGTGAGATCTAGAGGTCAAGCTGAGGGAGTTCAGTTCTGTGTTAAGACAGCACATAAATCCGGGTGGCAGAAATTAGCGACAGAAACACAGAGAAAAGCTAATGTGGCCTTAGCCCCCGCCGGGACTGATCTCCTCCCCGAGTGGACATCAGCAAAGCAATCATCAATGACACTCATACAGTTCGAGATGAGAGAGCTGGCCAAGGAAGATGACTTAGTTCAAAAAAAATAAAAAGAATCTCTGTAATTTGTAGATATATTTAGTTTCAAAGAGATCCCTTTGAGAACTCCTCAGGCCCTGCACTTCTAAGCTAATAAATCTAATATAAAGCCTAAATTGATTGAGTAATGCTTGAGGAAAAATGCAGAGAGGTTAATGGCCTGAGGGCGGTCAAAGGCCACCTTCCACTGGAACTTCTCAGAACACAGACCACTTTATTTCTGCAAGACACTGAGCCACGATGAGGAGTGCCCAGGTTTCAGCCAGAGCACATCACAGGTACAGAGCACGCGTGCCAGTGACTCACGCAGCTCAGGTCCTCGTCACCACCGTTACCCAGAAATACTCACTGAAGAGGAAAGTGAAAGAAACTTCTCAAATGACAACCTGAAATAACTAAACCACAAAGTTTATTCCTAATTCTTATTATTTAGAAGTTGGCTTAGTCCTGAAGCTTGAGAATATATATTCTTTTTTTTCTTTCTTTTTTTTAAAATCTTGTCTAATGCGATGTTTGCATGGATAAAGGGAATATATTTGATAATCCACTAAAGACATCCTGCTAAGCTCTTTAGTGTCAGTGAAACTTAATGGCAATGAGTTCCACAGATTAACCGTGCATTATAAAAAAGACATTTTTCTTCATCCATTTTAAGTTCTCAATCTTTCCATTTCACAGACTGTATTACAGGAGTTAAGAACAATAATACATGATTTATGATTTCTTATTATAATTTTATAAAATAATAAATGGTAAAATCCCTTCTACTCGGTTCTTTATCCTCAGTGTTTATAAACTTCTTATTGAACAAATTTCCAGTTCTGTTAGCATAGAGGTGTTCTAGAGAAAAATCTCAAGTTTTTCATTGATGAGACAGGATAAGATAAATGGATAAAGCTTCTAAAAGCTCTGTTAAGTGAGGTAAATAAACCTTCCTTATCTCTAGAATAAAGCAAATCAACATAGATTTGAGGAGAAGGGGGAATTGATAGTTTCACCTGAACTTTCAGGTGAAAATTTCTCCCATTTCAGTAGACTTGCCCAAGCAAGAATTTTCTTTTCACTTATAACATCCTTGAATTCCCCTCACCAATTTATGCAAGCTGCAGTTCAGAGATTTGGGATACAGGTGAGAACCTTACCTTAAAACTTACACAAGAGGTCCTCTAAACTGGGAAGAACTTTGTTTTCAACAGAGCCCTGCTGTGATTTAAAAGATTTTGTTCTCAAGTAGTTTCTCAAGCAGCTGTGGAATCTGCAGGACTGGATCAATGACAACAAGAAAGTGGAATGTGGCAGCGGTGGTTATTCCTGCCTGTCTCTGGACGTGATCCTGATCTTAATATATGACTACATTTTTGAAAAACAATGATTGCAGTTGTTTTTACCAAGTCATCTGTTACAACATTCACATTCCCCTTCATACACAGAGCACTTGGAGTAATTCCTTGTCTCCTGTCCCACTGAACCAAGAGAGCCCACATGTAAGCTCCATTCCCTGAAGTGTTTAGGTGCTTCAGCTGATGTACACTGTGGCACACCCCTAGCCTCAGTCACCCACATTTTTTTCCTTAAACAACAGTTAGTGGCATAACAACTTAAAAACCCACTGAAGAGAGAACCCATTTGGGGCCTTTTAAGTCTTGGTGCTGTAAATCACTTCACTGGAATTGTCTTTCTCCATTGCCTGTACGCAGAAATTCGATGCCTAACTCAGATACTTGAAATCCCATTTTACTGTAATTTAAAGCAAGCAGTGTGAACATTCGTCAGCCACCTGGAGGCATTCAGCACAACAAAAAAGCATTTGAGGATCACTTATACTACTGAGATACTTCCACAGCAGGCAGGAACCGTGCAAGGTTTTGGCCAATTTTCTAAAAGGTTCTCATCTGTCACTGACATTTCTGTTAATTTCAGGAGCAGCAATCTGGCTGGAAGTTACTCAAGGTGAACCGCCTGTACTGTGAGTGTGCACTGGGGTAAGATTTGAAGGATAACAAGACATTTCCAAAAGCTTTGATATCTATGTCCTCTGATAAGTATAGAGCCCATGAAAGGGCCCAGTGAAATGCCCAGAGGATATTTTAACAAAAAAAAAAAAAAAGCCTTAAAAAAATGCAAATTGCTGACGCAGTGTGCAACTGCAATGGGGAAGCATGCTTTGTAAGAAAAATGTCCAAAACAAGTCTTTAAATTATGTATAAACATTTCACTTCTTTTGGATGGAAGATATAACAAGAGGATAGCGATCTTCTGCAGCGATGGAACAACAGAATTCCTATCTATCCATTACGAGCTAAAATCCTTTTGACAAAGTTAACAACATTTCAGGAATTAGATTGGTAATCCCCGCTTTAGCTATGAAGAAAGGCTTTTTTATCTAAACCAGAGTGGAATGCGTACACAGACCTCACTACTTGATGGAAGTATCTCAGTAAACATATGGTTTTATCTTTAGTTCATCCAAGTCTGGCCCAAAGACCCTATAAAGGAAAAGTTACAGCTGTGAAAGGAGACTATTCAGTTTAATACATAACTGAAATGGAAATGGCTGTGCACAAATCAGTTGTGCCTTGATTTACAAAGGCCCTAAAACAGCACTGAGTGAGGATTTAGTTCAGCTCTGATGTGCTTCATGAAGACAAGAGGGAAGAATCAGAAGGCCATGCTGCAGTTTCTTTTAGGAAATGTCTCAATCTAAAGAGCTGCTACAGGGTCTAAGTGGTGATCTCACAATGAAGGAGAAGAAAAAACTTTATGTTGTGATACTCCAGTAGCATCAGCCTGACCAACTGGGCAACAAACCCTCTGAAGTAGCTTTGTTTTAAACTTCTGTGTGGGTTCCACGCTGTGCTGGACCACCTTCATCAACCACAGCGTGACTTAGGCCAGAAATACCACATAATGTTTTTAGAGGTCAATTTTAGGTTTTGCCTGAGAATAGCTGCTGCATCATGAACTACAGGTGTTCTAAGAACAGCTGATTTTCATCCCAATTAATGATAAAATTGGTGCGGTTGCTGATTTTTTGCAAAAATTAATCTATCTACACACTTTTGGTAAATGCAATACATGACTATTTGCTAGCTCGTTTTGAACCACCATATCTGCATCCTGGCATCAAATAGAAAGAAACAATTACAGGGATAACACAAACCCAAGTTCTGTTTTATAACAGAGAGAGAGTTTTCAGCTTTCCAAAGAACTGAGTATTTCACAAGTGTTGTCCAAAGGGAAAAAACTGACCTTTCTAGTGATAACTTTAAATACCTTCAGCCCCTGTTTTGTGGTTAGGTTATCAACCTTTAGCGGCTTTGTAATCCACTGCAAAGTAAAGAAATATTGTGTCTTTATTTAATTTGCTTTCAAGACCCCAAAAAGTAATCTGACATTTTGAAAGCTTATCTTAGTTTTCAGGTCATCAGTTTGTTTTTCCAGTGAGCTGGCTGTTGTTGGCACTCTGGGTTAGAAAAAATGTCCTGTTCATCGGTTGCTATCTTCATGCCTTCTGTTTTCCTCTAAACCTCCCCAAACTTAACTGCAGATTTAAAACACCTTTTCCACACACATATTTTGACCCGGGTTAACACTAACCTCTTACTAATATCTGAAGAGTTAACATAAAACAAGTATTGCATTGCATCTGCTATGTCTCCTGCTTGCGCAAATCTGGAAGTTGCCAATCCTGATTCTCACCTCTGGGATATTCAAAACAAAAGGCAAAACCCGTGGACAAAAACCTAAAACCAACCCACCTTCATTTTTTAACACTATAAGGTTTCACTTTGTCTCTTTAACAATATTAAAAATTAAGTAAAAACCCAAATAATTTAAGGCATCAAATTGCATCAAGGTTACTGAATATAATAACTGAAGGATGAAGATATCAAGTGTTCCCACAACGGATTCTGCAGCACCTCTGTGTATTTTCCTTGAAATTTGTATGAACCATAAACTGATATTATTAGAAAGAAGGAATTCCACTTCTTACATCTGGAAATTTCCAGTTTTCACCAGGAAAAATTGTGAGATATGCCTTTAGCCAATATCATCATCACTTGCAGTAAAATAAAGAGTAAACGTACTTTTTGGAATAAGTGAATGAGACAGGACCGAATGACCAACTGCCTTCAAGACTGAGGGCAGAAGGTATTCCAGTAATAGTGCAAAAATATAAAACACTGTAACAGCACCATCTCTAGGGAAGTCTCAGAACATGTGCTGACTAGGACTGCAGCAATTAGCCTGTTACTGCCCTTTCACCACAGAGATCAGCAGCTGCTCCTGCCTGACTGGTCCCCATCACATCAGCAAACTGATGTGGCTGAAAAGTAACTGCAAAGTTATTTTTCACTTGGATCCCTTCCCCAGGCTGGTTCACCACAGGTGACCACGTCAGCTGTCTTGCCAGCACAAGAACAGGATACTGAGGAGATGGAAGCAAGTGAACCTCCTGATGGCAATGTATTTGGGAACGCTGCTAAAAGCAATGTTGGTAAAACCTCCTTTTCTCTAAGTTCTCCTGGAGAGAACAGAAAAATGGGTTCCTCTAAAGGGGGGCTGAGAGCTTTAACTTGCTCTCTAAAGCTGCCTGCTTCTCCCCATTTAATTTAGGGTATGTCTAGAGATTCTAGCCCTGTCTTTAGCCTTAACATGCTCTGTAAATACAGGGGCACCCCCTTTTGTCATCGCCCACATCCCTGTGTTATTGTGGTACAGTACATCTCGCAGAGATGCTGAATGCTTACAGCTCCTGCTGACCTTAATAGTTTGTGAAAGTGCTTCATGTTTCTGAAACTCACACCCACAATTTGTACTGGGAATTTTTTTTTTTTAAACCCTCTTTTGAAATTTTCATGTACTAAAATTCTTGACCCTGAGACTGCCATTCACCAAGTCTGCAGAAACACTAAGGCTTTGGAGACCATTCTATTTTGTCTTTGGAGCAATTACTTAAAAAAATAAGTAACTCTACAGATCACACTGTGATAAACCCTATCACCTCCTTATGTTATGAAACCCAAAGCTGTCCACATCTGACAAAAGGCAAACAGTCTGAAAAGTAGTCCTGATCTTCACGAGAATGCTGTGTCTGTGTTCTCAAGCTGTGATTTAAAAGTGACTTAATTACACTTGGTGTAAATGGTCGCTCTTGGTTAGTTTAAGACCTAGTTATTTTATTTTAAGACAAGCAGCAGGTAGTTTATGTTCATGGTAAATTCAAACTTTTGCTGGTATAGATTTCTATTATCTAAAGTTAACTTTAAAACCATTTTAACTAAAAATGACTGCAACTGTCTTGTACAGACAATGGAGAAAGAAAACCAAAGAACACTGCCATGATACATTTTCTGAGGCTCACACATACCTCAAACTTTACAGAATTTTTCTTTTCCTACCACTAGTTTATTACAATGAATTAAATAATGCAAATTTGAAACTATTTTGGAATTGGTTTGTATAATATCATTGGTAAACACAGGTGCCATCTGTACTCAGTGAAATGCCCACATGACTGAGCAACAAATGTCTCCAGCCCTCTTTGGTTACGCAGCATCACGAGCTGTAGGAGCTCAAGGGTATGTTGAAAACAAAGCGTATCTGGAAATAAACACGGCTCTTCGTGTTCAGAGACAAGCAAGAAAGCACGTGTACCCTCGATAAGGGAACAAACAGACCTTTAAACCAGCAGACAGACCTAAAACCTTCAACTACCAGGAACTTAGAGGAGTAAAATAAATATCTACCGGCCAAATACTTTCACAGAAACTGGAATAATGAAACATTTTAGTAAATTCTGTTTAAAAAAAAAAAAAAAAATGAAATTACTGAATGAAATTGTTAGGCAGAAATGGTGCGACCAGCTCTGCTGAGTCCAATGATGTCAGGGGACAAAGTATGTTCATGGCTAAAGGCCTTGCAAAACAGGTAGATTATTTTACAGATAATCACATTCTATTATTATTTTTTTACATGGTTTATTTGGGGAGTGATGCAGTGATCTTGTAGAGTAGCATCAATTTAATTAGCATCTCTTGTGTTCTTGGGTATGCGAGATAAAGTTAGCACACCACCTCTTGTGAGTTACGGGTCTTTTAATTTCTATTCTACTTTTCAAAAGCTGCCTTCTCTTTCTCCAGACAAGTTCTTTAGTTCCCTAGAACACATAAACACTTTCTTAAACTAGAAGTTCAGGAAAACACCACATGGCTATTGTGACCTAGTAGTGAACCTGCAATACAAACTCAAAATTTCAGGTACTTTTTCTAGTAATTTTATACAGAACAGTTCACAACTGAGCAAGTGACTAAAAAAGACGAGCGGGTTACCTGGGGATTTTCCTGGCAATCTGAGGTGGTGAGGAATGGCTGGCTATTTTCTGTTCAGAGCTCTCCAGGGACTTTTCCTGGGTTTCCTCCTTGTCTTTTGCCAGTGCCTCGGCAATAGCAGACTCGGCTCCGCTCTTGTGGTGGTGATCAGCGTTTGGTTCGGGTTGGGCTGGTTCACACCTATACATGAACACGATCGACGGCTTCTCGCTGGCCTCTGTCTTTGTCTCACTGAACCAGTGGTGACGTTGAACTGGTGGAGGTGGGAGCATGTGTATAACAGTTCCATCAAGACCCACCAATTTGCCTTTCTCTCTCTCTTTCTCTTTCTCTTCCTCCTCGTCAGTTTTTCTGCGGCGGAAGAAGCTCTTAAACGATATCCAGCGTTTGGGTTTCGCATCAGCAGCTCGGCGACCTTCCGAATGAAGGATGGACTCGGCCTCCGTCGACCTGGTAGGACTGTTCGGTTTGGTCCAGTTGCTGAAATGTCTTTGCAACAAGTTACTCGCGTGATAGGGTGAAGAAGTGGACCGTGGAGGAGGAAATGGAGGCGCTTGCTCCGTTTTGGGACTTGTGGTATTTGGGATAGCTCTCACTGGCTTTGGGGAATGAGTGCCAACTGGCTGTGAAAGTGAATCCTTTTGCATTTTAATGGCAGCGTTCTCCACCGTCTTGGATGACTCCATTTCAGACTGTGATGTAAACAGAGATTTGGGTCGTACCAGGGTGTTTTTATTAGCGTCCGCATCCGGGGGCAAAGAATACAGTTCTTCTACGCTACAAGACTTGGGTCCAGACTGAGGCGTTTCTGGCGGTGACTGCGGAGGCTGGATGGAAGCCACAATCTGTGAGAGCACCGTGCTTGCGTTCTCTCTGCCACTGCCACTGCCACCAGAAGCCTCTGGTGTTACGTCTGTTTTTGCTGCGGGCTCTTGTGTTGTCTTCTGAACTCTCGATGGGGAGCTGTGGTCAGAACTATGGCTTCTCTGCGGTGATATCTGACTTTTACTGAGACAGCTATTAAACTCTTGGACCTTCTGAGCCACGGAGCCCAGCCTACATTCAGAGCTGTTAGTCACCCCCTTCGCCTGGGAAAGTTCAGTGGGTTTATTTCCTATGGCTTCAGTCGTTTTGATTTCTGTTTCTATTTCTTCATACGTGTGGCTTATGACACTAGTAGTTTTATCTTTGATGGAAAGCTCTCCGCTGGTTCCTAGAAAACTTTTATAGATAGCCAGGTTATCATAGGCGTTTGGATTGATTACGATAGGAACTTTAACAGCATTTTTGGAACTCTTGGCGTAAGTGGGCTCATCATGGATGATAATGGGAAAAGGTGGCATGCCAGCATTATTGTAGCTGTTGAATTTTATCTCTGATAAATTAGGAGACTTAACTGGGATAGTTTTTGAAGAAATGTTTGTAGCTGTAGGTGATGTAGGAGCTGACTTGTGGCTTGTCTTCCTGGGAGGAACAGAAGGTCCTGAGCTGTTAGCAATTAACTCCACCTTAGGTATCTTCTGTCTTGGACTAGTACTAGAAGTCCACACTTCTTGATATCTGATTGCACTGGATTTTTTCAGATTAGCATTGACTCGTACAGGTGATGCTGCAGAGGATGGGCTTGGTGTGCCTGGAGTTACTGGTGAGCTTGGGTTGGATGATGTGTTTTTGGTTTCCGAGGCTTCAGTCTGATTCTCCTTACATTCATTGGTCATGGCAGCTGAGACATCTACTATGGTATATGGCTTGCAAACTGGTTGTTCCATATTCACCACCCTGTAAGGCTTAGCTTGCTCTTCCACAGGCACCAAATTTATAGTTACAGCTTGCCCAGCAACATCTGAAGAACTTTTATTCTCTTGCTTATCGGTCTGCACAGCAATTTTGCCATCCTTCTCTTCCAGTCGAAGTGCAAGGACTGCCTTGTGAGTTTCAAGACTTTTCGGAACGTTTCTGGGTGCTTTTGACACATCCTTCACTTGTTGATTATCACAAAGACTTTCATATTCTGGTTCAATCAATTTGAGGTCCTGAGGAGTACCAGGAGATAGCCCTCCATTACAGAGCTTCTGAGAAGAACTGCTGGTAGTTCCAGAACGAGACTCTTCTGTCAAAGAAGAATCAGGAGATGTAGAATCAGAAGATACCATGCTCTGCATGCTCTCTTGCCCATAAAAAATCACAGTCTCTTCCCCATAACCATTTAAAATTTCATCGTAACTGTCGTCATAATCTACTGCACAGATCCGCTGGAGAGACTTGTTCCTAAGGGGCACAGTGTTCCATTTTTTGTCGACACAGAACTGAACAGGAGACAGGGTGTTAGCTCTAAAATTAGCAAAGCGAGGTTGGCCCCTCATCCGAATTTCCATTGCTAGCAACTCTTCATCACTTTCATCCCAGCTCTCATGCTCTTCCTGCATGCTGCCAAAAAACGTGTCATCCTCACTCTCATCCCCACTAGAGAACTCTGGGTAACAGAAACGTCCACCTTCATTACTTATTACTTCAGTGCTTCCACTCAGAATAACGTGCTTACTGTGTGAATCCTTCATTCCACCCATCATGCAGCTCGGAGGGATCTTTCTTTCTAACGACCTTTTATAACAATTATTTATTCTTCCCAAGAAGGTTTCTCTTGAGTTCATTTCATTCCCAGTCAGCTGTGGCGTGGTATCCAAACCCGCAATCTCCTTCAAAACTTCGGTCAGTCCATTATTATTGTTATTTGGTATCTTACCTACACCCTCATTGTTGCCATAAGGCCTGTGAACTTGGCTATAACCTTCGATTTCATCCTCGTTGTTATTATTATTGTTCAGTGGTTTTTTGTTGGGGACAGCTTTGTTTCGGTTCCAACCTGCAGGCACTGGTTTGTTCTCACAATGATCCTGGGTGCTCATCTCCCCACATACACCCTGCCCATCCACTGCCATCATGGTGGGCTTCACGGCTATCGTGGGCTTCTTCGCCACGGGCGGGCGGAAATTCCCTGTGTTTCTCCCACGGTGGCTGTTACTTTGGTTGGCATTGGCTTTCAGATTTCCAGGTGAGAGGGGCTTTTTTTCAGATACTGGGGGTAACTGATGCAAGCTTTTGGGCTTGAAGCAGTTCTTACATTCACCAGGTTTCCAGACGTGTTCAGTGAAAGTGTTGCAAGCAGACATCTTCCCAGAGCTCTGCGCCGCGCTCTTCAGTGCATGGTAAAAATTTCATCCATATGTTTCACTTAGGATGGCTACTGTTCTGAGCAGTCATCATTCTGAAACACAAAAGAGAATGAGAATAAGAACAAGGGTAAACCACATCATCATGCTTGCATCTTCCACTCTGGGAACAACTCGGAGCAAGCAAGTAGGCTTTTGCTGATGCTGTAGCTCTTTTTACATGAATTTACAGAACGATGTAGCTGAAATGCAAAAAAAGTTGCCAATGTCATTCGTCTCATTCATAAAGAATTCAAACTTTGGCAGCTAGGCCCTGTGCTGCTGAAAGCAGAGAAAGACAGAGAGAAGTGGCAACGACTGAGAATTTAGAATAGTTCTCTTGTTTAATTCAGGACCCCTGAGCTTTCATTGTGACCAACAACAAACGCTAGGAAGAGGATATAAAACCATGATCAGTGCACATTGCTCTCAACATAACTACTTGAACTCTCTTAAATGTAATTGAGATCATTTGTTTTACCTTCAAATGTGAATGAGCTCAGCTTAAGTGGCAAAGCATGTTCAAGCAATGTCAGACTCTGCCCATTTAGCACTTTTTTCATCAGAGTCGAATTATAAGTGGACAGGCTGGGCTGCACTCTTGGCAGAGTCAGATAAAAATGGTGGGGAAACCTTTCTAGAGAGTCAGTGTTTCTTCTCCTTTAGCTGACAATAGCGGCAATAAACCATTCTTACATCCTCAAAGCAACACTATGGATTTTTAGTGCCTGATTTGTTTCACATGTAGCTTTTCTACCTAACTCCCCTAGAAATAACAATCGAAAAAGAATTGAAAATCTCTTCCAAAGAGAATCTTTTTATTTCCTGAAACGATCAGCCTTAAGTAAAAACCAAACAGGAATCTGCTGTGCTTTATAGTCATTGGAGTAGCCAGGATTTGAGAGTTTAATGAACTAATGCCTGAAGATTTTAAGCCTTCTAAGCCAAATCCACAAGTCTGGTCTCTTCATCACTGTTGCATAACTCAAATTATTGGAGACATTTTACCGAGGTGAAAGAATCTGTGTCGATTCCTGCTTCTGTATACACAGGCACTGAAAATCAATAACTTTATATTCTTACAGGCTTCAGGTGAAAATGTACTTGCTGTTCACATGGGTACAACTGAGAGGGTATTAATAAACTCCCTCAGCTAAAGCTGCAGCCCTCTACTGAGGAACTCAGCAGCAGGATGGCTGTGCTGGAATTCTCCGTGGGCACGACTGGTTTTCATCAACCTAGCAAACAACAGAAACCATTAGTAAAACTGACACGTGTCTGAATTTGTCAGTCTCCTCACGCACTGCTCGGTGCTTTGGCACAGGGCTGTCCTGTGCTGGAAAACTCCTCTATAGCAGTCCTGTTCCAACACCAGATGGGGCTGAAGTCTAACTCTATTAGCCTATCTCCAGACACATCCGTGCTGTAGCAGGGCTATCATATTTCATATGCTGACTAAATATGTTTCCAGACAAAGCCTTTTGCCAGAATGTCAGTGCCAAAAGCTTTCTCTGTATGACATCAGAGACACAAAATCTGCCAGACAGAAATTTGCCCGAACTTTCAGCCTTTGTTGTATAGATACAGAGCAAAACGCCGCTGTATTTTTTTGATCTCTGCCAAGATCTGTTGCTTCAACACTTTGCAAGACCATATATTGTAGACAGAAAAATTACATTAAGAAATAATTCTGCTAAAATCAAAGAGAGAGAGAGAGAAGGTGCGTGTGCACGCACATAACTAGAATTTTATACTTCGCTTAGCTACTTCTTTTCATGTATTTAACAAATAAAAGGAGTAAAGTAACACTAATAGCAATCTAAACTAAATGTTTTCGGGGAAAATGTATTTCTCCATTACATAAAACCTCTGAACAAACAATTTAAATGCAAGGATTAGTGCACATGTGTAGGGGTTTTAAGATATAAACTGGGTGATATTAATTCTCCGAAATTGCATAAACTGCACTTGCTTTAGAATCTCATCACAAACCAGACAGCTTTATGGCCTCCCAGGATAAGCATCTGCTGCTTCCAACGCTGGGGTGGAAATGAGAAAGCCCTCTATGGCACACCTTCCTAGGACTCTGTTTTTATGGTTGCACTCACTCTCATTTGCTCAGATACACTGGCACTGATCACTTTTTCTGTAAACTAAATAAGCGCCATGAATTTGAACCATGGGAAACTCAGCAGGGCAACACCACAACGCCCCAGTTGGAGTGAAAACTATGGCATGGGCATAGCTCTGTGCAAACAAACGTCCCACCTCCCAGAAGCATCACCTGCAGCAATTTAGCTTGAAAACAAAATATATGTTAATGCATCTGTGTAAACGCAGACGTGTAATTCGTACACAGAAAAGTGCATAAAACATGTATAGACTTTTTTTTTTTTAAATACTTTTTTTTTTCTCTTCAGCCCCTAATGGAAATGGGTCTATCATGACCACACTTTCTAATGTGCTTTTTGACACAGCCTCTAAAGCAGATGAGCCACTGACTTCTCAGGTTTGTGAACTACAGCTGGGTTTCCAATGGGCTTCAGCACGTGCAGGATGAGCAGTTCCTGTGCCGAGCTGCTGCAGCTGCAGGCAGGGGCAGGGAGAGGAAACACGCACCTTCACATGAGAGGAAATGGATCTTAAGAAAACAACCAAAAGAATCCCAACATTGTCTTATTTTCGTATTTTGAAATCAGAAGCACCCCTGTGCTTTTACAAGGGAAATTCATAGTGGCCTGAATATGTCTAAACAAGTATTTACATTCCAAAAAAGAAATATTCAGGCAGTTTCTTAATTTCTGTCCAACTAAAAGAGAATTTTTGATGTTTCCCTCTCCCTTTAAAGAAAATACATTTACTGTTTCAACTACAGATTCCCTGTTATGATTGATAATTATACTGGGAGTGACTATGAGTGATAAGAGAAATTAAGTCTTCTTTCAGCATTCTTTTCAGTAAAAAATGTAAAATATTCTCCACATTTGGGCTGTTGCTCCCGTAGCTGTTAACAGCATCTTGGCAGGGGGCAGCACAGTCCACTGAAGGTAATGAAAATGCACACAAATACAACAAGAAAAAAATCTCCTGACATTGTTCACTTCTAGGTTCTTACCCTACTCTCCAAAACACAAAAGGTCACCAAGAGATGCAGGCAGTCCCACATCACATCTCCCAAGCTGCTCTAGTGATCAGGTACCTCCTTCTCTAACTTCCCCGCTTCCATGATGGTCCCTGTAACTGTTAAGGAAAGGGAATGTGTGCTCTGCAGAGCTCCTGGTCTTCTGAAACGAGTAGTTCCAATGACAGAACTGACTTGAAAGATACTGAATCGACGCAAAATCAAGGCAATAACAACCTCAGGTGTTAGATACAAACCAGCTTTAGGCTTCTAAAGAAAGCATGAACAGTAAATATGTAATATATCAACATCGCGCATTTCATCCCTCTATCTCAAAGCCTTTTTTATGGAAGTTGATGAACAGAACTATCCACAATTTACACCTGAAACAGGGCAGTGCAGTGACACCAGGGAACTAAAAGTCACCAAATGAGTCAGTGACAGGAATCTGCACAGACAGACAAGCTCTGCTCTAACGTGGTGCCGCAGCCGGCAGATCCCGATACTTCATTCGCCAAACGGCTGAGTCAGCACAGACAGTTTATCAGCTTTAAAGGCCAAATCACTCTTTGTGTAAATGAGAATAATGCTCCTCATTTCAGCAGATACACAACTGCACACAGGAGGGCTCAGTCTGGCCCTGCTCAGTGGATATCAAACAAAAGGAAAGGCAAAAGTGTATTTCACTTCCCAGGTTGGAGGGAGAAGATGAGAGATGGAGAGTTGCAGAGCAGAGGTGAGTGATCAGCAGAGATATCCTCACATCAGGAAACTGAACCTTGCGTAGAAACACAGAAGTATTTTTGTGGACATCATCTTTGTTGAGCACAAAGATAGCAATAAACATGCATTTCAGGCTTTTTCCCTTTGTTCCAAGTAATTTCAGGCTGGCGGGTCTCCCTCCAATGCGTGCTGACTGAATCACAATGAAGGCCTTCTCCAGAAATACTTTATACTAACATAATCCAATTAAAAGGAACTTAATTGGTGTGCAACATTCCCTACAATTTCAACATTTTAAAAATGAATAGTCTCGGTAAGTACCAGATGGTGACACGCACTAATTAATCAGGCCTGCTCAATGAACGAGCGTATTAAAACGAATGCACCTATTAGACATGTGTTTTCAATGCTGTACGTGGCAGAAACCCTCCCCTTCGATGACTGCCTGCTACACCACGGAGCAACAGGCACCCGTGTGCCTTTCATCACCTCTAACTGTACCACTACCACTCCTGGATCCCCTCTTACATCACCAGATACTCAGCACAGATTTCCTTCTCTGCGTCTTCCTCCTCCTCCAGGGAAAAGGCATGGAGCTTTAGCGTTGCTATCCGTGAAAATGGGCTTGCAATTTTTAGGCTGCAGCATAAATTGCCCTGATCAGCTGTCTTCTCTTAATTGCTACCAAACAGTCCATGAATTTCTTGCCATTCACAGACTGAAAAACTCTGTGGTGGGAATCACAGAATCATAGAATCTCATAGAATGGTCAGAGTTGGAAGGGACCTTAAAGATCATCCAGTTCCAACCCCCTGCCCTGGGCAGGGACACCTCTCCCTAGAGCAGGTTGCTCCAAGCCCCATCCAGCCTGGCCTTAAACACTTCCAGGGATGGGGCATCAACAACTTCCCTGGGCAACCTGTTCCAGTGCCTAATCCAGCCCAGGCTTCCTGTCCAGGAGTGCCCAAGCACCACGAAACCACTACGGCTCTGTGGTTTGGTCTGAACCACTTAAAAGGCACTGGACAGCCACCCTTCATCATAAACAATAGTGTTAGTCCCGCACAGGTGGTCATTCTTTGCCAGGATCTGATTGCTGTTTCCTTTGCAATTATTTATTATAAACATTTTTTAATAGACTTTTTGGAAAAACTGAAATGCTCCACACCTACGGTCCTGCCTGGCTGGCAATGGGCTGTAGGAAGGGTAGTGTCGAGACTGAGGGACTTGGGGCCACAGATAACTAGGACCAAACCCAAATGTGATGTGCTAATTTGGGGAATTTTGTCCTTCACACTATAAAAAAAAGTCTTTTTAAATTTGACATCATTTGTCCAACTTGAAAGGAAAGCAAAACCCCAAGTGAAGCAATCGGCAACATCTGTCAGATACACGAAACGCAACACAGAGAAAAGAGCTTCACAGGCAGAGAATCACAGCCCGGGTCTGAAGGCATGTTGGGAAACACACTTGTTAACATTCAGTACCTGGAAGCACTGCGTTTGAATAATCTTGCTGCAATTGTTAATGACATGTAAATCAAGCAAGAGAAAACAAACAGAAAACAAACAAACAAAAAAAAAAACAAAAAAAAAGGAAGAAAAGGATCTCTACCGTACCACCGTAGAGTTTAGAAATAAAAGCTAAAGTGTCAGTATTAAAAAACTCACACTCACAGAACTCACAGCACTTTACAAAGGTGAATGAATGTTTTAGAATATAGATTTTTGTAGAGAGGGAACAGTGATTCACAATTTGGTGAAAGATGAAGAAAGAGACCGTGACTTTTAAGTGCAATGCCCTGTTCAGTCACAGCACTTACTTCCCATGAGGTATGCTGGGTTAAAATGGGAAATTAAATAGTAACAAATAGCAGTATGGACTGCCACAATTTTATTCCCAAAGTGGCCTAATATTCACCAAATATTGGACCATTGTGGTAACAGGCCAGAACGGTTACTCTGGCAGAGAGCACAGATGGAAATTTCCATAAATGACAGGCATTATCCTTTCTGTTAAAAAAAGTGAAGTTCTACCTTCTCTCAGATAGATTTTCTTGCTTCCTCTCAGTCAGAACTCAGCGCCCTGGTAACTGTCCAAGGCCATAAAACGACAGCTCTGCAGAGAATGCAGTGAATCTGCAGTGGGTATCGCGGAGGCAATGACCTGGGCTAATACTCTGACAACTTCTTTTAGAACTGGCTCCTCAGCACGGAGGCACCGCGCTGCAGAAGGGGTGTGATGGATGGAGAGGGCTGAAGCACGGCTGCTTGAGGTACTGAACAAAGAGGGAAAAAGAAAACAACCACCCAAGTTGCAAACTTGCTGCAAGACAGTGTGAAACAATTGGGAAAACAACTTCCAACTATTTCTGGTTTTAAACTCCCACACTGTATTTTTCCTCCTCTAAAAAGAGTTGAAATTATATAAATATTTCATAGAACTAACTGAGTGAAGGAAACCCTTGAATGTTTTTTTCCTACCTAAACCTTGTAAGAATAAAACATGATAGAAATAACCAATGAACTGGAGAAAAAACCTGCCTAGGGGTAGACAATCTGTAATGCTTCAGAAGAAAACAGGCATTTCTTTACAATTTACCTAACCCAGGCAGATAATGCCACAGAGCAGGGAAAAAGCAAGAAACATCCCCAGGATCTGCTCAGGTAATCTAATTAGATTCTGCATCATCACATTAGAACACACAAAACAACAATAAGGACAAGCTCTCACCTCACATTTGGTGCTGAGGCCCAGCAGACCAGCCAAGGTACGTATTTAAATCCGAACTCTTCTGAGTTCCAATAACAAGAAGAGATTCTTAACTGCAGAAAACTATTAAAAATATTATTTTTTCCCTTTGGAAAAAAAACATCATGTAGAATTAATAAGTCTTAAATTTATAATCACCATTCAGACATATGATCGTGGAATCACAGTACACGGTACCGTGTGATAACTCAGACAATGCTTCACAGTATATTCTATAGGGACACTTTTTACTTGCACAGAAAATTATTTTCATTTTTTAGTTATTTAAAAGAAAAGCCCAGTAAGATAAGCCAGACTTATAAACAGCTTGTATACCTTGCTTCCTGTAAAAAGGGCTGTGTACAACATCCCAAGACCTAGCAGCAAATTAAAGGCAAGCACATCAGCTGGCAGGAACAAGCACGATAATGATAATTAAAAAAAAAGATCCTCAATTTCAGTGTATTTAAATTTGTCCCAACTCTGTTTAGCAAAATTATGAAAATTAAGCCCTTCACAGCTTATTAGAAGTGCACCAGTACAGCTATACCTTGACCAATCTAATTATCTTCAACTTACCTTTCCTGGGCTCCCTTGAAATCCTGCACTTTGATCTGTTTTGCCCGTTATTTAAGCACATGAAAGCATCCAGAAGAATAACCTTTACTGAACCTCTCCAGAATGTATTCACAATAAACAACAACGAAATACCTGAAAAACATTACACTGCTCCTACAGTTACCAGACCCAGTAATGGCTGTGGTTATCCTTCTGCTGAGCACAGCTTGAGAGGGAAAACACTGTATATCATCACTGTATTATTGAATCCATCAATTCTGCAACTTCAATTTACTTAAAACTCTCTCCCTTGGACTCCTGCAACCTCTGGCTCCAAAGAGCTTTACCCTGAACCCCTGATGCAGCAAAACCCACAGTTGCCAAAACTATATCAATTTCACTTTTGCAAAGTAACTCGTGGATAGCAAATACAAAACAGCATTGGAAAGGATGTGAAGGATCTTAGTAAAACGTAGCCAAAGACAAAGAAACCCTGGCAGCACCAGGAGAAGAAAACTTCTGAGAGAGTTAGTGGCCTGCAGGCGGTGTGAGAGGTCAGCTCTAGCACAGAAGAGGACACACTGCAGAGAAGCCAGATGATCACTCTCCATCAGTCTCAGCCCCCTTCCCAAGATCCTTATGAATTATTAAATAAAAACTTGAGAGAGTTAAGTGTAAAAAAACCCCCAGTATCAGGCATTATAAGATACAAGATACTAAAAATAACTGATAAATTAGGAGCAACATCACAGTAGGGCTGGATGGAGTAAAGCCCAGAACTGTGGAGAAGCTTGAGAACCAGGTGGCCGAGCTACACATTAAATTCTGTGGATCCTTATCAGGGAAGGCAGAATAGGGAGGAGCTGAGCACACTATAATGAGACATGTTTTACCATGACTTCCATGGAGGAAACTTGCTCTTTTTCCTACCAATCAATGAAAAAAAAGGGGGGTGAAGAGAAATGTCACGATTTTATTTGAAGTTTTTAAGAAGTTCTTCTCAATGACTAACTACAGGACATGCAAATAGTGCAACAGAATACACAAAACAACAGGCAGATTACACGCTCTCAGTGTAAGAAAATCAATGACATGATTTACTGAATAGTCAGTTCAGTTCTATTTATGACATCGCAGGAAGAAATGCAGCATAAAACAACCATCAAAATATTTTAAGGGATGAAAAGCTTCTCATATTATGTGAAACAAAAAGATTAGGATAGTTTAGTTCAGAACTGAGACAAATAAAAGGATGTTATATTAAATGATCCATCACATAAAGAAGATAGACTGGGTGTTCCCATTTAGTGTCTGTCTCAGAAAAAAAAAAAAAAAAAAGAGTAACAAAGCCAATGCAGCATATTTAGATCAGTAAAAGGAAAATTAGTCCATGTAAAATGCTTCCTGCAGCAAGCTGGCACCGAGGGCAGGAGGTCTATACATGGGAGAAGACACCCGCAGTTGTATTAGGTGGGGTAAATCCAGAGCATCCAATTTCAATGCTTCAACAGAGCATTAACTATTTCAGTCGAGAAGAAAATTTGCTTATTAGCAGATTATTCCTTTATTATCTATGAGGGAGCCTGGGGATGCTGCTGGGGCTGGGTGTTGGACGGCAGCCTGCGCTGTTTCACCGCTGCACCTCCCTGGCACCGCACAGCGTGCAAGGTCCCTGCCTCCCGACTGGCATCCTGGTCCTCTTGCCCATCTCCTCACAGATCCCCTCCTCCCACTTTGCCACATCTGCGGCACATCAAAGGCAGACATTCTAATTTGAGATCTCTTTGATAATCTTGAGAAACTAGCTACTGGTAATTTTTTTGGCCATCAAAACTAGTTCCAGCATTCTATTCTCACTCAAACTACTCTTGTAATTAGCATGCCATTTATCCATCCCAGTAAGCTACTTTACTGGGCATAATAAATGGAAGAAATTTTAATCTGCAGTCATCAGCCACAGCAATGAAATGAGTGATGAATTCTACATCAGAATGTTAAAAATATTATTGTTCACTAGTGTTGAAGTGCCTTTACAGCAGGTATTCCTAGGCATGCCCTCTGCTGTGCCTGCAATCCACCCTCAGGAAATGGGAAGCCACCACTGATGAGAATGCTCTTAGGGATAAAAAGCACCATCATAGGTGAAATCTTACTCAGAAGAGTAATTATCAGATACTGAAACTGCACGCTTTTAGCATTCATAATAAACAGCATAATTACTTTTTTACTTACTTAGATCATCAAGTCCAATCATCAACCCAACATTAACAAAACCATCACTAAACCACACCGCTCAGCACCATGTCTACCCACCCTCTAAATACCAGGCATGGTGAAGTCTTCCCATTCTTTGGCCTGATTATCAAGTTAGCAATATCACAGGCCCTGCAAAATCTTCCCAGTCCAGACCACATCAGATTCCCAGGCACCTGGGGAGGGACTCTGTGATGCCGCTGTGTCCCTCTGTGGTGCCCGAAAAGGACTAACAGCACAACACAGGGCATCCATCAGGCACTATCATTGTAGGGTATGATATAGGGCAGGGAAACAAATAAACAAACTAGCAATTTATTTTAGTCCACAAAATCTGATTCCATACTTAAAAATAATCTGTACATGGAGGAGGCAAGTAGTGAAAGCATCATTAAATATAATCCAGCAAGGACAGAGCCAGAAAGGAAACGCAATGCAAATACTTGTCTTCGTTTTTATCTTACATCCAATGACTGTTTTTTGCAGTTAGGGAATTTGCTCTGTTTACATCATGAGAGCAGAAATAGCCTTTACTTTCAAAGATAGACGTTTAAAGCTATCAGGTACGTAAATCACTACAATTTTTGCCCCAACGCTGTAAGAGAATGAGAAGGAAAGAAGGAATCTCTTACTGCGTCTGAGAAGGCTGACTTCACACAGGCAGACCCTGCTCTAAGCAGCAGGAGCATCCACTCACATCCAGCCACTTGAAAAAGAGAGGTGACTTCTCACAGAGACCAGGAGCACCCCGAATCCAGCATGGGGCACCACCCCAGCGCTCCCCTCCTCTCAGCCCAGGGCCCCCACCAAGCTGTTCCTTCCACCCCTGAAGCGCCACGCTGTCGGAGCGCCCAGATACTAATTAAGAGGCTGCTGATCATACTTAAAAATAACTAACTTGAAAGCCAGCCAGCCCTCCTTCCTGGGTCAGGACACAGTATGAAACAACAAAACCGGAGCACTGTAAACAAGCTCCAGCAAAGGAAAGAAAATCAACATGAATGATTGTTTTCAGAAATAGATCTCTTAAACTCTTTCTTTAGTTCTGCCTTACAGAGATAAATGTTTTCCTAAAGGAGTTGATTGCCAAACATAAATTTTGCTACTTGTGCTTGGCAGAATCCAAAAAATGCAACGTTTTTTTCTACCCGGAAAGAACATAGTGTGAATTTTCTTGTCTTGTACCACCAAGATGACTCAATACCAATCTACAGGGATCTGAAGGTAAAAACAGAATCACGCTCATCTGAATTCTTTGCCTTTCAAGCAAGGTTTTTCTGACAGTGTATTATTTTATTAGCACACAGGGCTGTGATGAGTCCACCATCCTGCAGGAAGGGATTTCACAGAAACCACCCCGAACCCAGGGCAATTACACTCTGTCACTGCCAACCTGACTGGAATACAGCCTGCCCCCTTGGAGGGGGGTTTATTCGCTATGCCCTTGTGAACTAAACTTGTTAACAATGCTAAGGAACTCTCCCTCGAATGAGGAAAACTGCTCAGGAATCTAAATCCTGCTCCTCAGCACTGGGCATGAGCAGGTGACGTGTGGGATGCCAGGTCTACCAAGCAGGATCCACAGGAGAGCACATGCGCTCTGCAGGATTCCATCCTGCAATTCGAACAGGAAAACATAAATATCCGTACAGCAGATTTCAAGGTTATGATCTCAAATTTGGCTTAATAGCACAGGGTGGCATATGTTATTGTTACGTAAACACTATGTGGGATCTCAGCTGTTGGTCAAATAGTGAATTTCAACGGTAATTGCAACTGCTATCCAACAGCGCTACTCATTCCGTTTGCCCTCAATACTATTGGTTCTACTTTGCCTTTTTAAAATAAAGACATGAGCAAACTGACCTCTCACTTGTCTTCTCTGTAAAACAAGCTGTTCAAACCTTTAATGGCTAGTGACTTCTGTGAACTGTTATTAGCACCCTTGGAGTGCTGCTCTCCAAAGGCAACACAGTGTTCCTGGAGCTTCATACCAGGGACAAATATAGTGGAAACAAACCCTTCCTGCTCTCAAAACAGATTCCTCCGCAATGTCCAGAGCAGACATTGTCCTTTTAAGTGCAGACTGTCATCCACAACGTGGTGGCCAGGACTTCCACAAGCTTCTGAGAATCTTCACTCCACTCAACGGAGTCAGACAAACCTGGTCTAAACTCTTCATTCCCCATTTACAATTGCACATCACAAATGCAAATTATTTGCTCAAGCTTTTATTCGATGTAAACAGTGAGTTATCTCTGCTCTCAAATTTGCTGCTTTGCCTATCTACATTTTCTTTCAGACCACTTCTAAAAATCTCTTGACTAATTTTACAACAAAGATGAATAGAGAGCATCCCATGCCAACTCGGTGACACCTTCCTACCCACAATCAAGTTTCTGACCTACCACCAGGCCTAACCCAAGCACTCTACACTGCATTTTTACCATCTAATTTCTTAAGAACAGTATAGCAAAATATGAAATTAAATTAAAACATACTATATGTAAACATTAATTTAGCCTCCTGTATACTTGTTAATGAAGATACCTATTCGTAGCTCACTAAAATTCAGCATCTGGAATAAAGACAGACAGAGGCACAAGGAAGAGAGGACATGTGGTTTGGCAAAGACAATGAATTAGTGTTTTATTTTAAAGCTATTTTAAAAACCAAACCTTTTGGTTTGCAGTCGTATCAGGCAGTAATTCATCAGAAAAAAACAGTTTGAGCAATTTGCCTAAAGATTCAAGGTTTAATTTTATTTTTTTTTTTAATTTCCAGAGATTTGTAGAAATATTTTTTGGCATAGCTAGAAAATGAATCACTGCCAACTTCACCTGCTGTGGCTGTTTTAAATACCCCCTACTCAATTTCTCATATAACCACCACTCAGAAAAGTGTCAGTTTTTTTAAGTCAGCTGCTTCACAAAGCCTTTTGTTGCAAGTGAGCATGTTAAAAGCGATCTCAAAGCCTGAATTTTGATAGAAATTGCAAGATGTCAAATTCAATAAAGGCAGCAGAACTACGTTTGGATGCCTGAATGCAGTATGTAAAAAAAATATTAAAATCATTAAATGATGAAAAGTCAATACTAGGATATTTATCAGGTGCTTATGGTGTGTGTAGCAGTTAGAGGACTTGGCCCCTGCCAAACGCCTCTCAGCACCAATACACTGCACTGCTGTTCCAGCAGAGAACTCTTCCAACTCTGGTATAATTCACCATGATTAACAAAAGGATGGTTTCGTAACGCTAATTAGTGTTGTGTAGTCAGGAGATAGACTGTAGGCCCATATCTCTAATGTCCTATGTTAAATTTGTTCTCTAGACATAAAAGGCTGGTCCATTAACCATGTCTTATTTTCACATTTTTCTTTTCAGAGAAGCCTGGATGAATCGTAACGCACACAGATAGTCTGAAACACTCAGCAGATGATTTCTCTTAAATTTCAAGTAAGACAAATTAGAGGGATCTTCAATCACTGCTTTGGGACGTGTGGGCGATGTATTACATTTTACAAGTAACAGCATTTGGAAAAATTCCGTTTTCACTCCTCAGCCACTGTACCCTTTTAATTACATGCTAAAACTTGGGAGAAATAAGAACTGGGAAGGAAGAGAGCAGAAGGGAGACTTCACAGAGATAATGAGATGGCTGCTCATTAGGCAACATCATCTTTAATGTCTGCAGAGCTGAGCTAAAGGAGGAGAAGAGCCAATTCCTCATCCTGCCCCTGCACTCCCTCCCAGCAGCAGAGCCCTTTGGTGGCAACTAGTTTTAAGGAAGACGTTAAGCTCTAGCAGCCAGTTCACTACTGGAGCGAGGGCTCTTACTTTATAGGGTGTAATGGCAGAACTAGTTTGAGGCTATGGAAAAGTAATAAAATAAATTCTGCCTCAAGTCTCTGTGAACCTTTAATATTCCAGGATCCACAGACAAATGAAAGTGTCAAAAGATCTCCAGAATGGTACTGCTTGGTGCACCTATTCATTTCCTGTGCAGCACTTCTTATACTCTAAAAATAAAGCATAAAGACAGAAACTAGGCAGACGTGTGAAATTAATTTTTTTCAAGTCCAATTTCCTACCAAAAATGTGATTTAAAAACTCTTGTAGTTATTATTGTCTGAGGATTGTAATTTTTTAAGCTGGCTGGATGAGTTTGATGTTATCCCACAACAATGTGGGATACACAACACCCTTGTTTTCCTGTAGATGCAAACACTGGAGTGTTATACCCAGCTTCAGCATCACTAGTACGGCTAAACAGCCTCAAACACATCTCAGGTGAGTATGGACTTTCCTTACTTGGTAACCAAGTTGTGATATCTGATGTATAACCAAGGGGCTTAATGTTTTTGTAAATGGAACTGAAGCACAGCTGAGAGTATTATTTTCCTTCAACATTATTATTGTAGCATATGGGGACAAATGTAACACTGCAGTAAATGACGTTAACTGACACATAAACCAATTGACATTGGCTCTTTCAGTTCTCTTCTTCCAATCACAAAACTGATTCTAAAAATTACTGTGCCCAAAATATTTGCAAAAGAGATTAAATCACTATCTGAAAGTTCAGCATGGTAGTATTTTAGGGGTTAAAGTCACACAAATAGTACCTTCTTCAAATCCACACCTGTACAGTTTGTATGTTGCAGTAGCAGAGGAGTATGTGGTACAGTTACCAACACACACAAAAAGGAAGACAATCACAAGAATGAAATTCATCGGTGTATTTCTGAGATCTTCAGATGGAGCTCTGCATCAGACATACACCTCAGGCAGAAAGATAAAGTGACTGTAACTAGATAAAAGAGGACTTAAAGTGGAGAAGATATGATTAAAACAACAAAAGAAGCTATACTTGTAATGAATCCCAGGAAAAATAATTTAGACAGCCAGCTTATCCCAGGGAAAGATCTAAACCTACTGAGCGTGTGCAACATCTCTGTGCAGTCCATGGGAACAGGGGGAGCAACACCACACTGAACCCAGCTGGACACTTCGGGTCCCCATGGGGGTAGCATTTACCAAAATATGTGCAGACCTACGTGTAACTTACAAAGTTCCAACAAATAACTTCCAACACAGAAAATATAACCCAGCTTTTAAATAAGCACTGCAAGCCTTCAGTTTAAATATAGTAACTTTGTGGACACGAGCACACGCAATTTATGGCAATTTATTTATTTTAAAGAAGAGGAGGAGGGGAGAGGTTATAATACAAAATGTTACCAGCAAAGGACTCCCAAACCCAGTTCTAAAATCATCTTCATAAATAAACAAACCTCATCTACCCCCTGCTCTTTTTGACAATTTCTAAAGTCTTTATTCTTTCTCCTCTCCCTAGACTGCTACTGTGCTTAATCTGATCAACATTCTTTAAGGATGTTCAAGGGCATCAATCCTGCTATTAACAGCTACTACTTTCCATTCGCTTTTTAGAAAGGGGTGCATTACATTTTGAGGCATTATATGCACTATTAGGTATGCACAGAATGCACTGTTATTGAGAGACATTCTGCAGAGGAAGAAGAGGAGACTAAAACATTTTTTGCATTAGCAGGAGGATGCTCCAAGTGGTTTGCAGTGTGTGTGCTCCAGGGCCCTCCCATTGTTCTACAGCACAACTATTTCAAGCAGGAGGCATTTAACTCTGCTTCATCCAGGACCAAAGTATAATTGCAGGCATCCAGGTATTTATCCAATGCAGGTAACAGATTCCTACCTAGAGTTTTTCTGCAAATTAAACAGAAATGATGCACAAAAAATGTATTCTTACTAAACGTTAAACACAAGAATTTTAACAGCCAAGCAGAGAGCACAGCAATGATCTCTGTGTTTTGTCATCACCAACAACCATGCCCTACAGCCCCGAGGAACATAAAGTTCCTACCAACCTGCCATCACGCCAACAGAGTAAGTGCAGCTTCAAAGAAATTATGGGTACTTTATTATGTGCCTTCAGAAAGAGACAGCCATGAAGCATTGCCTTGCTAAATGTTATAAAAGTTCTTATAAATATTCATGTGCAGCATTTGTACTCTAGGCATTTAATCATTTCTTCACAAAAGAAGGGATGGGGGGAAGGGAAGAGGAAAAAAATTACTGTTTCTGCAGTTCCAAAGAGTTCAAGGGAACAGAAAAAGACAAACTTTTACACAAGTGCTCTAATAAATTAGCACCAAACCCAGAAACTTATAAACAAGGGAAATTTTGTCAGGTAGAATTGTTTGTTAAACATCCGAAGCTCTAAAATAGTTTGCAGATACTAACCTCATGATTTTTTGATCATTTGCATTACTTGAGTTTGAATTCTTAACATCTGAATTCCTATGTAATTAGATTTTGAAAGTCAAGATTGATCTGTTGGTGCTGACACTTGTACAAAGACAGATTTAGTTGGCTGTGCTTGTCTGCATTTTTGAAACCCCCCCGGTCAAAGCGGAGCCTGACATCACCGCGCAGACAAATACGGCTGCTTCGGCAGGGCAAGGCCTTGTGCCACTCGGAAACTCCATCCCTCCAGACACAGCTGTTGGGAACTAAAATAGCAAGACTGAAAACCCTGAAAGCACTGCATTTCTAACTATATCCTACGGCGTGCAGCCTCGTGATTAAGCCTCTCTTACTTGAAGTTTATCAATACTACTGTGAATTAATAGAGATTACTGTAATACACGGGAACAGGCTTTTGTATTGTCAGCAAGCGGTTTGTTCACAAAAGAAAAAAAGATATTGCAAACCAGCTTTGAAATAAAACTATAAACCTCAAATAAAAGCTAAAAGATGTAGAGTAATAACAGCTGAACTCCTCGGAAACCACCTAAGCAGAAGCAGCAGTGAGGGACCAGCTTAGACCACCTGCCTTGCCGTGATCCTGCCTCCAAGCCAGAGCAAGGGCATGGATTCTGCCTCTGCCGTGCCTTTACCTGCCCTTTTGTACCAGGAACATCACTTCTTTCTGACAAACACGTTCCACTACCACTTTGGCTGTGAGTATCTGTTCAGATGCTACATTCTGGACACTCCTCCCCATTCCAGATGATACAGCTACAGGAAAAAACTAGAAAATAATCTAAGGAGATGCTTATTAATGTCGACCCAAGTCCTTCACACATACCTGAGCTAGCAAGCAGGCCTGGTGTTGGCTGAACAGGGTGATGCTACACTGTCAGCAGAGTCTTATTGCTACGGTACTTCTGGATCCCTCCTGTGTCACAACAGTCAGATTGCTGCCAGGTGAACCTCACTCTGCTCTCAGGTGTACTGGACAGCCTCAGCAGAGTTATTCCAGGCACACACCATGTTTAGAAACACAAAACAAAATGAAAAGTGATGCTGCCTTTCACTTCCCTCAGGAAAACTGCTGCTTGCAAATGGTTTTATTATTTTCATTATATCCTGTTGGATTTGCTTTACCATCTTGACTGGAACAATAGCTAAGACATAATAGAAAAAGATTTTTCCACAGGCTGGTTCTAATTACTTTAAATCTCAAGTGAGATAGGACATTTAAATAAGAAACAACAACTGCAGAGCCTGAGATAATAACATACCGAGGTACCAGGCTTTTGGAGAGTGCCGTTAAAATGATGCATTAAATGTTAGTGTTCTCCAACTGCATTTCAACACCAACACCATTTTCTCAGTGGCCCACTGCTGCAGAGGGGTGAGCAGTTATTGCAGGCAGGGCTCAGCTCCAAATAATTAGGAACCATTATCCCTCGTGCTGGAAATTACACAGATCTTTGTGACACGAACTGCGAGGTACATGCTTGAACTTCTGCAGCTGGGAAGGTGGGGGCACTGCAGGATTAAGCACCTCATGAACCCCAACATAGAGCTGAAGTTCTGAAAAGCTCCTGGATTTCGTTGCAAGTTGTACCTTTAACATTTTGTCATGATAAACCAATTACTTTTTTGAGTGCTTGGAAAACATCCCACATCTTTAGACTGCTGAAAACCGCTGAAGTTCAAACACGGTACATGGAGACTGAGGCTATGTGGGCTGTAAACCCAGTGAGACCTGCCACAGTCCCACAGTTTGTGTGTCGAATGCTATAAGCTACCACACAGCTACCCTTCCAGAATTGGTGCTTATGGGACCCTGCAGGAAACCAAAAGTTAGGTGGGGAGGGAAGAAACTGAACTATCCACCCAGCTCCCTTTCCTTTGGCTCAGCGCTAGCCCAGGCAAAGGGAAGGGGAAGGGCCGTTGGAAACAGAGGGAGGACAGTTCAGCAATTCCCTTTGCTCATAGCTAGTTACTGAACTGACTTAATTAACATCGAACCATAAGTGATTCACTAGTGTGTGGCTAAAACTGGAACAGATCTGGGTATCAGTTACTTCTGTGTTCAGTTGTTTTTCCATGGTTGTTAAAGTAAAGTTTCAAGGAAACTATGTAGATATGGAGGATTAAGAGACTTACTTTCAGTTAATAAAGAGAATCTGATTCTAAATTCTATGCTTAGAGAATATAAACTTTCACAGCAGCAGTTCAGTAAGTAAAGCATTCCTGTCTAGACAGCAAAACGCACAGTAATTCTCTATTAAAAATATAATCAAGTAGACAAGAAAATTGAAAAAAGGTTATTTCAGCACATTATTTGTGTGTATATTCTACACTTCAGGCTGGCAACAGAAAGTGCCCTTATGCACTAGTTACCCGTGTTTGTCTAGTGAACAGTGCCACAGCTCTGAAGAATGACTGCTCATGGGCAGCGAGCTGAGAACTTACATTTATACGATCACATCACAAGAACATTTTCTAAATGCAGCAGAGGCATCTGCACAGCTACTGCTGGAGATGCCTGTATGAGCACATCTAAATCTGAAAAGAAAACGGAGACAGATATGAATGTTATCAGTAAAAGATGCATGCAAATATTACTACCTATGAAAATATTTAATTTACATTTAATAAAGATGGAGGAATGTAAGTTGCACATCTTTATCAAATATTGTTGTTAACTTCCTTTATAAATTGAAACTGGCACAAGATGCTCCCCTTTCCTGTACCCTCATCGTTTCTCTTGTAGACGCCCTGCTCTTCTAATGCCTCTGAATCAACTCAGCTTTCAAACTGCAACAAATCCTCATGTGGATGGGGAAAAGAGTCGTTTTCTGCCAGGTCAGGGTGTCAAATGGGCTCGTGAAGAGAAACAGTAAGCACCAAACATTCAGCCACAGGGGGGACATTGCTGCAGAAGTCCTGGTCAGCACAGATTGCAGCAGAGAACAGCAGCCAGTTTTATATCAGTATCACGACCTGGAGACAGATACTGTTCTGAAGCTCCCGGGCTCACATTGACTTACTATGTTCCATAAAAACCTTTCATTCCGCTTGAGTATCTTTCTTCAAAAGAATACTTTGGCCATTCAAAATTACCGGAGCAGTCTGCCACAAGGTGTGCCACGAGGACCACGTTAGCACCGTTCTTCTGTCCAACAGATCCCCTACAGCCCACTGTTCTGCCTGGGAGCTGCGAGTGGCTCAGGGAGATCACAAAAGACACAATCTTGTTTTACTTGTTCTCAAGATACAGACTAGTGTACTTCACGTGGGGCTATGAACTGGTGTTACCTATTTACAGATGCTCTTAAAATAATTGTGTTAATTGCCTTTTTTCCTTCGTTTGCAGTTCCTGGCCAATACCTTCCACATTAGAAGGATATAACGACGTATAATTTTACAGGTAAACCCAACAAAAAGGCTGTTTCTTCCCCAAAGGAAGGAATAATTTGAAAACTTCATCACGAGTCGAAGTAAAGGCCAATAACAAGAGAGCGTGCACAGAGCACGGGTTATGATGACCCAAGTACTGGAGACAGAAAGCAAGACAAGCAGCTCCATGACACTGGGACATCCATAAAAGCCATTGCCAGTGCTGCAGTGCAAGTAATTCAGCAGCATAAGGACAAAAAAAGGGAGACTTACTTCAACAAATTGGATGTGATATATTGCACTTTTAGTGCTGTATCCCATGGCTACTGAATTACTGAACCTTCATTGACTGTTTTATGTCCCGTGCCCTCCTGATTTGCTGTCGAAGTTTCTTCCTACACAGGCTGGTGGTCTCTCATTACGACCAAGATTTACAGAGCACAGACTTCAGATTTTATAGAACCCACTGTGCTTTCTCAAAATCTACCTTTTCTTCTAATCAAATGAAATAACACTTTGGTTGTGACTGCTGGTGGGTTTGGTTTTTTGATTTTTTTTTAAATTTTATTTTATTTTTTTCCCCCTCGAGACTTGCAATGCACATTTCTCACTTGGACCTCTAAGGATGTTAATAAGATTTATCTGCAGTCTCTCCCCCTATTTGCCCCCCTTTAAGTCTTTGAGATACAAGTACTTTTATGTTACAGGAAATGAGGACAACAGAAAGCTGCAGATCCCATGAATGTAAAATTTTTTGTCTTGAAGGCATGGAACAATTCAGCCCTAATTACAGCCAGCTGGAGTCTGCTCTTTTCGCAGAAAATTTAACCAAATACTGACTGATGCAAGATTCAAGTATGTCACTGCCACTCAGCTATTCAAGGTTAATTTTGGTATCCATCACTGAAACGAAGCTTAAAGGATAAGTCTGGAAAAATCAGTGACACACAGCCACACAGTCAGGCAGGGATTATTTTTCCTTCAGCGAGCTTGGTGCTATCTTTCTTCAGCTGCAGAAGAAATGTCTTTTCCATTAAAAAGCTCATAAATTTTGATTAATTTAACACTTGCATATTCACTCAGTTTAAGCCCTAAACTTAAATACAGCACTGATTAATAAACTCCCAAATGTTCCAATAGGCATTACTGTAGGAATAGATGTTTATTTCTCACGGTACGTCATCTTTAGATTTGTGGCTTTGTGTTTTCTTCCTAAGTAAGCTTGATATGGATGTTGAAACCAAGCAGCCATGTACCAGAAGTCAGATACACTGATTTGGCTGCCAGTGCCTATACTCTGAAACTATTACAAAGAAGGATGGCAGAGACAGCGCTCGAGAAGCCTGAAATGTTTGGAAGGCAAAACTGCTAATGCATCCCTCCTTCTTGTCATGAAATACATTTTAAAATTGTTAGGTACCTCAGCTGTATTTGCAGCGAAACAGAAATCTGACAGAGGAAGTCAGTACAAACAGGAGGAAGTTGTCTTCCCCAATTCTGTTTTTAGCAGTCCTTTCCCTGGAAACATGTATTTGTTTGCCAGATTCAATCCCTCTGACTGGTTATACAGCTAGTTAGTGCTGCACTGATCAGGGAAAACACTGCAGTAGCTCCTGCCAACTTTTGTTTCTAGTTACTAACTCAAGAAATCTACTGTAAAAAGACTGAAATATTTTAACCTGGTAAAGAAATTCATAAAAACAGCAATATATGCCAGAAGATCTTGGTAAAGACAAAATGCAACGAGAAATGCTACCAATCAATAATTGTTAGATCTTGGGTAAGGCTATAAACAAGAAAAACTTCCCACAAACCAGTAACATACTTGCAGCACTCTTCAAAAATCTGGGTGGGGAAGCAAGAATCTAAAGAATCTGGGGTAGGGATACTTTTAATTTTGTGTTTTATTTGTCCTCACACCTCTTATCTGGCACTGAAAAATAAACAACCCAATTCTGTTTGCACACTGCCTCGCATGCTCTTTCTGTAGGAAAAGTCTGAATTCTGTTAAATATCCGTGGAATGCGCCGTAACGCCAACCACAAAACGTCACCACAACAGAGTGAGTTAAACTATAACCTGAAGCTTTGCTCTGGGGAACATACAGAATTCTATGACCAGAAGTGGAAAGCAATGGAATAAAAATAAAACACTTAGCAAAAATAATAGGTTAACTCACAGAGAAGAATGACATATAGACACGGCTGAAAAGAAAGCAAACCAGGTATTTTTGGAATTATTTTGAAGTCCATTAAAACACCTACCTATTAATCTATGAAGCATTTTTGCTTAAAATATATGTATGCTAATGTTCATATGTAAGATAGTGATGATGGGGCTGAAAAAAGTCCTGCTTCATAAGAACAAAGGAAGACTTGACTATGCAAAATCAGCAAGTGCTTCTGAAAGCATTTTCGGAGAGTTCCACGCAAAAGAGTTAAGGAAATTGGTGTTTGACAGGAAAAGTTGCATTCTGGATAAATTGCTAAGAAACCCTTTGAATCTGAGGAACCTCCAATATTCCTACTACTTGGTATTACAAGGTGAGATAGGAGATGTTGCTAAAGCAACCCAGTGCAGGAGGTGGACGTGGGGGGAAGAACCGTGACCATGCCCAGAGGCTGGGGGTGGTAGCACTACCCGTGGCAGTGGAACATCAAGCTTCCAGAGCCTGGGAGGCAGTCGGAGGTGATGGCATGGAGGGAAGGTGTCCTCTCCTGAGCAGTGTGCCCTGCTGCCACCCTACCTGTTTTGCAGGTATATTTTTAGACGTGGCTGCTTTCTGTTCTCTCATTCCTTTGCTCCATTCCTAACACAGACAGGCCAGAGGTATGATATTTACATCACTATATGCCATTCCCTAATAGATAAAGCAGGGAGCTAATCTAAAAACTCTGATTTACAGGCTGTAGCAAAAAAATAGCACCGAGACTGTAGGCCCTTGGAGCATCTGGACAGCACTTAAAACAAATATCTTTTTATGGCAACTACATACTTAATCCTTTCCAACTCAATACGACAGTTATTCATACAAAATGATTCTTAATCGCAGCAAGTTCAAGTGTGTTGATTATCTCTTTCAACCCTAGAAGTTGATCACTGTCTTAATTAGCAGAACGTGAGATGTGTTCAGGGGGTCTGTTGTTGTTATTTTTTCTCCTTTTTTCTTTAAAGAACGGGAATGTGTTTGTTGCCAAGACCACATCACATAATAACAGGCGAGAGAAGAATGAAAGGACCCAGCATGAAAAACGCAATCTAATTATCACCAACTGAACAGCTGATAAATGAAACGACAAAGTAAAACACACTGTTTTCACATGATGGAAATTAAGGGAGGATGATTTTCTTATGAATATTGAACAAATGAAAATTGGAGACCTCGCCGTAAGCAAGGCCTCTTATTCCCCATCACTGAGAACTTCCAGCTCCCACAGTGAGCGATCCACCACCCCAGCATGAGCGGAGCCAGAGGACCCAGTGCCCAGCAGCAGAGTTCTTTTGATGCAAAATACAGGAGCCTGCTCAAACCCAGGAGCAGTACCGGTTTGGAGCTTTACAAACTTATGAGATTATTTTTCCATTTTGCCTCTCCCGCTTATTGGAAGTTTCCAGGGACAGCCAAGCATGAATTTAAAACCACAAGCATCCGCCTCCTTTTATCAGATGATCTGACAAAGAGGGGATTTTTAACATACCTGTGATGGGACAAATTTCAAAGATAATTGAAAATGGAGACTAATGGAAGGGAGTGAAAAATCAGACTTGCCCTCTGGAAAGAATTGCACATAGGGACATTTAATAAACATTTTATGTCATTGTTGCTTATTCTGTCAATGTTTCCATTTTGAATCACCACCTTCAGACACTTAAAACTCCACTGAAAAAGCCTGGTTGGACCTGAAAAACTAGCCAGTCAGATCACAGGGGAAGAACAAAGTCTCTTCTTAACCCCCTCAACCCAAACACATCCTAAACTGAATAGCTACTTTTGAAATAGAGCTTCAAGAGTTGGGGTTTGGCTTTTTCTTTTGTTCATGTGCAACTGAAGTTCAAATGTTACCTTCTCTCTTTCCCGGTTTAGCACTGTAGCTCCACGACGTGCAAGCTGTCCAGGAACAAAAGAAATCCACTACAGGAATGGAAAATCATTACAGGAATATTTTTATGGTTATTATATTAAAAATACGTGGAAGCCAATATCCCCTCCCTGTCTCCTGCAGGTACCTGGCTTTATCTCCAGCGTACATCAATGGCAGCAGGCTCTGCTTCAGCGCCAGCGTTTTATGTTCCTTCCCTGCTCTATGTGCCAAGCCAAAGAGAAGGAACAAAGGCTGGTGTTGTTCCTGAGGAAAAAAAAAGGGGTTCTGCAGGAATTAGTGGGCAGTTTCCTTTCAGGCACAGAGGCCTGCATTCTAGACGACCAGTTAACCTATGCAAACACATTCGTAGGATAATTTCTTTTCAGTGGAAAGCGTCCCTACAGAAATGTGTGTAGGGAGAGAAGGTTGCTAATGGTTTCAGAACAATTCCTCCTGATGGTAAATCACTGCGTGGTTTGAGGAGTGGGCAGGCTGGGCAGCAGAGGGTGCCCAGCTGCCCACAGCCTGCCATTGTTATTGAGAAGGTGGCGACTTCCTCACCACTGAATCTTTCCCCTTCTTTTGCTCTTCCTTCCTGATGACAAACGCACCTTTTGTTATTCTAACCAATTCGACGTTACTTTTAGAAATTTTATCACTCATTTAGATTTCGCTCGGTGAGTCAAGCGGAAAAAATGTGTTCTCAAGCTGAGAGAAAACCCTCCCATTCGCAGTCCTCGAGCCAAGAGCACCTCCCATGCAACATCCTCCAGCTGTTCTCAGAGACAGAAAGAATCCGTTCACGTGGCATCCTCAGCCAGTTCCCACCTAGGCCACGCTGGAGCATCTCTGGTAGGAAGGAAATCTGCCCAAACCAGCAACCCCTGGCCCTTCCCAGCCCTCCTCACACTACACAAACCTCTCCATGTTCAGCCCATTAAGATCTTCCTGTGCCAGCGGCAACATCTATCCCCCAGTGCTGCTATTCCTCTTCCAGGGCCACTGATTGCCACTTTCATCAGCTAAATAATAGTAATTTGAATACAGCAACAATTCTGGGAACATATGTCCTCAGCTGAAGCCATTATGCCAGGTAGATCTACTGTTAGTGCTCTTTTCATGAAGGCTGGATCCAGAAAGAAGGTGCTCTGCCAGGCAGCAGTGTACAAGGTAACAAACAAAACATCACCTTTCGGTTTGCTAAGGATTTTTCCTCCAAAACCATGTAAATTACTTGTACATTCTAACCTGCTGAATAAAGACATACCAAGGTGGTACATTTTCAACTTGTTCTGAACTGCAGTTTCGCTCAGGGTTTGGTAGGAAGAGTTTCTAACAGAGAAATAACAAAAACTAATTTTGATTTTCAATGCTGAAATGATAGAATGAACTCTCAGGAAGAAATTTCAACTACCAAATAAAGCATCAAATACTAAAATTCCAACTTCTTGCTAACAAATGAAATTCACAAAATTGCAGATTCATCCGATGTTTGGCTCTTGTAACCTTACTTCATCTAAACTCTGGAAGGAGTAAAACAATCTCTCTATAATCCATACAAATTACTTTATGATTAGGGAGATGAAGATGCCAGAAAAATTAGTTACCGCTTAAGTTTGAGCCATTTCATCCATTCCAACGCCAGGGGTTGGCTTTGCAAAACCTTCTGCAGCAATAAATCCTGCTGAAAATTTCAAAGCTTCCTACTTCTCCAGTCAAATTTGCTTCACTCCCTTCTCTTCATGGCTACTGGTCAGGACAGCAATATTTTCTGTAAAAGACAGACAATGATGTTATTTCAGACAAACTTCTAATGTGATTTACTGTTATTTTTTCCTTCTTGAGGGATCTCCTGATTTCTTAAATGCTACAAGAGCCAGGTAAAAAGACACCTGAAATCTCTTCAGAGTTGTGGGGGAACAGCTGGCACGCCACGTTTTTTCCTTCCTCCTCCTTTCCTAGGAAAAGGAATAGACATTCTTAGCAATTTTCTTATTTTTAATTACTATTTCCAAACAAAACACAAAGAATGAGCTAGGGGGAAAAAAAATAAAGGAAGAAAGCCAACAACATATATTTCATCATTTTAAGAGAACAAAAGCACAGATTTGTGTTACTTATGTTTGCATACAAGCAGCTCATGGTCGTTAGACCTTCATTCTAGTCAATTAATTAAATAACCTTCACCTTAACCCAGCAGAACTGAAGTCAGAGACATTTATAGGCACGCTCGTCTCCTCACAGGGCAGCAGAGGTATTCCTTGGTTTTCTGACACTGTCCAGGCTGTGCCTCTAACATTCCCAGAGGGCTCTTAAGTTTCTCAAGGAGACAGCACTGCCTAGTTCTTGTGGGGTTTTGTTTGGGGGTTGGGTTTTTGTCTCTGCCCCATGCCCACCCTGCTGCGATTCTGCTTCTGTGACTTCAAGTGTGAACACACTTGTGGACGACAAAGTTGGTGGAAAGAAAGTAAACACAAGTGCCCAAAGAAATTACTTGTATTATGAAAGCCACAGATAAGATGGAGCAAAGTGTTTTATAACTTCTGTGGAGAGAAATGACAGGCTGGTGAGCAGACACAGACCTCACCATGGCAAGACAGCGCTGATGAGTGAGGCAAGCAAAACCATCAGCTGCTGAGCAACATCAGAAAAATGCCTTAATGACAGTTATCACAACAAAAACATTGTTTTAAGGACATCTGAAAGGAAAATACTGAAATAGCTTTGCAGATGAGCAGCAACAGGTGAGATGAGTAAGAAGCATTATCACAGGAAACACATTATGTGCTTAAAAATGTAATTATTGAGAGGTGAATACCCTCTTAATGAAGAGAAAAAGGAATAGCCACTGATTCAGTCTGAAACTTCAAATTGTGGCTCATTGTCTAAATGGAAATACTAGAGAGAAAGTCAAGACCTTACTCAGGACAGAGGTTTGATGCTCTCCTCCTGCCCTGTCTGAGAGTTACCAACCAATTTGCTTTTGCAAACGGGATTAGGCAAAAATACAACACAGGGGAACAACAGAGCCCTGCAAAGGCTCCAGAAAGGGGGATGTGAAAATACCACAGTCCTTAGTTGTTTGAGAACCTCGCTCAGCAGTAAAAAGTTTTGCATGTTATTGAGTTCTTTGGATTAAGAAAAATCAGCCCTGAAGAAACACAGAAATGGGCAAAAGCTGCATGGTGTGGACCAGCTGCACTGAACATTTAAAGCCTCTCAATAAGGTGATGTATCTATCTAAAATGTTAACCCCTTCCAGAATATTTTCTTCGTGGCTAGAGGAGCAAAGGACCGGGTTTGAGGTTTTAGGCAGCATGCCCAATTTAAAGAAGCAGAATAGCTGATGGGGCCACATTTCTCCTTCTCCAGTCTTTAGGGTGGCCACAGCTCATCAGCCCACAGTACATCTTCCCAACCTGTGGGCACCTTGGGGCAAGGCTCAATAGGAAACAACAAGACAGGTAAAAGCTGCTGTAGCCACACCTCTGCCCAACTTAAAATAGGTAGAATAATAGTAGAAATAGTAGTTAACACATGCTGATACTAAAATTCACCAAGGGCTAGCAAATAATGTAAAGAACATCCTCACTGTTCCCAGGAACCTACCTAAACTAAACCCCAAACTAACAAAACCAAATGTGGTTATGTTTCTAACTTCTTTAAATGTAGATAACCTGGAACACTATAACAAAACACCGATATTTACATCCATTTTCTAGTTTTGGTTGCGTTAGGAACTTCTTACTTCTCTCCTAAAATTCCACAGCCTTTGCAGAGCAGCAGGGAAGGGGTTTGCTCGCCTTTTGCCTTCCCTTGCAGAACTGCAATCCCACCACTCTGGCCCAGATTCACCACCACAGCTTTATCCAAATCAGGTGTCCCTGGGGCTCCCGAGGAACATTTAGGTGCTTTTTAGAGCTGCCATTACATTATATGTTATCGGTGCCACAGAAAACATTTTCTCTCCAACATAAGCACGTTCCATATTTAAAGGTAGCTAAGTCAACAAGTGGTATGGAGATCATATATAAAGTTGCTACTGTACTCACAAACAGCACACCAATTCCCAAAATGAATTTTATTACTCCAAAAGAAAAGGATCAAACCCTGACCACTCTGTATTTACTTACATTTCAGTGCTCAGTACTAGATATTTACAACATTTTAAGTTAATTGATAAAGGTGACATTAAATCCTTCCTTTCAGTCATTGCTCTGTATTTTTACCAGACAATTACCATGGATGCAGTAAATGAAGATGTAGATAAATCCCTCTCCATCCCGCAGAGGCTGCAGGCAGTAGAAACTCAGTATGAAAAGAGCTGCCATGTGACTCAGCCCCATCCAAGCTGTCCCCACCAAACAAAGAGCGAGGAATGCTAAACAAATGAATCACAAGCCATTTCTGCAAAACATCCCCTACTTTCTAGCAACTGCCAGGCTGGGAGCTATCTGTCCTGTCAATCTGAGTGACAGCCCATGAATAAAAGGGCACCTAATTACAAGATTAGTACCAGGAAGTCTGCATTTCAAAAACCACCATACAAGTTATGATTGCTGACTGTGGGAGGAGGCAAAAAACTGAAGCAAATCCACAAGGAAACAGAGCCGTGATTTGGGAAATATTTTTCCAATTAGTGCTGACTGCAAGTGAACTCTTCCCGGGTTGCGAATGCCTAGTGATGCTTTAGCATTCTGTGCATCGCCTGATTTTTATCAAAAGAATTACTTTTTGCTTTCAGATGGCTATCAGATCTGCCAAGCTGGGAGGACTCTGGCAAGACTTCGACTGTTGTATAGTAATGTATCAGCATGTTGGTATCTTGGACACAAAACCCAGTAAAAATATGTATTTGTAAATATGCATGTTAGGTTGTCCTTTTAGTGTGATACAGTAGAGAGAAGAAACAGATTCTTTCCAAATCGACTGTACCAGCAGAGCGTAATGCAGTATCACAGGGTCAGCATCAACAATCACAGCATTTCATTAAATCCCAAGATTTCTTCCCATGAAACTTCACAGGCCTCCCGTACACAATGGATACGCGACAGCTTTGCCGAAGAGGTTGCAAGAATCCCCTGCCAGAGAAAACACTGAAGAGAAGAGTTTCCAGAGCTGCCTCTGAAGCACGAGGGGATATTGCTGTTAGTTATTACTGTACACGTTGGCAGGCTGCTGGGGTGATGGCTTTTTAAAGTGGCATTACCTAACCCTTGGTGAGGCTAATAAAGAGGGATGCGTTCTGCTTTTGGAGAGTAATAACTTCTTCACTTCAAAATTGTCTTCTTGAGTGAAGAAATGCTGGCGACAGATCACATCCATTCGAAGGAGACTGAGAAAGGGAATGAATCAGTACAGGGAGCGTGTTTTCTTTTCCAGATACACTAACATTTTTAATATAAATTCATAGATGTAGAGGAGAAAAGACTCAGAAGTTTAAAAGTCAAAACTTTTTTTTACTTTTTAAAATATTAAACGTAGCACGAACATGCTGTTTAAAATAGAACTGATTCATGGAGAGAAGGGAAGTACTTAATGACTTGATCACGCTTAAGGACTCTTAAAAACAAGTATCTGTTACTCATGCATTTGAAGGATTTGCTGCTCCTGAACCACTGATTTAAAAAGCTTTTGACACCGCAAGATGACGACACTTCCCAACGGGCTACCAGGTAGGCTGAAAGTCCGTGCACTCTCTGAACAATATTCCTTTCATTTAGATTAGGAAGAGGAGGAAAAAAAAAATACAGGCATTAATTGCTTTGGTTCTGGAAACCAGATGACACTAAGGTTCTCTGCCCAGAAGAGCCACCACCAGCTAACTTTCCTTGATCATCCAGGCACAGGTTAAAAGCAAGCTCTGAAATACATCTACCAACCATCTGTGACCACATCCAGCTGATGGAACAAAAAAATACTACGTCCTATAGCTGTAGTAGCCATCCAATTCCTTGTAACGAACCAGACTTTCTAGAACATAAACCTGCCAACTGTACCTGGGAGTGACATCATCCTGGCCTCTGCACTGGGAACATTTCTTTCATGAAATTAAATTCCCTGCCATGAGCTACCAAGACAAAAATTACAAGCTCAGGATATTAAACCCGTCACATTCGAATTGAAATGGTTAAAATCAAAAACCAACTACCCTCATCCTCACACCAAAAAACCCAGTCATAGACTCAAAGAATGGTCAGAGTTGGAAGGGACCTTAAAGACCATCCAGTTCCAACCCCTCTGCCCTGGGCAGGGACACCTCCCATCAGCCCAGGTTGCTCCAAGCCCCATCCAGCCTGGCCTTGAACCCCTCCAGGGATGGGGCAGCCACAGCTTCTTTGGGCAACCTGTTCCAGTGCCTCACCACCCTCACAGGAACTGATTTCTTCCTAATATACAACCTATATCTCCCCTTTTCCAATTTAAAACCATTGTCCCTTGTCCTATCACCACACTTCCTGACAAAGAGTCCCTCTCCAGCATCACTTTTACTGTTATTTGCTGTAACAACAAGCTAAAGTTCATATCTCAACAGTTAGTGATAATCTAGGCTTTTCCTAGTATTTCACTTCTACAGAAATGTTAGGAATACCCGAGCATGGCATGCTAAAGGAAGACTCCAGGCACAGCAATGCAAGCCTCAGGTGCCAACACGGACACAGGGATAAAGGAAGGAGGAAAAATCATCAACAGGAAAAACCGAAAGCAACAATAAAAACCCCACCCAACCCCAAACCCTCAAATGACTGTTTATGCAACTTTCTTTCACAAAGGAAAACCCCAAACTTGCACTGGGATTATGGACTGAATTTCAGTCCACTCCCCCACCCACCACTCGGCTCCTTTGCTGTTTGCCGAATTTTATTAGAACCATCTGTGAGATCCTCCCCTTCCCGTTTCTTATGTCTGTTAAGCTGGCAGCTGCACTTTATCATCTATTTAAAAAAAATAAAAACAAAAATCTTTGTTTCAAAGTTGTTGAGACAGAAGGTCTTTGACAGGCTAAGAATTATCTCGAAAATCAACAAAGAAACCACATCATATGCCGTGCTTTACAGATTAAAGGGGGAGAATGGAAGTTGAGGAATATATATATTTAATGGGAAGATAAATGAAGGCTTTAGGGATCAAGAAAATTTCTACCAATGCAATCTATCTGACAAAAGTCCCAATCTACCAAATTACTGCAAGTTGCTGTTGCAGAACAGTTTCAAGATCATCATTATCACAGATTGACAGAAGCACAGGAGAGGCAGAGGAGTTTCCTTACAGCATTGCACTGGCAAAAGAAAAGCAAAGGGAATGCTAAGAGGAGGAGGAATGTTCATGAAGTGAAGTTTTAAGAGTTTGAGTGATTTTCTTTATACATCGATAAAAGTATTACAAGTTTTTGAATACAGTGGTTGTAGACTTCAGACTTTCTTTTTATTAAAAGCACCTCAGAATCTGCTGTCACTGCAGTCAATACCCAGCACTCACCTCGCCAGAAATCCTGAACGTTGTGTGTGTTTGTACCTGAAATTGTGTCTCTCTGCTACACCTTTTAAAAGTGGGTTTAACAGCCTACACAAACCAGTCACCCCCAGCAACATCCAGTCATCAGTAAGGGAAAAAAAATACTAAAAAAGGTCTATCATGCCTTGCAATCCTCTCCTTAAGCTTTATTAGCCCATGTCCTGCTGCAGCTTAAGCTTAAATCTCTCTCTATAACCCTCCTAGAACATATTTGTTCACTTATATGTACAGCTATATGTCTTACCACCATGCAGTTCATCATAGTGGGATCACTTCTGCCTGTAGCATATGGCAGAGCACATCATCGCTCATGAAAAATGGCAAAAATCCTCATGGCTTTTGTTTGTTCTCCTATTTTTTCCCTCCAAAGTGTTTCTGCAGAAGCATTTCCCTACTTGCACAAGAACGGTGCGACCTTAAGTTTGAGGGGGATCAACAAAGAAAGCCTTTCCTTCCAGGTTTCTCCATCTCATATAACATTTTTTCATTAAAGAAAATGCACTTTCTTCACACATGCAAAAGAACCCCAAATTGCATGTAAGTCTGTAATTGACATCCGAGACGTGCACTTTGTTGTCATCTCTCATGACCTCCCCGATACTGTTTCATATAGCTGAAAGCCCCTGTTTTCCCTGACATAATTCTTAATTCCTTGTTTAATAAATGAGATAATTTGAAGTTTCGGGAGTACTCAGACTTTGAGGAGACTTCTGCAGCTTCATACACTGGGATTTGCCATTTTCTTCCCACCCTTTCCTTTTGATCATAAAATACCCCCTCTATTTTGTTTTAAATAAATGTATTTAACAGCACTGCAAAACTGTCATGAACAAATTGGCTTATCTTCTCCCTTGAACTTTCATAAAAATCAAATTAAAGATATTTGACTTGCACAGGCTGTAAAAAAAAAGCAAATGTAATAATTGGAGTTGACAGATTACAAAAGGTAGACTTTTAAAGTGGTTTCAGAAGCACTAGAAAGAGCACCATCATAATCTAACTTCATAAATGTTATATGCAAATAAAAATTTAAAAATCAAGTAGACCAGAAAAAAAATACATTAAAAAAAAATCCATACGTAATTTCAAATAATAGCATAAAAAAGTAGATCTGCTCTTGAAAACTGTCCTGGAATCTTTCAGGAGACCTAGTGAAATAACCAGTGTGTGTGTGTCTCTGTGTGTGTGATCAACTAGGAGGAGGATTTTTTTATTAAAATACCTAACATTACTTTTGTTAGTACATACTTCACTGGCTTATTATCAGTTCTGTTAAAGATGAGATCCTTTGTGAAAGTAAGAACTTTGAACAAAACCAAAGTTGGAGAGAACAAATTTCAATTTATTTTCTCCTTTTTTCCTCCCCAAAAATATCATTTGGATGAAAAATGGCTTACAAACCCTCTTTTCAGGTCACCTTCGATCTTTGCAGAATATATGCATTTATATGAGGCTAGAAACAACAACAACAAAAAAAGCAATTTAAACAAAACCCACCTCTCCATATACATTCTTTCAAGGTATCATGAATATATTTAGCCAAAATTGCAAACAAAAGAATGTTTGGGACCATAAAAATAAAATTACAGCCTGTTGTAAAAGCCATTTCTCTTGCTCTTGCATATATCATCTGTTGATTCCCTGGTTTCAGTTCTACAAAGAAAGATGTGAAATGGCACCATATTTCCTGACTCAACTCCAGGGCTGCATCCCAAGCGAACCTGCCTCCGGCTCTGGGCTTCAAACACCCTCCCCAGGGGACCAGCCACCCCAGGTGAGATGACAAAAGTTACCAGAAAAATCTTCCAGAGCTGTGAAATGAAGAGAAACTGGCAGACCGAGTGCCTGCACGGCATTCATTACCGAGGGGTAATGGTTTTAAATTGGAAGAGGGGAGATTTAGATTGGATATTAGGAAGAAGTTCTTTGCTGTGAGGGTGGTGAGGCACTGGAACAGGTTGCCCAGGGAAGTTGTTGATGCCCCATCCCTGGAAGTGTTTAAGGCCAGGTTGGATGGGGCTTAGAGCAACCTGCTCTAGGGAGAGGTGTCCCTGCCCACGGCAGGGGGGTTGGAACTGGATGATCTTTAAGGTCCCTTCCAACTCTGACCATTCTATGATTCTATGATTCTCCTTGGGGAATCTGTTCCTAGAAAACATTACGGAAGATGTCTCCCAAGAGAAGAGAGTTAGAGTGGTTTAAGGCTGCTGAGAAGGTTAATGTCACTGGGAAAGCCAAGGGACAGTCCTCAGCCTTGGTGGACTCGAGAGAACTTTTGTGCAGCTGCAATAAACACCACCGGAATGGTGACACCCCCTTCTTGGGCATGTTGCTTCCCGAAGGACAGTGGGATAACGCAGCGCTCCCTGAGCCCTTCCAGCTGGAGGGGCTGGCTGTCGGGTGTGCTGGACCTGCACCCACCTCTAATTCTGTGAGAAGTTTGTTCTTTTGCTAAGACAGAAAATCCGGCTCCGTGTCCATCATGTGCTTCCCTTGAACCAAGCCACAGACAAGCAAACACGCCACCAGCCTTTAGGAAGTGAAGTAATACGACAGGAAGCTGGGATATATTTTGACTGACCCTATCTACAGGCTTCATTCTGAATTATATTATTTTTACAGGTAATTATAAAATTCCTGTAAAAATCCTGGCGGATGCCAAAAAAAAAAAAAAAAATCAATAATTCATGTGGAGGGAAAAAAAAAAAAAAGATATTTGAGATTGATATTGCATTGCAAATAACATACATGTTTTAAAAAAAGGAGCAATTCTGAATCATGCGTGTTCAGCAATGACCTCTGTCAGAATGGAATCTCCATTTTTCAACCCTGCCACTTCCTGGCCTTGTCATGCTCCCAGTTTCCTGATTCACTTACACTGAAGCAACCCTTTCTTTGGGGAGGAGGATTTAGCCCAAAAAACTAAGCCAGCTTTAACGCAAACCATGGCTTGAGTTCAGTGAGCCCATGAGCCCCAGGACAGAGGGCTCGTGGCTGGATGTGGAGTGGGAACAGCACCCGGACAAAGCTGGAATATTCCAGAGATTTGTCACACCAGGCTCTTCCCACAGCTACAGAAAACTGAACTGAGCAGGAAGCTATAGGGAAATGCTTCAGCTGAATGTCCTAATCACTGAAGGCAGACGCGCAATCTGAACTTCAATGTTAAGTCACATGCCTGGGCCGTTACTCAAAATTCCTTCTTTTTAATAGTTTTACCAGCTTTGACATTTTATAACTCTATTATTTCAAGTCTGGTATGGACAAGAATTCACTGATTATTTCCAAAAGACTCGGCTAAGATATCTTCCATTTATCGGTATCATTTGTCAAAGTTTTACTTAAAAGCAGGTATTAAGACAAATGAAATGGGTCAAAAATGGCACACTTCCAGGAACATAAATGATGGTTAAATTAAGTTCATGACAAGAACTAATCCACACATTCTCAGTGAGGTACCATTTGACCTTCCAATGAGAAAGGCAACAATATAATATGTAAATTTAAGGCAAGAAACTCTAACAGAAAGCAAACTGAATCGGTCAGAAGAGCCAGAAGACAAAGAAATGCAAGAAGTACTCCTGGCAGTGTGAGATAACGTCAGAAAACGAATGTCATCTCAGTCAGAATGACAAGAACTGTAGGGTCAGTCAACAGTATAAGAAGAGCTTGAAGACAGGTCAAAATTTACACTGCTCCAAACATAAAAATCTAATTGAATGCTGACAAATTTAACAAAATTGGTAGTATTTGCTGAAAAGCCGCCTTAAGGCAAAACAAGACTTGGAGTGACAGCAACACCCCGCAGCAAAGGTCTGAGGGTGTCAGAAGGAGCCTTTGCTGTTTCTCGCTATGGCATTTCTCTCTCCTCAAGTATTTCAGGTACTTTTTCTTGTCATGACTGTAGTTTAAACATACCAGTGGAAACAAACTGGAGTTGTACTAGGGAAATGCAAGGAACACTTAAAATTTCTGGAATAGTATGTTCCAGTACATGCTAGACATTTAAGCGACACAAAATTTAGCAAGTGTTCAACGGTTCAAGTTTTTTCCCCCCAAATTACCTGAAATTCTTCTGCATGTGACCTGCAGTGTCCTGTCTCCCTTTTTCCAGCACGTGCTCTTTAAAACCAACTGTTCAACCGCTTCTCCACAGCAGACAAACTGAACACACCAGGGAGATTTTGGACCATAATCTGAAGCATCTCTATCTTTCGATACAGTGAAGAAGAGGAAGATAATTTCTTTAAAGAAAGGGTGGGCACTAAGTGGCTTTGGCAGCTGGACAGATGGAAACCAGCTGCAAGTTGGCAATGACGAGTGCTGGGTGATATGGAACCAGGAAAGGACAGGGGACAACGGGCAGCAAGTGTGACTAGTTTTGGCTTGGTATCAGACTAACAATACGGCTGCAGTATCACTTCAGGCTTGAAAACAGGACAGAGCAAAACAAAATATTAAAAGGATGATACTGAAGTTTACCACGAAGCTTAAAGCAGGAGTTATACACTGGTGTTGATACAGGAACTCGTATGAAAAGGGAGAACCTGAGAAACTTCAATTCTAAACTCTCTCGCCAGAGAAAAGTGTTTATTTGAAATCTTCACTTAAAGAAAAACTAGACATAGTTAAAATAGGGTAGTAAAGTACTACCAAAACAGTAATGAGGAGTCACTTGGCAACACGCAGAGCTGAAAACCCACGCCAGAGAAACAGTTCAGTGGGAATACATGGAGAGGAGGAAATAGGTAACAACAGTAAGGGGGGAATCCTGGATGCAAACCTAGAACTGCTGCTGGGCAGGAGCAATTTGAGAGGTGGGTGCAGAGCACAGGGTCACAGCGACAGGTCCCAATTAGCCAAAGAGATCATCCGGGGAGAAATGACCTCAACGAACATTATGCTCCAATAAACAGCTACCAAAGCTACACAGAAATCTGCTAAATACTCCCCTAGAAAATGAGTTTACTATATTTTTTTTTAGTTCAGAATAAAACTCTGAACTGGAGAAGGTGAAGCAACAAGCTACTTTTTCAAACATTTTACTCCTAAATGCAAGTTTAGGTACAGAGGAGTTGACTATCATGGAAAAGTAAGAGTGCTCCATCTGCGCAGGATAAATTATTAACTGCCAGCAGGTATCAACTGACCACAACAGACCTCATCTGAGAAGGGAAGATGTGATTCAGCTGATGAAATTTGAAATAAGAGAGGTAACAAATTGCAGATGAAGCAAAACAGCCAAATACCAAAGATGTTGAGAAGAAGATCAGAAGGATCACAAACACTGGAGGAAATCCCCAAAGAGGACAGAAATGGCTCACAAGATGCCAGCAGCCTGGCAGACCTTCCCCAAAGTCCAGCTCCTCCATCAGCCCAGAGCACAAAGGCATCAACAATTTCTCCAGACCCTCTCCCCACCTCCAGCAATTTGCTGTCTTGGAGACTTCCCGAGAAAGAAACGGCGTCTTTGTACTTAACAGTCTCGCATGGAATTTTCCTTCATACATTTATCCAATTACCTTTTGAACCCATTTACAATTTTGTATCCACAACATCCTGTGGAAGGACATTCCACAGCTCAACAGCTTTGTCTGAGGTACCTTTGTGTGCTGGTTTGGAGCTGCCAGGCTCTTGTTGGGGAAAAAGAAACTAAAAAAAAGAAAAGAGATAAGAAACTTGTTCCTTTGTATCACGTCTATTTACTGTTTCCTCTGCCACTACGATTTGTGATGTCTTTTCCAGGCTCCCTCAACCTATCTGCCAGTGTGAAGTGTCCTGATGGGCGTAATCATTCCCAGCGGATGCAGCTCCATACCTCCAGCTCTCCACCCCGCATTCCTCTTCTGCGTTCTTCTCAAGCTAGATTGTGTCATATTCACATGTGTTTGAGCAGAGGGTGAAAAGAATTTTACAGTAGTGAGAACAGAGAGGAGTGTTAAAATTTAGAGACTTTTTTTTTCCAGGGGAAAAAACGCATAGAAAAGAAATGAAGGTTCGCCTGGTGCTACGTATTTGCAAGCAAGGGAACTGTTCAAGCATTATGAAAACAAGGTTTAAAAAATGGAAAAACTATTTTCCTGTGCCTTCGTGCTTTACAGAGCTGAAATAATTTCTGTGTGCTCTGCCTCCCCCTCAAATGAGCACTTCACTGCATTTTGTACCTTTCTGCCCCATCTATGAAGAGACGCCCATGCTAGAGGCAGCACGCTAATGAGCCTTCCAATCCTAATTAGTTTTGTATTTAGAGAAGAAAAGAAGTAACAGCAGTGAAACAGACTGCAAATAAACAGGCAGTGGGTGGTAAAGGAGAATGAAGATTACTAGTCATCTTACACTTTTAAATTTCTAAGTGTAATACCTGGAACTTACTTTGATTTTCCATACTAAAAGCCAACTGGGATCTTTATGATTCACTTCCAAAAGTACCAACTATTCCCAAAAAATTAGAAAAAGCCTTTTGAGCTTGAGCTCTGTGGTCAGTCTCTGAAAAAAAGGCTTCCCTGGGACTTGGGATGCCCTCAGGTCACTGGTGCCTGCACTGAAACACCATGGAGCAACCTGTTAGAGGCACCACCGCCGCTCCCGCCTTCACCCTGACGGAAACAGCAGGAAACTGCTTGTTGCAACTGTTCTTCCCTAATGGAGTATTTAATGAATCCCAGCTGGGGTCAGATGAGGTTACTGCAGTACAGTCCCCCTGGAGAAAACACTGTGTATTAAGAAAATGCCTCACAATCCCCCCCCGGCAGGTTCCTCACACACACACACAGAGTTCCTCCCTCTTGTAGGCGGCTACACAAGGTCAAGTGTGAGTGCAAGAGGCTTGGTACTGCTAGAGACTGAGATTGTTCATATTTCTGTGAGCATTTTTGAGAAACTGCCCACTTCTAACCTCCAGTATCCCAAATACCAAAGAGTCTACTACTCAAAAATCCCACAAACCAGAAATCCCGCAGGAGACACACACACGAAGTGTGTTCCACTCAGAAGTTTTAGGGTGTGTTTCTTCAGATCAAAACCATGCTCATAAATACTGTCCTACTTAGAGTATTTCCATTATTTAATAAAAACTACCTGCAGGTGTAATTTATGAGAGTGTTTTAAGTTCTGTAGTCAGCCTAGACAGTCTCAATTTTTTGTTGTTTAAGTTACAGTAAGTGTGGTCTGGATTTTCCCAAAAGTAAGATAGAGGAGAAGAAGAAAAGATTTTCCAGTGCTACTGTATCACAAGCGAGCTTTCTTGCATAGGAATTTATGGTTGGACTATATGATCTCAGAGGTCCCTTCCAACCATGAAAACTCTGTGAATTCACTTTATAATTGAATATCGGTGGCTATAAAATTTTTGCTGTCTTCATAAAATCCCTCTAATTCAACAGGGTTTGGAAAAAAAAAAAAACAAAAAATCAATTTTTGCATTTTCAGTGGACTATACGAAGAAATTGGCAAAATCCAGCATTTACTAAGCACGTTTCAGAAGGCTGGGAACTTGAGGAGGGATATTTGCCCTAGATCAAAGCCTGGAAGAAACACCATTCCCACATACGCCTGTACTTGAAAATATGCACACAAATGGGAAAAAAAACCCTGATGTTTACACACTACGTAATATTTCCAATACGGAAAAACTTTTCAGCATGTGACTTCATACAACACTGTTGTGAACAGCCACAGAACCCCAGCCAGGAGTGGACACAGGAATGAGTTGTGCTGGTGCTGTGAAAGGTTCGTGGTGGGATATTCCTCCACTGCAGAAACGGATCAAACTGGGAGCTGTGGCTCTGCCACCATTTTCCCACTGGAATCTGCTGCCTGTTCTTCTCCCAAACCCCATCTGCAGGTCATTTTTCTACCAAATGAGCTGGTTAAAATTCCTTCTCCTTTTTTTTTTCTTTTAAACCTAGGGGAATCTCAAATACTCCAGCACTAACAGATAGGAATTTATTTTAGCCATTTATTTAAAATACCAATGGTTTTGTACTGCTGCAGCTTAACGGCTCAGATAGATTCCCTGCAGTCACCTTCCTCTTTACCTTTTTCAGATACATGCATTAGGGATTTCTGGGTGCCATGGAGTACGGCTGAAAGAGTAATTTAACTTACTTTCTTCAAGGCTCAGAGCTTTGAGCATTATACAAAATTTATATAGACAGGAAAGCACCTCCCATTGTGAAAATAACTACTTAAGAAGTAAAGATATTTAGAAACGTACACTAAGGTAATCATAAATCTTCTTTCCCTTTCTAATTTCAGAAATTTGGAGGCCATTGTCCTTATGTAAGGGAAGCAAGCTGATTATTCCTCGATCTTTGAGGAAGATGATACTTCAGAGTTAAAAATGTGTGCATGCATACTGAACTGACAGTCCTTTTCCTCTACCAGATACCACTCTGAATAAAAGCATCACACTTGTCAGCATTTTGCTCCGTGCCAGAGGGCTGAGAGGGAACTTGACCTGGATAGGATTGTTTCCTACACTTTGTTTGTAAAATGACCTACTACCCCACGCGGTTCCATGCAGGATGAGTAGTTGCACACAGGCTGTTGCACATGCTCAAACTTTGCATTGAAAAAAAATTAAAAAATGTAATAAACATATTTTTGCTGACTGCGGTTTCAGAACATCTCTTGTAGGAAACCAACAGAATAAAAAACAATGGAAAATTGTTGGCTGTAACAGGGCTTGCAAGGAATCCAATTTAATATGGCCTACATCTATGTGTGAGAGGAGAAAGGCAGAAGACAGAAGCCAGGATAGCTAATGCCATCGCAACATGCTCCCCAGGAAAAGACCACCCCAGGAGCAGTGACAAAGCTACCCAAACCCCAGAGTCTACTTCATCACCCATCACACATTTCTCTCTGAGTTTCACAAGTGAGGCTTAAACTAAAGGTTCATGTTTCACAGAAAAATGACTTGCAAAAAGTAGCCAGAACATGCCTTAAGGTCTTTCCTCCTTTTAACAAAAAGTCTGTAAACTATTGGTTTGTAAAGTAAAGGAAAAGTGTTTTTTTCCTTTGAATTACACACCCGATACTTCTTAGGTAAAAACTGACAGGGAAAACTGAGGGTATGGAGGTGAAATGTACAGATTGGAATTATATAATATGCTGATTTGAAATGGAAGCAGGAGCTCCTGGGCTGAGGTGGGAGCGCTAATTCCCCGGCTGCAATCAGGACAGGCAGATGCACGGAGACAGCTCCTGCAGCACAGAACAGTAAAAGATGCCAAATAATGGAGAAAGCTGAGACATGAATATTCTCTCAATTATTTCAGATATTTTACACCTGAACCAGTGCCTTGATCTTTTTTACCACATGGTAAGAGCTGCTTGCTAACCCTTCACAGGAGGGGACTTCTCTCTTGTGCCACAGCAGCCTACTGAACAGTGAATTTTCTGACATGCAGAATGAAGGTAATAAATGGAGTGTGCAATAACCACTTCTTCCTCTGTCCTGTTATTCAACTAAACCTCAAATCGAGCATCCTTGTTTCGAGCTTCACTGGTTATCTGGACTTCAAAGAGCTTGCCAACACAACTATACATCTCGGCTTGCTTTCTCACTTCAGAAGAGTTGACTGCAACCTTAATTGGGTTCCTCCTGAGTGTAATATACTCTCTAAAAACTTCTTCCTAATTATTACCATTAATTACCACATAAAACCAACAAAATTCCAGGAATTTTAGGATTGCTAACAGAACCTGAGCTTTGTTCCAGTATTACAGGTTACACAGCACAGAAGACAGCTTTTGCAACAAAAGGCCAATAGTTAAGACACCTTACGTATACACGGCACTAATGGTAGAAGCAAAGCTCCTTCATCTGCGCTACCTGTATTGTGGGGAGTCAAGTCACCTAATGCTGTCCTTAGAGATGAAAAGCTGAGGGTTCACTCCTCTGCATCCTCTTCTGTGCCCGTCAACTCACCAACACAGCAGAAAACCATCTGCTCTTGCCAGGTCGGTGTTCTGTGAGCCAGCAAGCAAATTACATCAAGATTGGAGGTGGCAGCACCAAGGAAGATCTGAGGTGGGAGCACTAACGTGGGTGGGGAGGAAGGGGAAAGGCAGAGTGCTCAGGAACTTCCTCAGCAGCACCAAGCTGCTAGATTGGATTGTGCCCTTCCAGATAACTTTGCTTTGAGAATACTTGAGAGTTGCTACACGTATCTTAACGCTATCACTGTTATCTGCAAGCCACGCAGCAGTCCCAGCACACAAACCCCTGTAGTTGCAAGTGGAGAAAAATGAAAACTAAGTAGAAAAGCTGATAGAGAACACTTGACCCATAAGGAATCCTTCTTATTTGCCCAGATGGACCCAAATCTGAGTGAATGGAGCCATGTGCTCGTTGACACCACCTCAGCCAGGGACCGAAGCACCTGCCTTTCAAATACCAACTCCTACCATGGCCCTGGAGAAGGCTGCAACCTGCAAACCTGCTGCCTGAAGAAATTGTACCAAAAAGCCTTGTTTCATTGAAGTAAACTTCAGTGATCAAGCAGTTTGCCCAAGCCTCATCAGCATTGCTGGTACACTTTATTTACTCAAGAGTACTTTATTGATTTAATTTAACTTAGTAAGGAACTGACCTGGGCTAAATCAACACAAGGATTTGAAACAAACACAAGAATATGCACTAATAAGTGACAGGCACTTTTAATTAAACCTGCTCAAGCTGTTTTGTTTTGCTTCTGAATTTAAGTAACATATTTTTTGGCAAAACCTTAATTTTTAGGCTGTGGCTCCATAATCATATTTTCAGCAACAGATCAAACAACAAGTCCCACCTTTTCTCTCCCAGCTGTTTGTTCCCCTGCCAGCCCAACCATCAAAGACAACATTGCTTTCTGCTGGCAGCTGGTCTTTTTTGGCAGGGTTTTCCTCCTCCAGCTGAATCACTTCCCTGGTTTGGTTCACCACACGGCTGCACAAACACACGTGCTGGCACAGCACTGCCGGCAGCGCAGAACTGGAAAGGAATGACCAGGAAAGGATGGGAAGCAGGACTTGACCTGGCTGCTGTGCCACTGCAGATGTAAGCCCAGCCTAAACTGTCTTTCTCTGCTCCACACAAGACAAGCTAAAGACACGTTAAGAGACCACAAGGAGTAACAAAACACTAAATGCAAGGGAGGGAGGTGACAATGATGAGCAGGGAGCAGATTCTGAGTGAAAGTACTGAAATGGTTAAATATTGAAATGCTGGCTTTAAAGCACCCCACAAGTCACAACAATTCTACGTTCCAGAGAAAATCTAAATATATTTCACTTAGCCAATGCAGATACACTATCTGATATCAAAGTCTTCAGAACAGTGTCACGTGAAGTTGCCCAAAATAATGACTTACTGCTCAATGTAGAGAAACATTTACAGATTTTGTTAGATTCCAAGTTGGCTACGTGATCCTCTCAAATGTACACAGAGAAAAAGCTCTTGCTAACAATGCCATTGCTGAATGGCCTTATTCTGAAAATTCATGGGGAAAAAAAAATAAATCAATTCAGTAAAACACTAGAGTTTAAGAAAATGTCTTAATTTAGGATTAACAGTGTTTTTGGCAGAGGATGAGGATGGGTCTGGAATCTAGTATTTCATTTCTGAAGACAATATCCTTTGGTGTTTGCAAGTATGTTCTCAAGGATGCCAAGCTGCCTGCTTGATGAGTTACAGAAGAGCTAAGAGACACCCTGGCAGCTGTTAGAGCAAGCAACGACCTTGTCATCGGAGGTCTTTATCCACCAGCATCAAGCTCCATGAATGGAAAGGTTTTCCAAGTTTTAATGAGATCTGCAGTCCAGCAGGCAGGACGGTGGGGACAGCTAGCTGCCTGGGAGCCAGGCTGTAAGAACACCCTTCCCAATCCTCAAAAGCCACTTCAGGAGGTCAAGTTGGCTTGGAAGGCTAATGTTTCCATGGTCCCTGTTCCTGAGAAAGCCCATGTGGCCAACTGCCACGGAGCTTTGCATGCTGACAGCTTAGAGATATGAGGTACTGGATGGAGGCCTAGGAAATGACCGAGCAATAAATCTGGGCAGAAATCCTTTACAGAATCTTCTCTGAAGCTCAACGTTAAATTCACCCCAATGAGACATTCTGACATCATCCGAATGTTCTAGAAGCTGAGCTTCTCAATGATGAATATGGGTGACAAGGAAAACCAGAGAAAGACCATCCAAAACGCCCCACATGTGTTAGATGCTTACTGCCACTTTGCTGCCTCAAAGCAGTATTTGTTTTCCTATGATCTTGTCACTAAATGTCAAGGAGGTCAAGACAAGCAATTGCAAAAGGAAAGATTTAACTCCTTTTTACAGTAAGTATTATTGTGCTACGGTAACTAAGAAAGCTCATGTTTCAAACTGAAATAGAAAGGTTGGGATAGACTTCAACAGACATCTAAAAAGCAGTTTGTTTCTCCAGATTCTGACTTTTTTCTAACTGTAGCTGCGTCAGAGTTATGTCTGATTCCATGCACCACTTACTTTTAATTTTATTCCTTATTTCTTCACACTCGATTAACCCATCTGGAATTTCAGTGACCTCTGAACCATTTACACTGCTTTAACCTGGCAGGTCCCACCTTGCAGGTGGCTGCAAGCCTGGAGTCCATACACTGGTTTTGTGATGTGCCTGGCATGTCACAGGTGTTGAGATGTAAACAACCACGTAGAAGAACAATAAACATTTAACAGAAACATCAGCATTTATTTTAGCACATCATCTAAGCATCATGTTGTTCAAAAAAGTTGTTTGTAAACTATAGAGTTTTATACCAAGTTTTGATGACTAAACTGATTCTTTTATTCCGACAAACTGAAAGGACAAGGGCTGTAGTAGCTGATTATATGCTGGAAACTACAGTTACTCTCTATAATATAACAGCTACTATTCCAGAGGATTTCAGCAGTTGTAAGCATACAGTGGTGGAAGGTTCCATGCTTATGACTCACACTACCAATTTTTCTCTCTCCTATTGTTTTGCAAATTCTCTGCTTAATCTAAAATCCATTTCAACTAGAAACTCCCAGGCTCAGTGGAAACTTGAAGATATTATATTCCAAATGAGGGATGGTTCTAAAGGGTGTGTCTCTACATTTTAAATCAATCCCAATCTGGGCTGGCATGACCATGACCCTACCTTAAGCTGCTCTCCCTTCCTGTGGAGGTGCAGGAATGCTCACACGATCCCACAGCGACCCAGTTCAGGAGCTGAGCGAGCTGGAAACTGTGTGAGGGAGATTTTCACAAGGAGCCAGAGGGAGTGGGTAGGTGGTGGTGGGGTGGGAGGGATACAGGACATGTCACACAATAAACCAGTGGCAACCCAGATTTAGCTAGGCTTCAGTGGAAATATACCACCAAGAGTCATTAATCATCCTGAACGAGCCATGTCTTAAAGGAAATTGGCATTCTGAGGTTTGGGTTTCATTTTAAGGTATCGATTTATTTTCATAAAAGATTTTAAATCTGTACATTAGCAGATAAGTTATCCTACATATACTAGTAATATATTCTCTTAATGGCATACATTATAATTTTTTTTCCCCTCAATAGATCTTTAAGAGCAGATTCAGACTTCAAGAATTATGAGTTCAGTCAGAATAATGCCTACTTCCTCTGCCTCATGGCTGGCAATAAGGCTTTGAAACTGGTTTTGATAATATCTAGGATATTACAGTGGCCATGCTGCAATCTAGGACTCTCTTCTGCTTCACTGCTTTAAATTTGCCTAACAACTTGCTTTTGTGTGGTAAAACAGTGATAGAAATTACAACATATCGATGAAGATATGCAAAACAAAACTGTACTGCTTTTACAGGAATATGCTTCAGATTGTATTTGAGTTACACATTCAGATTATATCTGAGTTATAATAAAAATCTCATGGGCCTGTAAGAGCAGTAGGCGGGGTGCAAAAGAAGGTTTAATCCACTTCCCAGTGATAACTTTTCTTGTTGAGCACTCCGTGGCACGAGTTCATCAAACAAACAGGTTTTCAGAAATAAATGCACTAAATGGCATATCTTTTAACATCACCTTTCCACGCAGAGTATTTCAATCAGCCTACCACTGCCCTCTTTCTGACAGGGAAATTCCCACCAAGTTATTAATAATAAATGCATTAAGCTATCAGTTCAGCTACTAACGAGTAGCTTTTAGCAGACAGTGCCTATTCACAGAAATCAGGTCTGGAAGATGAGAGCATAGGCCTTAATAATTTACAAGGCTCATTAATCTTATCCCAAAAGACAAACAAACAGAATTTGATACCTACTCAGATTTCCAGACCAAAACAAGATACAGCATTTCAGAAGCCATTAGGATCTATCTGTTAATAAATACTCTGTATGTTCTTCTGTGGAATAACTTGCCAGCCAAAGAATTACCCATCTTAAAAAGTCCATGTTACTATAGATAAAACATCAGGAACCTTAAGAAGCTTGCCCTGTTGAAAACTACATTAAAAAGGTTTGAAAATTATTCAATATGGCAGATGCTAAAGATCTTTAAAATTCGCTATTTCAAGTAGACAATACGTATGTCTAGCCTGGTTGTGCATAGAATAAAATACCAGTACTCTGCCCAGCTTAAGTAAGCCCAGAGACAGAATTCACATTCAACATCAAAGACTTGCTTTGACAGTACAATATAGAGAACCAGGAGAGGGAAAATAGACTCATCCTGGGACTACACGCTCAAGCTCTGCGTTTCACTGGAAGAGCGATCCATATTCCCACTGAGTTAGTTCCAAAGGGCAATACAATGATTGGCAAGAGTATCTTGAAAAGAAAAACTATTATGCAATATCTAGCTCTGCTTGTTATAGCCAGAACTGCAGGGTATGTCTAAAAACCATGAAAACCAACCCTAATAAAAGTTGCTTAGCTTTCTTGGTGTCTCCTGCTATGAATATACATCTTATTTCCAGAAAACTTCTAGCTCCTTTCAAACACTCACTGGTAATGAGAGTTTGCCTACAGAGAAAAACTATCTAGTTAGATCTCTGACCCCATAACTTCTGATATTCTTTCTTCTGTTTTGAAGTCCTTGTAGATGAGATAAGGTAAATGCTGGAGCAGCTGGCTGGAACACCCAGCTGTACTCTGTGGGAAAGGAGGGAGGTGCTGAGTTCTCCCATTGCCTTTGTTTCGCAGGACTAGAACAGGAGCCAGGGAGCTTTAGGTGCTCCACCTCACTTCTCACTCCTGTTTAGATTAGATATATGCACCCAAATCCACAGGTCATGGACAGGGATTTTTTCCCCAGACATTTTTATACAAACTACTGTACCTTCCCTTCTTTATCTACATAACTAGCAATGTCTCCCTTCCACCTACAAAAAACAAGGAGCAGAATCACTACATGATATAAGATGTAAATGCTTCAAAACCAGACGTGCCTTAGAGAGCCCATACCTGCTATATTCCTTCAAAACGCAGGACAGGGAACACCATTTTACTGTAGATCATTCTGAAATGGCAGTAATTAAGGAACACGCTATTTCCTTAATTGCAATTTCCATTTTTATAAAACACCCCTTTATTCCCGTCACTTTGTATTACAAGCAGCGAACCACAGCATTCCACAGCCTTTTCAAAGCTAACTGTGGATGACACTTGCTCTTTCTTAAGGTTCTCTTTTACCACACTAAGGTTTACCTTCCACTTAAGGCTCTTAAACCCCATGCTGTAACACAAAGAGTGTTCAACTGATCAGGCTATTTGATAACTTTTTGGGGATGCAAGGGGAAAAGAAGTCACTTATAAACTATAAAATAGAAGGAACTTGAAATAAACCAGGGAAGGTATAACTAGAAATTCTTTAAAACAGTCAGTATTGATCCAGAATATGAAAAGAATAATGGCTATCCTCCTGGAAACAGACAGTTTTTGCTGAGGTTTCATATCGCACAAAAACAGAGTATGCAGATTAATGAACAGGTATAACCTTTTTAAATTTTCTTTTGCAACTTTTTATCCACTTAAATCTAAAAAAATTCAGACCAACAAATTCCAGGTAGTTAGGAAAAAAGATCTTAGGAGAAAGGCGATCTGATGGGGCAAAACTATTATTTCAGTGTGTGACCTGGCACACGTTGAAGATTAACTATTAGTAGCCTATGGTTCATGGAAGGAAAATAAAAAGATGTCCTGTTAAGAAACACAGTTTTTCCTTCTGGCTTTTATGAGGTTGTATCAAGTTTATTATGCATAAAATCTTAAATGCTGCAAAATAAAAATTTGTATGATTTCTCAGTCCAACACAACTGAATATCTCAGCCTACAAATACCCCTCCCTGACCCACACCACTCTGGCTAATTAAACGTCATTCTTATTTAAAAAAAAAACAAGTTACTAACCTCCATTCCTCGTTGTCTGTAAACTAGCAGTTACGCCTAAATTTGTTCATCCAAAATGTTGCTTCTCTGCCCCACGTAGCTTTGGATGACTTGGCAGCACATTTGAAGCTCAGGGTACCTGGAGGTCAGGCTCCCACCAGTGCTCCCTGCGGCTCAGCTGGGACATCACCCTCTCCTCATGGACAGACGGATGCACAAAATGAGGCTGCACAGCAGATGAAGTATGAATACTGTAAGAAAAGCAAGTATTGCCAGATTAACAAACCTTGGTTTTGGGAACACAAAGAAATCTTTAAGGTTACTTTTCATCAAAAATAGTACACTGAGAACAGTAACTGGTAGAATTTATCTGGATACACATTCAGCACACACCATATTTCAGTTCCAACATACAAAGCTTTTTGCACGGAAAAAGTGCTTTTTTAATTTTTGAAAGACCATTCTGTCTCCAAAGAGACCATTAGGATCAGTTTTCCACTCTAAATAGAAATTCCTATCTTCTCAAACAGCTCCAGCTCCTCCAAAATAACCAAACTATCCTGAGCTTTCTAGCATACCCACCTGCCAAAAGAAACACATGCTTCTACAGAAGGAACAGTAGAAAAACCGAGAAGTATTATTTAACTGCAATGAAGTTTGGAGTTACAATTATCAAAATTTTAGGCTAGAAATGCTCTTATTTAATCAGGTTAGTAAGAAGAGCTGCCTTTACCCATCTGATGTTTCCACAGATTGTTACTTTTAAGGATCTGCTATCTGCAAGTCAGAGATGATCTGTGTTAACGTTTTAAAGATTCATATTTGCACATGTGAATGCCATCCTGAATTTCCATAAAACAATATTTCTTAAAGTTTTGGGGTTTTTTAATACATCAAAGTCTCAGCCCCAACAGGCAGTAATGGGCCATATACACCAGCTATTTTGTGTTATACGTAGACACAAACCATATACACTTACATGGAACAGGGTGTAAAGTATACACCAGAGTATCTAATGTTTCACCTTTCCAGCTTGAATAATACTCAGAAGGGGTCTGTGCAGTCATGAACCTCATTTTTCACATGTGCTCCCCTCCTCATCTCAGACACTAAAACTTTTAGAACAACTTTATCCCCCGTAGCATTCTGACTCCAGACCACACACAGGAGGCAGAGCTTTACAGCTCAGGTACTTCAAAGGCCAGCAAGATGCTGCTGTTCAAAATGACAAAGGTCACAGTGCTTCCAGCTGCTCTCTAGGAACTGCCAAGCTCAGAATGCCAGAAAGCCAGCAGTGGAAAATAGGGTTCAGTATTCACATTTATTGGTTGGAAAGTCACAGCACAGAGACATTAATTTACAAGGTGCATACAGAATACAGGATATAAGTTATCCCTGACGAGTCCCATGCTTTCTCGTAGAGAAAGGTGAGAAAGATACGTGTACAAATCATTTTCAACTAGCTTTTAGGTCAGTATTTTTTAAGACAAACATTCCACTAGATATTTCCTTCATTAAGTTATTGACAATCTATATTTTTCTTTCCAAAGTGGTGGTGATTATTTGTGTCACGGTGTTTTTTTGTTAAACAGGGTAAGGTACGTACTCCCTGAGGATCTTAAGTTACTATAGACTAATATTCTCTAGTTTTACTCCTTTATAACCCATTCCTCTGTTCTAAGACATTTTTCTCCCCCAGTGAAAAATGAAAACAACATCAAAGTTGTAATGCTACACTTTCCTCAGTAGTAAGAGAAAGTGATATATGAGATACTGGATCTTTTACAGTGGAATTTGGTACAGTATTTTGTGGTCTAATTTATGGCGCAAAATCTTACAAGAGTTGGACATATTCCGTTTTTTATGATTTGCACTTACCATACATAACAATAAAAGTAATTAAAGATATTCATTTATGGAAAACAAAAAAATCAATGTTAAATCCTCTACTTTAAACATGACATATTATGTAAACTCCTCTGCAAATGCCAGAGTCTTTCTATCTGTAGACACACAAAAGCTCATCTTTGTACCACTCCATCTGTTCTCTGTTGAAGAAAGCCCTGAAATCAGATAGGAAACACTCTGAGGCACAATTGTTGAGGTGCTCCTGAGGGACAGTTGCAGTTTCATGGCTTAATCACTCCAACTTTCTATTTTGTTAATAATGTAGCTGAATAAAAATGATCTGATACTACTCACGTCTTCATTTTAATGAGTCCCTGGAAAGAAACACCTGGCGTGAAGCATGTCCAGACCTCCTCAGTAAGAGGGACAATTTCTGCACAAATATTTGAACCATCTTCAGTTTATACGCATCAATAGCATCTTTTTGATCCTGAATCCCTACTCGACTTCAAAGTAAAAAAAAAAAAAGGAAAAAAGTTTTACAGAAAGTTTCTTAGTGAAATATGAAAATGAGTGCCTGAGCTAACAAAATCCTCTACCCTCAGCTTCCCCTTCCAAGTCTTAGCATATTAATCTCCTTTCCTTTTAGCTGCTCCACTTCTTGCGTAACAATGTCATTTCCTGAATTCAAATCTCCACAAATAAACCTTAAAGCTGAATAATACTTTATTAAGCTCTATGAATATTCCCCTAAGCAGGGCATCCTTTTAAAACTGGGGTACACTGTCACAATTCAGCACTATTTTCTTTGCCACGTTCAGAGTAAGAATCAGAAGGGCTGTGGCAACCCACAACCTAAAGGTCTTACTGAAACATAAAACTCTCCTGAGGAGATTTTTAACAAGCTACCAATGTTTTGTTTAAATTCTCATCACTCTGTATCGCAGACACTTACTTCTCTGTGATTATATATTTGGGCAAGCTCATAGGGAAACCCTGTACAGGTATTTTTAAAGGAAGAAAAAGCACACTGACAGCATCCTCTGCCTGTCTGTACAGCATGAAACCACACACCTTTCCCAAGTGTTCACACCATCAATGTTTAAACCTTAACATGAGTAGTTATTCCAGTAAAATATGAAAACTAAAAAAGTATTTGATCTATGAAAGATGTGGTGTGCCTGCTCGGTATAGGTTCTTCCTTTCATTCCTGGTATTTCTAGTGAAAAAGTTCACTAGAGGCTAAAAAAATGTAATTACTGTGTCCAAACTCCTACTTGAACATGGGCTGGAGTTTCTGTGTGTCAGATACTGTCTGCATTCTGCTACCTGAGGTGTGACCTGCAGGTTGGGGAGCATGGCAGCTGATGGCAATGAGGACTCTAGATGGACATGGTCCAGAGGAGACCTTTGACTGCAAGTGCATCATAAGCAAAGAAAAAATAAATCACTCTAAAGAGCAGCTACTAGGTGAGGAAAACGTATAGGAATTCAGAGGGCAAAATTTATTTCACAATTAGATTCATTCAAGCAAACTATTCTCTGTCTCAGCTTTATCATTTACGCAAGGCCCACGAGATAGCTTTTCTCAAAGGAGTTGGAGACTATAATTACTAGTAAAAGATTAATTACCTGTCGTAGGTGTAACATTTCAAAAATGTCTTTCCAGCAATCCCTCGTGAAAAACACTAAGTGACATTCAACAGGACAAGACAGTGTTTTGCACATTGAAACTTACATATCAAACTCCTACAGGACCTCAAAAAGGTCCCTTTTGTAATCAGCCACACAGCAATATGCACACTGTTCTGCCCCAAAACATGATGGAGTAAGTACTCAGTACCTTTATGATCTCTATTTAGCACAGCAAGCAAATGCTGAGACAGAGCATGCCATGGCAAGAAGAAATGCCAAGTAGTGAAAACAGCTGAGCCAAAACCCTTCTGTGCCAACCCAGCCTAAGCAGCACTTTCCTAAGGAACAAGCAACAGAAACCAGCGCAGTTTCTAAAAACTCATCTTGAAATTATACAAGCCAGGAAACAGCCTTGTAGCTCCTGGAGTGTTGCCACCATGAGCAGCATCTTGCCACCTCCCTCCCCATGCACTCCTTGAGGTAAGTCCTCCAAGATGAATCCGAACAATCAACTGAAATGGAAGTGAAGAATCTAGAACGATGAATTAGATCTTCAGGTATAACCACCTAACTCCAATTAAAAAAATAATAATCCAAACCCACCTCTGAAGACAAAATTACAGTTCAACCCACCTTATTTCAGTTTACTGTGCTATAATGACACCTCTGATCCCTAGTATCTTAGAAGTCTTGATATCTGTACCAAGGTTTCAATCTGAAGCCAAAAACTGAGTAAGATTTATGTAGTATGAATACAGCAGTGTAGAAAACATGAGTGACGGAGCCTTTTTTTAGCCTGCAAAAGTACAAAACATGTTTTGCAGGGTTTTCTGCTCTGGAATGCCTGCATTTATTCAGTAATACGCTTACTTTCAAAATGATCTATTACTGCATACTCAAATATGTTTAAAACGACAAGCTTTTGGGTCCTTGTGTTTCTCTTTAAACAGTATGCAAGCAGCAGAGCCTTTCTGAGCCCATCAGCATCTTGAAAAAACATTTCTTAAGGTGCAGATTTACAATCTGCCTAAGAAGATAAAAATCTGCCCTTTTGGTTGAAGGGACTGTCCCTCCCCTTCTTCACTTCTTTGGCAGAACGTTCCCAGCTGGAGCTGATGAAAGTGCTTGTGGCTTTCGGTAATCAGCTGGATAGATGTGGTTCCTAATCTGGCTGGAAACTAATCCCACCCCCCATGAGAAAATTTCCATCCAGATTAGGAATTTGATTCAGCTGGTCACATCTGCAGGAGTGCTAATGCTGCTGAGACCCCCTCTCTTTGGCAGCACCCCCCAAGGTCAGCTTAACACCACCAAGACACTGCATCTGCCGAGCCACGGTTAAGCACCTCTGGGAATGGTCACTTGAAAACAGCTTCATGCTTTTAATATGACTCCACTTCAAGACTACGCAGAAGAGGCAACTTTAATTTGCTAACACGTCATTTGGTCCTTTTTTGCAAGCTATTTGTGACCATAGAAACACATTTAGAGAAAACACTGCTTCAAATATTACGATAATTCTTATGTAAAAACTTGAATTGGGCATGGTGTAACAACATATTTACAACAAATTCTAAGACTTACTCCACTGTACTAATTTTCTATAAATCATGTATTGGTATTGTAAGAAAATGAAGATTTTTGCTCTGTGTCCTCCCTGTGCCCCTTATTGCCAACCAGATAAAAGGAGAGTCAGGACTACAAACACATCTTAAAATCTGCCAAAGGTACCAGGTAGTAAAGGCAGAAAGAGCCCAGGTAGCAGGTGCTGAGGAAGACCTGGCAGAAGTGAGGAATCTCCTGGCTTGCATTGCAGCTCCAGCCAGCCAGGACCCTGCTGCCTCCTCCTTGGAGCCCGTGGTGGGATGCTCTGGGTGCAACAGAAAGGGATGCTGGGGGAAACAGGCCAGAACACGGAAATGAGGAACAAGAAGGCAAAGGTTTTGGAAATTAAGCTCTCTCCTCGACTCATAGTTTTTTTAAAAAAAAAAACACCTTCATTTTTCCAAGAACTGAGAGGAGTAAAATCTTCTTTTCAAAGAAATTAAATATTCCACAGCATTTTCCAGTTTTGTGCTTATGCCATCATGCTAAACAATTCAAAGTAAAAAGGTTCAATAAAATAGATTTCAACTGAGAGGAAAAAAAAAAAAGTGGGAAGTGGCTTAGGAAAATTTTTTGTCAATTGTTTTGGTGATGAGCCTGGCACTTTTCTCTGCAAAAACTTCTATCCACCTTTTCTAAACATGAACAAATAGACATGTATTTCCACCCCAATCTTTATCTTCCACTTAAAATTTTCCAGTGACCTCGAGCACTTCCATTTCCCCATGAATCCCAAAAGGATAATCAACACCACAAAAGCTCCATCTGAACAGATACCAGATCCATTACCATACAATAAAGCCTATTGGATAACTGATCCATAACTATAAAATATTTATTTACACTTGGCATGTGGCTATCAAACACAATCAAATTCATTAGGCAGCTTGGTCCAAGGACACGTTTCCTGCAAGAATTATTCTAAGCTTTCACAAGAAGTTGGGGTATGTTTCAAATCATCCCAGTTTATTTAGAACACAATAAATCTGTAGAAGAATAAGTGTTTAGTTTACAGATCACATACTCAATATAATTCCCACAGAACCGCTTAATTCTCCCCCGCAAGTAAAATTCAGAGGAAAGAGAATGCTCATACTGTTTGAAATTGGTCACTTCGGTTTTGCTTTGTGTCTTTTCATCCTGAATAGAAAAACGGAAGTAATTTTCTTACCCTGGCAACAGCTCATCTCCTGAATACACAGTTACAGCTGGCTTTCAGTTTTGAAGAGCAGATTCGAGCAGTTCTCTGAACAAAATCCAAAAATCGGCAAACTGGTACCTAAAGAAACTATTTTCTTCGGGGGAGAAATTTTGTATCTTTTTTCTTAGATTCTCACAGAAAGGATGTAGAATTTCAAGTTGGTAATTTTTTATGTGGCTCTGAGTTTGAACTGAGTCAACAGGAAAACAAATTCACTGAGTTCAGGGCAACTGAACTTGTGGGAAAATGGAAAACAACACCTAATTTTGCATTTGGAGGGAAGTGGTAACTAAAGTAATCAATGTATGGAAGGAAAGAAAGAAAGTTACCAAACACAACTGCTTCAAAGCATTATTATCAACAGATGCTTATTGTCACAAATACACTTGTTAATATGTAGTGAACAGATCTGGCACATAAGAACAAAATCGCTAAATAACCCTGCCGAGATATTTTTGAGACCAAATTCCTATGAAAACCTGAATGTAAGCAGACAGGCTTTTCACTCTGATTTTTATCAATAAAGCAAAACCAGCAAGACTAACCATCAACTGCAACAAGTTACAAGCTCGCTGGTGAAAAATGAACCATTCTAAATATTATAAAGACGACCAAAATTATTTGCAGGACAGTGCAGCCTGGGAGGAAGAACAGCTTTGAAGACAGGGATGATGGTTTGACAAATCTCACTGTTGTTTGTATGCAGCAGAAGAGTACAAGTGAGAAGGTACTCCAAAAAGTAGCTTTATCAAAAATAAGCGAATATTTTCTATGCCTAATTCCATCAAGATGAAACTCCTACAATTTTGAATAGCGAGGAGCACTATTTTAAACCCCCAAAACTTGAGCAAAAATGATTTGTCCAGAACTGCAACACCACTTGCAATATACTCAGAAGACAAATCCGGCTCATGTTTTCCAGCATTGAGGCAGATGTTTTTTCTTGCATTAACAACACTCGATTATAAAATAAATTTTGCCTCTGTGTAAAGAGAGGAGTGAAGATAATGGCTCCCTTAAGGCACAACTTTGAGGTATGAGGGATATTACTTCCATTTCTTTTTCAAATGCTGTAGAGAAGGATGACAGAAAGAAACAGCTTCCAGTTGTCATGCTCCTAATCCGTCTAGTCTATAGATGGCTTCGCTCCAGACATCTCTAATAAGCTCTATTACAGCACAACCCTTCAGTGTCCTTATAATATGCATACTGCAAGCTGTGTGGTCTAGACAGGCTGGTTCAGGGAAAGCGTTATAGGTTCTGAATTTCTTTATTTTTTTTTAAAACCTGGAATAGCAAGAGAAGGTCATTTCATTTAAAGAGCCCACAGGAATCCCACGATATAGCCAATATTTTTATTTGTGTGTGAAGATAGACATTTGTGCAGGATGTGGTGGGGAAATTTTGGGTTTGTATATTAGTTTATTTTGGGCAGAGGAGATTGCTAGCTTCCTACCAGTGTTTTTGTGAGATTATTTTGCAAAACTGCCTACGGTATTGATTGCCTGGTCAAATCTGAAATTTGTGGAATTCCCGAAGCAGGTTTCTAACCCTAACCTAACCCTCACATCAACGCAATGAGTCAACAGCAAAAAATATCAGAAGGGGAAACAAATCTGCGTTGTTTGGGTGTGGGAGAATAATGAGTAAGTACCAGTGGTGCATTTAAATAGAAGAGTTACATGTAGGGAAACAGACTGTATTCAAGTATATATGGAAGGAGGAGGAAAAACGGGAAGAGGCATAAGTAAAGGGCAGAGGAATGAAGAGAATGAAGACTGATGGGGTAACAAACCCAACGCAAGGCGGACCATCCTGGAGAGATCAGATCTAGCCTGCTAGGAATTCTCTGACAAAGGACAGATAACATTTACAGCAGTACACAGGACTTAAAATTCAAAGCACACTGTTCCACTAAGGCCAGCTCCTGAAAATAACTTCATTCTAACTGCATCCTAGATTTTGTCACAAACGTTTGTTTACCCTCTAAGTTTTTCACTGCATTTTTAAGCAAGGAATTAGTGACTGCATCTCCAACATTTTCTTCCAATTCAAATAAAATAATCAGAAATGTACAAAAATAATCTGAGAGTAGGGATAAGTAATATTTTTTTTTTGTGACAAATTTAACTCAGAACACTGTCATCTCCCCACCTAGCCCTCCCCAGCCACACTGCTGCTGTTCTGCAGACTTGCTGCTCCCCTGGGTCCACTGACACGTGTTGTTGTGAGGGAAAGCTGTAAAACAGGGTGCTTGCACCCTCCAAAATGATTCCATACCTGCCCTTCCATCCCAGCTACTGCACCCACAAAGTTTCACAGAACAATATGGGGTTGGGAAGGGACCTCTGGAGATCATCTAGTCCACCCCCCTGCCAAAGCAGATCCCATCCAGAGCAGGTTGCACAGGAACGTGTCCAGGTGATTTTTGAATGTCTCCAGAGATGGAGACTCCACCACCTTTTTGGGCAGCCTCTGCCAGGGCTCTGCCACCCTCCAAGTGAAGAAATTCCTCCTCATGTTTAGCTGGAACTTCTTATGTTCAAGTTTGTACCCATTTCCACTTGTCCTCTCACTGGGCACCACTGAAAAAAGACTGGCCCCATCCTCTTGACACCTGCCCTTCAAGTTTGGTGTTGATCAGATCCCTCCTCAGTCTTCTTTCCTCTGGAGTAAACAGACCCAAGTCCCACAGCCTTTTTGTATAAGGGAGATACTTCTCCGTTCCCATGCAGGCCTGTGAATCTTTTTTCAGCAAAAATGAAGTGGCAAAAAATTGAGACAAGCAGATGGGAATGCCAAGATGGCTAGGGAGAGGAGAAAAAAAAGTGTAACACAACCCATTCTTGGTGATGCTGACAGTCTTCTGCACGGCCGCAGGCTGAACTGATTTGGGTAAACAGTAACTCAGCTAAACAAGCATCACTCATCACATTCCCAGCTTTTTTGGGACCCATTTCTTGACACAGCTCTATGAGCACACATGCTATCATAGCACAAAAACGAGAGAAGAGGGGCAGGAGGAGTAGGGCAAGTCTTTAATACAGTTTGTGCAATACCTCCACCAGAACACTAACCAGAGACTGAGGGTGCAGATTCAGGTAACAATTAAAGGATTACACGGCCAGCAACAACCAGAAACGATCACACCATTTCCTTCCCTTCTGGCCCTAGAGCGTGTTCTTGTATCCTCTCACATGCTTTAGTCCTGTGTTCATCTGACCCAGATTGAGCTCTTCCAAGAATGAAAAGCAATGTAAACCCTTAACAAAAGCTACAGTTGATCAGCATTAATAACTTGCTGTTATTGTCAGGGGTATTGCACGGCTCCCTCCCCCTCACCACATTCCTGGTGCCAGTCTGGCTCCCTTCTTTGCGTTGGTTCTGATGCTTATAAGCCTCCTCACCCAGTCAATTTGAATTGCAAACCTACTGCTGAAACCATCTTTTCTTCACTGGATTAATTTTCCGTTGCTTTAACAAGTTGAATCAAGTTCAGCGGAGGGCCCACAGGTGCTGGCGACAGGGGAAGAAGCAGAAGCATGCAGCTGGGGAGAGGAGGGAAGTGGGAAGGAAAAACTAGGTTATTATTTTTGGATTAATTTAGGTGCTGTTTCATGGCACAGCTGAGAGAAGGAAAGGAAATAAGATCTATAGAGAGAAAAGTACTGCTGCAGGGTAATTAAGACCTAGGAGTAAACACGCCAAATGGTGTTTGCCACATGACAACAAACAAATGTGAATCAGAATGTGAATCAGAACTTGAGCAGAGGAAGGAATGTTTTCTCTGCTATTCAGGAAGCACTTCAATTGTTTGGAAAAGGTGTGAGTCATTAACTCCCACATGTACAAGTGAGACATCCAAAGCTATAAATACTTGACATACTGCAAGGGCTCTTTGGAATGGAAGAGTGGAAATCTATATGTACTTTTTCAAAATTACAGAAGCATGAAGCCATGCATCATTTCACAGATTTTGATTTGTTGTGTTTAGGCTCTTCTGAATGGTCTCATCCAAGCATGACGAGCTACAACCTTGAAAGGACCTGTTTTCTTGCTTCTGATGCTTTGGACAGCTAAACAGCTATTTGGGATAAAAGATGAGAGGTGCATGGCACTTGAGGGTATGCTACTTTAATGCAACGCTACTGTATGTATTTTTAGGTAAACTGAAGGATTCTTCAAACTGTAACACACACAAGCTCTTCTGTTTACGACTCTTAATTTATTCCTTTTAAACACAGGTTAAAAGGCTGGTTGGACTTTAAAGGGGGTTTTCATTCCCAGGTGAAATCCATCACGGTATCACAGAACACCAGCGCGTTAGGATTATCAAGCACTGGTGAAGGGCTTGGTTCCTAATCTAGATTTAGCTAGTAGGGCCACTTAAAGCCAAATATCACTGTAATAAAAGTATAGATTTTGCTCCTTCAGATCTGCAGCTTTAACACTTTTCCCTAGGAAAGTCATCAAGTTGAGATGGCATTAAACTCCTACACAACCCTGCTAGAGAAAAGGATGGTTGCTCCACACGATGTGTTCTTTAAAATGATTCTTTCAATGCCTTCTATCTTGGGTAAAAGAGATTCCAAAGAATACCGACAGACTGTAGATAATCGTGCTGCAGGCACCTTCCAGAAGGGAATCATAAAATAACCCAAGAGTTCTGATTAACCCGGGTTCAGGGAGTGAATGCACATTACCCCCTGACAAACTCCTGGGAAAACTGATTGCACAACAGGAAGAGGATAAATAGGGCTTACAAGCTTGGACACACATGAGACTCATTCATTTACCCCTGACCCCAGATCTCAGAATAGAAATACTCAGAGGAACACACACAAAAATATGCTTGGCTTCGTGTAAGCACATGGAAAGTACGATTTTACGGTATCATAAATATTTAATTACACTTTTATAGCACTAGTGATATTCTTTCTTAATTCAAATTCCTTTAAAAATTCCTACTAAAAAAAAACTTTAGAATTATATTTCTGTTTTATTTAATTGTATAAAAAGACTTAGGTAAGAAATACTTTCAAGAACGTATTACCCACTCCACATCTATTTCAGTTATTTTGTCTTCACAGGGATTGATGGGGTGTCATTACAAGCCAAGACTGCACAAAGTGACCTGTAAAACCTTCCTCTTTCCTCTGATGAAGAGTTTTTTGGAATGTAAAAGCCTGACTGCCGAGACTATTGCATTTGAAACAGTGTGGTCTGCGTTTAACTAGTGCTACACCACACAATTTCATTACTGCTGGGAAACCCGTAGAATATAAGGTGATATTCCTTACTTTTCCAATAAGTTAGTTCCAAGTTTTGTCACATTCTGTCACTCGGTGTAGGCTTTTATCTGTTGCACACTTCACATTGCAGTCTTCCGAGAAAGTGAGCAATGTTCTGTGTATTTGGTTAAAAAAAAACCCCAAAACAATAAAATAAGGTTGTTTAAAAAACATAAAAGTTCAAAACAAATATTCACACTTACTACTTTAGAGCAAGTAGATCAAGAAACACTGATGATGCCCAGACTGCAACCGGGTAACTACAGCAGGATTATCCTATTGATGTATTTGTATGTAGGCACCAGGGTAATGCTATCAGTTTGTGTAACAAATGACATCTAAATTAGCTTATACCATGCCAGTTATGAATCTTAGCTCTCCTGTCATGCCAGGAAGCAGAAGCAAACTGCTACAAACTGAGACCTGATGCAGTTGCCTTTCTGTAAGTGCCTGACGGACAGTGAGGCGTAAATAGCTGCTGCTGCGAAATCATGAGCTAAATCTGCAGCACATTTCATACAGTGGTTCTCTAACATGGCAGCAATAAGAAAAACATTTGTCTCGGTTTCAAGAAGTCTAAGGTAGTGGTAGGGGCTTTTTAGACTGGAATCACAAATCACTTAACACTCTGCAATTTAAAAAGAATCCAGAGGACGCAGGTTTTCCACAGCAGGGCCCTGACGGGCTGCTGAGCCAGCTAGAAATCTTCCACCGTCTCCTTGAATGCAGATTCTTGGACTAAAATGCACAAAGTGGAAAAAACTAAGCGTGCAACGGAACAGACGTACATGTATAAACCCATCTAAACATTTAAGAGAACTATCCTGTAAAAAGCCTCCTTCAAATGATGGCAACATAACTAAAGTGATTCTTCTGGAAACAAACTGTAGGAACCTACTAGGGATGTACATTTCTGGGTTTCTGCAGCAGAGGCAATACTGCCAAAGGAGGAGGCGCAGGCAGCTGCCATTCACTCTGCCTAACAACTTTTGGCTTAAAGAAGTGGGTCGATAGATTTTCCTACTGCATCCACGTATTGTTTTCTCACATTACCAGTCACCTGAAGAATGGAAAAAAATGCGTAATTCGAGAGTGGGCTGAAGGTATCAGTCAAGAGGTAAAAACTTGCTCTTGTCAGATGGAGCGATTTATCAAGCTACTGTCTCGGTGACAATGTGGTGAACGACCATGCAAGCTCATTTGAGTGCAAAGGAAAACAAGTTCAGTTTGAAGATATTTAAATCTCTAAGGGTGACATAAACTAACCTGCTTCACTCTGTACTGAAATCAACTAAGCGGTATTGCAGCTCCCTTCTGCATCTCAGATGTGGGTACCAGCTTGGTCCAGATGGCAACAACAGAGAGCAGAGTTCAGGGAATGTGGCTGGTAGGTATAAGAACTTCAGACATATCTGATTCAAAAATAAATGTCCTAAAAAAGCAATAAATAGTTTGAAAGAAATCTTTGCTAACGAGATTTTATTTCTTTTTTCTTTATTAAAGGGACTAATTTTTAGAAATAGTAGTGGTAATGAGGCACGTGTTGTGGTCAGCAACCGTCAGCCACAGGAAAGATTTTTGGGAACACATCAGTGCTCCAGGCTCTCAGCTTTGCCCCATTCCATCTTCTCTTTGATGTCAGAAAATTATTCATCTTATTAGTTCAAGCTTTATCTTTTGATCAAACTTTTGTAATGTATAATGTGGAAATTAGTTTCTTAGAGGGACAAGAGCTGTCAAATAGTAACCCATATCAGATCAACCCCAACAAAGTGGTAACAGTTTAGGACAAGTCAGAGCCAAAGTTGGAATTTCAGAGTGTACGTGCAAATTATTATTTTTTAAAAACCACAGTGTTGACATTACAAGGGAAGAAAAGAGAGGAAAGATCGTATCTTCTGAGCCCTTGATCAAATTACTTCATAATTCACCCACTAAACCTATCCCCTGATTCCCATCAGAGACAGCAATCTGAGAGAGAGCAAGCTTGTGGATTTTAGAGCACCAAGGGAGACAAGGGAACAAACTACGGTGTTGCAACCAGATCTCCAGAGGATGTAGAAGCATTCAGAGATACTTTAACAAACTAATTTAATGGATTTTTTTCAGATAGAAAATAGGGGTCAACTTACAACGATCCACAATCTGTGCAAGACACACAAACTAGGAGCACAGAACTATTCAGTGTCTGCAATTTCCTACGGTTTCTCTCAGTGAACTTTTTTTCAAAGTAACTGTCAGAGCTATTAGATTCCAGTATTTCGAAGATGGTATCTGGTAGTTCTTAATTTATCCGAGCCTCTCATCTTTAAGGCAATCTCCTTTCTGTCTCGGTGCTTCATTTCCATTTTACACGTCCTATGTCCTTTTGTCCTTTAAAGTTGACTTCTAAGAGATTCCCATCCTTAACACATCTACAAAGAACAAACAACTTGCTCCCTCTCTGGGTCCTTTGGTTGAGATATCATTATTAAGACGATAATTAATTTTTCCTTACATATTTTAGAAAGTTGGAAATTGCTTTAAAGTGCTCTTTTGCAGAAAGTTGTGGGCTTGAACATTTCTTTCTTCTGGAAGGGATGCATGCTTTGCAGAGGTTTCAAGATCCTTAACCTGTTAAATAACTGGCTGCACGAGTTACTGTCCTCTTCATCTTGTATGAGGTCTTGGCTATTTTTAACCATATTGAAATTCTTACAGTTTCTCTTTGCATATTTAGGAACTCCTCCTCTCAGCCCAGAGATCTTATGCAGGGTTTCTAGTATTTCTTACAAAGATTTTTAAACATTTCTCTTCAGCCCATCTACCTTGTTTCTCCTTTCTTAGATTATACAGTGTTCTCTTATTTCCTTAGTGGGCAACACAGGACCTTTTTCTTCTTGGGACAGACACTCTAACACTTTTTAACCCGTAAAACTAAAAGCTGGCAAGTGCTCACTAAGATAAAAGAATGTGAAAAATAACTCCCAGCACTGAGCTATGCCTATTTCATGATACAGACTCTTTTCTATATACAAAAGTATAAATAGTGGTCACAGCTGCGCAATTTATCCTCAGCCATTAAATGTCTCCACAATCTTACAATTTCTAAAAGTGTCTGCATTGCCTACAAATGAGCTGCATTAATATAAACAGCACATGAACAGCCAGAGAGCCTATAAAACAAAAGCCCTAAGAACAGGACTTAACTAAACTTTGAATCGTCACCTTCAGATTTAAAAAATAAGAGCTCGTAACTATTTCACAGTTGATTGATTTGCCAAGAACCCTTTTCCAATGTTTTAATCCCACAATCTTGAATTCCTGGTTTATATTCCTTGAGAAAAAAACAAGAGCTGGCTTGAAAAAAACCATACAGCCAGCCATCTCCTGTGTGCTCTGACTCTTCAGCAAGCTCCTGTGTACTGGAGAGATTTTGCATCCAGCTGAAAGTTCAGGAATTGTCTAGTTTGATCAACACCCAACACCCTCCCGAGGGCACAGAGGATGAAATAACCTGGAGAGGCTGACAGCTCCAGAGAAAGGATCAGGCAAACAGAGAGGCACGGTAAAAAAACCCAACACACTTCGCTCACAGCACTTTGCAGAAGAATAAGTGAGACTAAAATAAGCTCTATGTTGTATCTTATCTCCGTTTTAAGAATGAGCAAGTTTCTTAACCTCTTTGTCTCAGTTTCCAAGGCTACAAGTGAGACATGACAAAGGCAGGAAGAAAAACCAGATATTTTTTGGCTCCTGTGTTTGCTTTGGTTTTTTTTTCTCTTCTTTTTGCTTTTCAGTCATCTTATCTTCCAAAACTGTAGGCTTTAGTTATTTAATCATACATATTATCGTATGTGCAGCCTGGGTTTTTTGTGGTGATTGTAATCAGCTTTCCTTTTTGCAAATCTGGCCAATTTTTTGGTGATTAAATTTGATCCCTTCTGTCTTATTATATGCACTTGGAAATAATCAAGGAAACAATACCCTGACCAGTACTAGCTGAGGAAAGCACACATTCCTATAACATAAAGTTAAACCAAACTATTTTTAAAGGTATGCAAATGATGTAAGAGAGAAGACAGGAAACCACACTGAAAGTGTAAATCAAAGCCATTGTTTTGTAAAATTTCAGGAAATGTTTTGAAAAAAAAAGGCTTTTTCTGCTTTTCTCCCCCAAAATGTCTTTGTTCACTACAAAAGGAAAAACAAAGCAACAGGAAAATGATGTCTCTCCTCCGCAGAGAAGTAACCAAGTCTCCTCCCCCTTCCAAAGGGGATCACAGTTTGCCAGCTTTGGCAGCCACTGCAGTATTTAAAATAGAAATGAATCCCAAAATGCGATTTGGCAAACAACTGCTGAAATATTCAGTAAGACTGCTTTCCCTCTTTTCCACTTCCTTTCTACCACTCTAATAATATCTAGAGAAGCTTTCAAACACCTCGAAGACAAAACGCACGCGTAGCAGGCATGGAGACAAAGAGCCCCACGAACTTTAACACAGAGGCAACACATGAATCAGACAGACCTATCTTTGTAAGGAGAGGGCTCCTTCTATGGTCAGTGCCCAGACTACTCTGACGTTTCAAACAGCTGTTCTTATCCTCACATACAGCTTTGGGTTTGAAGGGAGGCACCCTGTATGCCTTCTGAGACCTGAAAGCATCAGTTGATTTCTTCCAGTTGATTTCTTCCAGTTGATTTCTTCCAGTTGATTTGTCATTAGTAAAAGCCAACACGGTTACATCTTGTAATTAGCTGCATCAACTTTTCAGTATGCATAGGCAGGACCAGCATTTCCACAACACCCTAAGTTTTCACCTACAGCGAGGTGAATCCTACAATCCAGAGCATGCAACGCCGTGTTGGAAGAAAATACAAGGGCAAAAGATGGAAGATGGATCAGAAAGATATGAACCCTTCACAGGGACATCCAGATACGTTGCCAGACTGAAGCACGCTAGCTGGAATCAGCATGCAAGAAACTCCTCCAAAAACAACTGGCTATGAAAATAAAAAAAATTAAATATGAAACACAACTCTGCACAGTGTAAGAACAATAAGCTAGATGCCACAGAGGGCACATTTTACTAATGTAGGTAAGAAATTAGATGTGAGGTACACACCACAGTTCAGTCTTAAAAAATGTGTTCATCAAGAGGAGCAGATCAGGTGGCAGGTATAAATGGTATTTCATTGGCCTTAAGTCCTTAAAACCACTGACTTCTCACTAACTAGGAAGCATTGCATATGAATCAATCTCACACATTCACAGAATAAAAGGAGTTAAGTACTTCTGAATCCACAAGAAGTTAGTTTTAACACACAACTACCCAGTCAGAGGCTTCTTTGTAGAGCAATTTCAATTTTCAAGAGGGGCAAATGTCTTCAATATATGCACACGATATCATCGTGTTACCAATATATTACTGCTTGGCACCTTGCAACATATCTCCAGGAAATGTTCTCATTCAAAGAGTAAAGAAACTTCCCAAGTGTTCTTAACCAATATTTTGTCTTCTGTATGTTTCACTGTTTGGAATTTTTATACTCCAGTCCTGAGGCCTGACAGTCATTTCTACTTTGCCATCAATGAAACTGTTCAAAGGCAGCATCAGGCAGACTCCAAAGATTGATTTCACGGATGGTTAGTCCAGGCAGTGTTTGTAAACTGCTGACCCAAAGCCATAGAGAATTGCTAGGAGTCGTGCAGATCGAAGGGAGACTTACATCTTGCTAGACAATTTAAATTGATTTGAAACCCAGGGTTAACCTGTCAGTTTTTCCCTAAAAAAACTCTTAAAAGAGTTCATTCTCAATGAGTCATATTAGCCCACACAAGCAAATCAGCACATTGTTCTGATTTCCCCTCCCTCAAAATGCGTCGTGTTCTTTCAGTACAATACTACTGCACAAATAATTCAGCACTTGCCAAAAGCTACCAGCCAGCTCTAATTACAGCAGTCATTTTCTGTATATTCTTAAAATCACACAAAAACTAAATCAGCTTGCTAAAAAACAGACAGTACTTCAAAATCTCCAGTGCAGATTAAGAAATAAATCTCTGCAATAAAGTATTAGCCAGATCAACCTGCTTCAGAACCTCCATGCAGAAAGAGCCTTATTTTCTTGCTGCAAGATAAGACCGTGGTGCACATGGGAAAACTGCTATGCAAAAGGAATGACAAAAAAAAAGTACCAATTAATTTTACTGTCATTTTAATGCAGATCATTTCTGCTAAATGTTTCAGACAACGGGATTTCCACTTGGCCTCTCTGGCTGCTATTTCCAAGTGATTCAGCTCTGCAAGTGAGAATGTTTGCATTGTCAAAGTTTTTGTCATGGTCAGCATTCTGTTGAGAACACTATGCCCCATTTTAGATTTCATTATATTTTACAGAAGAGTTTAAAGAAAAAAATTATGGGTGCATGTAATTCTGCCAGTCATTCTCATCTTACCAAGCTTCAGCCATGATCTGACAATATCAAAAGACTTGAGTGCATGCTGACTTTGCAGACAGCTTGCTTGATCCCTTGTTCACAAACGATGGAAAAAGAATCTTGAGGTCAACAATAAAACTTGAAAGTATTTACTTAGTCCCTGACTTGGGAGTTTAAAGGCAGGATCTTCCATAGCCTCAAAATGGCAAAACCCTATTTACTCCAGGTGCTATTCTCCTACCTTAAAACTGAAATTTCCAATTAGTGATCTGAAAACTATGCAACAAACTAAGCATTATCCCAGTTTCCACGTTTCTCCTTTTGCCAAACAATACAGAAATTAATTCCAGAGATTACTCCCAAATCACATGCTAACTTTAAGTGTTCAGCCATGAGAAAAGTAAATATCCAACAGCAGGTTTGACTGCAAGCTTCTGATATGCAGCCCAGCTCTTCCGACTCACAGACAGAAATATTTAACTAGCAAAACCTATGGTGGCTCTGAACAGACCCTAACACACGACCTGGCATGTGCTTTGACAGCAAGTTATACAAGAAAGATGACAATACAACAGAGTTACAAAAACAAAACATAGCAGTGCTAGGATAAGCCTCTGGAAATACACTTTGTGATATAAACCCATAAATCTTCACTGTTTGAACTAAAGACTTAAACCTCTTAGAAGCACTAGTCTAACTCAGTCTAACTGCTGAGGTCAAAAGACAAACCATACTGTATTATGGTAACTAAATAAATATTTACCATCACTGTTTTCAAAAGGCTGGGTTAGCAAAGTGAGTAAGACTATGTGAATGGCCTGGCTCCTCTTTAAACACTGGAATAATTGACTTCAGGAAAGCTTTTAATTCTTTTATTATTAAATCACTGAATTATGGTGTTCTGGGTTTTGCATGGAGATGATTGAGAAAGCCATTTCACTGCTCTGCCTATCTGCTTCCATCACACAGACAGCTGGGATGCTCATTAAATGTTTCCTCTACCAGCACACTAAAGGAAAAAAAAAAAAGAAAAAAGAGCAAACCAAATTCAGACTGAATTCAGATCAAATTTCTGGAGCAGCTAGGTTCATATGCTGCTATGAGGAGCTGTTAAATCATCACTACCTTCCACTGCTCTACTCTCCAGATCAAAATGGGCTCCTCCTGAAATGTGAACATAACTGGAGATCTAAGACTGCCTGCTAAAACATCACTAATTGCCACCTCAACACAACTACATCTGTAAGATACACATATACACGTCCAGACAGATTTGAGTTCAGACACACAGTTTTCAGTTTGAGAAGCATAAAAGTCTCCTCTTTGAATGAAAGCTTGTAGAATATATTTCTTCCCAACCACACAAAAAGGTTGGTTTTGAAATATTAATCATCCCTTACCCTAGAGATTTCTGTGTAACCTGTTGTAGAATGATCACGTCTGTCCAAAATCCTCACGGTATTTACAATCAGACAGTCCTCTTCAACCAGCAACAGAAATTATATAACTTAACTTCCACGAATACTAATATGGATCTGTTATAACTGTTTTCTATAAAAGAATATATGAATACATGCAAGATAAGAATCAGCAGAAGTTGGTGCATGAATGTGCCAGAACTGATCAGTTTGCAGAGCCAAACAAAATAGACTACAGCTCTAAAATTCCCCAAAGGGCATGTTCTCTTTTCTAAGCCATGGCCTTTTTGACAGATTCCAAGGTAACCCCAAGTTACTCTACTTCAACCCCAAGTTTGCCTGGTCTAATAACTATGAAAAGAAAAAAGAAATAAGGCAGAAAAAAGGAATAATTTGAACAAAATTTCCAAAAACCAACAGCTTCCATCGTTCGTGCCAGTATTTTCTCAGGAAGTTATAATTTTATACACAGCAAATTCCAACGATTTTGAAATCTACAAGTACTACAGAAAATGTTTTCTACTCAAAAGACTGCGCATTTAAGCCTCCCACGTGAACTGTGAGGGGCTACAGGTCTTACAGAGCTAGAATACAGGAAGCTCTCAGGTTTTACAGGGCAACAAGCAGCAGATATTTTACTAAAACCGAAATAAAAACCTGAGGTCATGCTCAGAACTTTAAAAACACAAATATTACGTAATAAAAAGCACAAAGCTCAAGAGAGTTGCTCATCTGAAAACTATGCAAAAAACCTTTCAAAAAGACACATTTATTCCAACACATCTTAAAGAGGCAGAGGAGATTACATTCCCTCTGTTTTCACACTGGGTACATCTTTCCCAAAAGGAAATGCTTATCACCAGTCCTGTGTACCTTGTGAAACAGTGCAGGCACGTTAGGGTTGCGCCAATTAGCAAAGCAGCATTTAGAATCTTAATACCAAGAAGCCTTCATTTTTCTCTCATGGAAAAAACAAAGAAGGTTGGTTTATATTTCAATAATTTTTCCCCCTTAGACTAATGGCTAGATCTCTGATTTTTCAGGTACCACTCAATTAATTTCAAGAATCATACCCTTTTTGCTCCCTGCATATTTTCTGGTCTTAAACGACACTGTCATGTACACCCAAGGATATGAAAGTGATGAGTTGATGTGATGTATAGAATGCATTCCTTATCATCCTGAGAAAGGCGCCTTGTGAAGATATCATTGTCCATTCTCCTTGTACTTTTTAAGCTCTCGGAATACCAATTGAGGTTTAGTTCATTTCTCAAACTAATGAAAAGAGTTTCTTCTTTGTGGCATGACCACTTTCTCATCTAAACTAGATCACAAAACCACTGCCAAGAAAAAAAATCAAGCGTGTTCAAGAACAACTGTTAGAGGCCCAGAGTGATGACTGCAAATGCTCCTGAGACAGCAATTCCCCTCCTGATTACTCCTAGGAGGAGACAGGAGTTGCCCAGGCTTTTAACTGCCCACTGGATATCATTTTTCAGAACTCTTGAGTAGATTATGCAGGCAGGGTAAGTATTTTACTGTGCATATCTAACACACATCTATCCTCCCTGCTGAGCAATTACCCCTGAAGCTCACGAGAAAGAGAGCTCATGGAAAAACAGTGAAGTTTTGAACCACGTGGTAAATTCAATTAAGGTAAAAGTAGCTGGGACCTATAGACTTAAAATACCCAAGTTACTGACATTTCGTAAACTGGTAGGAGAAAGCCAAATAAAAACTGCAAGAAACCTTCTGTTGCCTCATGTTCACAAAAAGGAAATAAATAAAATTTTTAAATTATCATCAGAACTGTTCCCATATCTCCTGCAATACAAATTTGAACGGACAAGCATCTCACTCATTACAAGCACAAGAAGAAATACAAGGAGCCATACCCAGCTGCTCTAGAGACTCACTGACACAGACTGTGCTGATGAATGCTCCTCTATAGTGAATACACGAGAAATTAACAACACTATGATTTCTGGAAAAGCAGAGCATACCTTTGTTTAGATTTTTGATTATTTCACTCGTTCAATACTTTTTTTATCCACAGCTCAGCTATTTACAGTCATCACAATCACATCACCTACGAACCAATACTGACTTCTTATTTTCCCAATATATTTCCAACCTTTTTCTGTGATTTTTATTTGAAGGAAAAAGTACCCCAACTCTTTTAGCCAGCAAAATATATATAAAAAACCACCTTCAGTATGTTATCCATACAATACAACTTCAGGGACTTCTGGCTGAGCTTATAAACACCTCTCAGCAAGCAGTGCTTGCCGCTGAAGACATCATCATTCATTAGAAGGAAATACTAATCCATATGTGTTCTACAGATTTCGTTTTGTTTGGATGTTTAACAACTTCATACAATGGCACCCAAAGTTAGCTTTCCACGTAGACAGACTGAGGCCTGCAGAGAATTGCAGGTACTGTGCTCTAGGGGAAAAAAAACCCCAATTATGTAACATTTGAAATCTTAAGAAATCTAATTTTCACTTATATATAAATGCTGTTGCTTTGGTGTTTCACCTGTTTAATGTTATTTCCCATGAGAGTGATCAGTGTGTGCATGAACCTTCCATCAAGTGCCCTGGCAGTCACGTAGGAATGTTTTAGAAAATACTATGACACTGCCTTTTCCATAATCTCCTCTGCAGGGGGGTTGAGCAGAACCCCCAATAACCCATATCAGTTATCTTTTTCAAGGTGTTTCTATGCAACACCGTTCCTCTGTTGCAAATTTGGCTTCAAAAGATCTGTCTGTTGCTATCTCCATTGTTCAGGAACAGCTCTGTTGATTTACACTGATAAACAAAGATAATGTACAACCATAAGCAACTGCAGAGTCAATCTGCAAAGGACAGAATAGGAAAAAAAAGCCTGCAATGTTATCACTGTTATCCACTACAAAGAAAAATTACAGCCTTGTAAAACAAATAAATAAAAAAAATTATATATAAAAAGGGGGGGTTGGGTGGGGGGAAAGAACTATAATTTTTTTCCTAATATAACCATTAGTTTTTTTCCCTAATAATCACTTCTCGTTATTTACAATATTATGCAGTCCAATCTAATTTGCAATACTGTATTTTAAAGAATGTATTTACAGAATATCATCCTGATGCTGAGCAGCAATACCAATCAGAAAGGAACCTGAATCAGCTGCTCCCTTTGACAGCAACTGCACAAACAAGCAAAACAATCAAACACTTCTCCCATTCCAGCGAGCAGAAACCCAGAGATAATTACACAGAAGCCAGGAGCACTCACCATGACTAAAGCCCCAGCGCAGCTGAGGAATCTCCGTCTAACCGCTTCCCAACACCTCCAACCTGCAAAGCTGTCGCAGGAGGTTTTTCATGGCAACTGTTACTAACACTATCTCTCCATCAACTGCTAAAACCAGGTACTTTATACACCAGAGCGCAACATTCCTTCTGATGTAGCAGTTTCTGAACAACTCTCCTAAAGGAACTATCTTTGGGAAGAGATTGGCTCCCACCCCGGGGAAGATAAGTGGGTTAACTTCTAAGGAACCATGAACCAGCACCTACCTGCCAACAGGTTCATGGAGCAAGATGGTAATTACGATACCGCAGCCAGAACCGATCCAGATTACAGGGCAAATGGAATGTATGTTCAGCTCTGCTTGTCCTGACATTGTGTCTGACAGGGATCCTGCCTTGGCTGTACAAGAAATACTTACCAGGCAGAATTCACAGGCGCAGGAGCATTTCACGCTCCAGCAAGCTTTGTCCTGACATGCCTTCGCTCCCTGCACTTCCCAAGTCATCTTTTCTAGACAGAGATAGTGACCTTTAAATACGAGCCTGCCTCATCATAAAAAGACTTGCCAAAATACTTGAAAATTGTTGTTGTTACAATGGGAAGACACGTTACTGACAGCTTCGTTAGCAGTAGAGAGGTTTGAGACTTTCTTGCTAATCATCTGATACTCCATTCCTTTGAACAACCAAGCTTAAAAAAAAAATACCCCAGTACAAAACCATAATTTTACAGAAATAAAGCCCCAAAATAGCCAACACTTACGCCTTGGTTGTATATTTAGTACCAAGTTCAGCAAGTTGCTGCACTGTTGCATGATCAAAGCACACATAACTATATCAGACTGAGAGTTTCGATGTGCCCCACATTCTCTACATCTTTCCTATGAGCTATCCCCCTGCTTCGAAAACCCCAGGATTCCTACAGTTTACAGTACAAAAGTAATTAAATAAACTATCTTCTCCAAAGATCATTCCAAACAGCAGGAGTCACGGTCCTTAACCATATAGTTACAGACCTGAAGTCTGAGACTGGAGAATATTGTGCAACCTGTTTTTAAGCAAAACAACCCAATCTAGGCGAGGGAGGCAGAGAAAGACAATTAGCAAGGCTTAAAGCAAATGGAAAAACAATTACACAACATGACTTACTCCTCCATGAAAAACTCCTATACTAATATTTAGTCTCTCTGAGCTCGGATCTATTTGCATTAAAATTCAAAGTTTATGAAAGCAATATTGATCTAATTCTGAGCCCTTACAGACAGAAACAGTGATTTAAATGTGGTTCCAAATGGGTTCACAAGACCATTAGGGGTTAATACAAGGTAAAGAGAAAGGAAAAAAAGCTGCTAAAAGCCTAATTGTTACTCAAGGACAGTTTCAACAAGAGCTACAGAATTTTTAAGCATCTCTGTTACCTTCAGACATGAATGTTTCTGAATTTACTGGCCAGTCTTGGGGGGGGGATTATATATTTCTTTTTAAAAACTGTTCTTGCTTCCTCTTGCTGCATTAAAAAAGCCCAGAGAAAGGACACCAACAAGCATAAAAGCAAAACAATGCTCCTCACTAAGAGGCTATTTGGCAGCTGTGACAACAGCAAGAGCATCTGTGATATGTACAGAGACTTATAGTAAGAGGGAATGTCCACGGAGTCGATGCAGAAGGATGTCTATATTTGTTCATGTTTATAGCAAGCATTTAAATGTCTTTCAATTACCCACGAAGGTTTTTCTGACAGTAAGAGCCTCAGAGCTGGAAGACTGGATATAAATATATACATCCAGAATTTACATCTTTTGTATTACATACCGTCTTCCTCCTTTGGTGAGCTTTGCAGAGGCCTGTATAAACACAGGCACGCATCCAAGAAAGAACATTTTAGGATTGAGGTCTGTGCTTGTTTAATGGTTTTCACAAAAACACGTAAGGTCAAACTGTGAATGCATCACTAGACAGTTTCCTATAAAACCTGTATCAAATAATATAGTGATGCAACTCTGCATAAATACCACTAAGGTTGCATTTGGCAAATTATGTGCTAGTAGCAACATTTTCTAAAATAGCACTAACTTCATGAAGTCAGTGATCTTATTTTTTTAGCACCACAACTGAACTGGTGTCTCAGACAAGATGTTACTAAAACAAGTATTGCTAGAAACCTACAACGTTTAGCCTGGCGTGATTTTTATCCATTCGTTTACTGTGATTTCAAAAACTTTGCTAAGAATGTCTCCTGAAGTCAACAGTGACTGCATGAGACAGTTCAGCATTTTTCAGCATTTATGTTTAAGTGTATGTAAATTCTTTTAAAACTGAAATATTACTCTTCAGTAAAATGTGGGATTAAACCCACAAACTGAAATGTCTTTAATTGTCTTTACCAGCTAATATTTATCGGGTCTTTAAGACTTTAAAAACCAAACTAACAAGCAACAAAAAATTAGGTTACAGATTGATTACAAAATGCTTTTCCAAGTAAAGTGGTTTAAAACTGATTTTGTACTCATCTTGAGCAGCAATATGTGACTAGAGAGAGGAGAAAAATGGTGAACTAAGAGAATTCAGCAATTCTATCAATCCTGCTGTCATCTCAACAGACAAACCCAAAAGTATTTGTGGCAAAGCAGTTTTGTAACAGTGAGTTAACACAGTACCTTTTGTAATTGCTGATGGGGGTCCCACAAGAAAGTAAAATGTAAAGAAAGTGACCTCAGAACTACACCCACTGCATACTTTTGCTTGATCCACATTTTCAACAGCCAGGGAATCTCAAATCAACCCAGTCCACTTAAAGAGATATGGGGAGAGAAATTGCTTTAGTGACTCAGCCACTTTATCTATCTTCAGAAAAAGGAAGACTGAAATTTCTCACATGGTTGATAACTTCTGCTTATGATCTGGCAAACCCAAAAGCAAACATAAAGCCTACAATACTAAGCCTCAATTTATTGAAATTGTAGCTCAAATATTGGACAACTAATTAGAATTGTTAGCAAGTAAAACCAAGTCATTTATCCATGTTACTAACACTGCAAGAATACTAAAGCTCCCATATTCCTCCCAGGGAATACTGCTTACTTGTTCCACGTTGCCTTGCTTTAAAGTAGTGAAAGTCAACTAGCAAGTCATATTCCAATTTGCAGTCTGTATTTTTCCACTCTAAATTTAAAACTGTATGGTAATGGAAATTCTACATTATTGCGCTGATACATATGAAACAGTCAAAGTATTTCAGCCTTAGGCCAATGTAAATCCCAGTGAAATACTTAGTCCTTAAACGGTGGTCATGTGTGGGAGCACAGAAGGGTGGGAGAACTGGTAGTACCAATAAAAACTCTCCAGATGAGGGCTGTAGCAGCCTGTCTCAGGTAATGCTATCACAGAAAGTGGCCCCATGCTCCATAATCCCCCCTTCTGGTATTAGCATGGAGGATCTGAAGCCTCTTTCCCTTGGCTGTGGACTGGGGCCATGCGTCCTCTCCTCCAAAATCCATGGAACTTTACATATTCAGAGAGGGGGTTTTGCCTCACCGGTCATTTCTGGCTGACACTAACCAACAGTAAATGCTACACATGGCTTGCAAATAACTTGGCATTATTTCTTCAAACTTTGCTTCAACTAATAAACCAAAACAGGTTTAAAAGATTTTGACTTCTGTAGGTTAAAACCATCTGGAATTATCGCGTATTAATAGCGGAAAGCTAAGAAAGTTTGATTTTCAGTTTCCCTGGGTCAGGTGTCTTCCTTATAATCTCTTTTCACCTCACATGTACTCCACAACGTTCACAGCACTTTTCACAAGTGCAATGCTGTATCCTCATTATACCCATGTCATTTGCCTTTTGATATCCTGCCCATACCCGAATGTCAGCTCTGACACACCAACTACACGGGAGGGAGCAGCTCAGCAGGATTCCTCAGGAGCTGGAGCATCACAAGATGTGGGAACAGTGTGGAAACTGGCAGGAGGCAGATCTCATCTCTGATCCGTACTTCCCCCTTGAGACTTTTTCGTCTCTGTTTTCAAAGGCTGGGGAAAAGTGGGTCTAATAATCATACAAAAGGGGGAAAAAAAGAAAAAAAGGTATTACCACCACCTGAAACCAATCTCATCAGAAAGCTACTAGAACAAGAAAAGCAGCAGCAATGAGTAAAGCTGCAGATGCCTTCAGACAAAAAGGGGAAAGAAAACATTGGCAATCAACGGGGGTAGGAAGGTCTAATCCTATACTGGGATGAGAGACAAGCCCAGGAAAAAGGGAAACCTAAGCACAAAGGCTAAACAGGAAAAGGAAAGAAGAGATATAGCAGTGTAAATTCACAAACAAGCTGGAGAAGACCTGTTACAAGGTGTTACAGTAAGCTTTTCTCATATCATGTTTTTCCTAGCATGATGCAGAAGGTTAACAATTCTGTTAATTACCAATGCCTGTGATCCTAATCAATAATTTACAATAGTTACCTCAACATTTTACTATCCTGTTTAGGCAAGAAAACAATTAGAAGCCATTTAGCCAAACAGCATCCTCTCATTTTTCTTTAAATGATTAATTCCAACCAATTTATATACTGATAAAGTAAATAGAATACGTATTTTGGTACATACGCTTGCAAGCAGATTCTGTAAAGAGCTGAAAAGTCAGAAACACAAATTACCTAAGAAGCTGAAGTGGCTTTTTGCCTCTTAGTTCTGTCTTTCACTGAATCAAGAGTAAGACTTATCGACACACAGGGAATGCTTCTGTTCCAAAACAACCACATATTTACTGATATGGTTAATGTATGTTCTAAAGGAGAAGGAAACATTGCACCCATGCATGAAGCTCGGTCACTCATCAGTTGCTTGTTTCCACGTGTGTGCATCAGGCAGAAAGGCAAGGCAGGGAAGCCTGCTGGCTCCTTGTCCTACATCTGGTACCTCCTGCCCAGGGCTGGGAATCACACCCTACCTGCCACTTCTCTTCAGGTGAGGAAGAGGCATCTCAGCCAAACAGAGCAACCCCAGAAAGTCATTTAGGAAGTCTGTGAATTAAGTTATCTACATGAGATATCCTAACAATAAGGAAAATCCATCATGAAGTGAATACATAAGATTAATCATGGAAAGTTACTCATGGAAAAATGGGTAATTCGCTTCTTGCATACTTCCACGCTTTAGAGAACACAGTGAGGTTTTCCTGAAAACACACTGGAGCAGTAGCTCTGCCAGGAAGATGCTTCATCTGGATAAATCATTTCAGCTACTTTACAGACAAAACCTTTTAAGACAGTGTGAAAGTAGATTAAGAGCTCTAACTAGTCAAAACGACCAAATAAAATATCCACAAGTATTTCCTGCTCTGCTACACGACAGAAATCAAACTCGTCTAGATGGGACTGCAAGTCAACCAAAAGTCACACAGAAATAAACTCGTCTAATTTTTAGGAAAGGCAGTTGTTCAGCTGGCAATTTTACACAAGTTTAAATAAACTTTCTAACTATAGAACCTAATTATTGGAATTCCATAAAGCCTTGGCTCCAACTGTGTGTTCGTTCCTTCCTGACCATATATCTTGTGCGTTATTTTTTTCTCCCCCAACGTCCAAGAATAAAGTGCTTTAGCAGACATCAACCAGCCTTTGGCCACCACAAGGAAAGGGGAAAAACTTCAGAGTCCCTTATGAAGAAATTCAACAAGAAGGAAAACCAAGCTCTACCAAACAAGATGGCAAAGACCTAAAGTAAACAGAAATGATGCTCAGTGTTAAACTGGAGGTCAGAAACCCACCAGGCATCACTCCTGCACCCTGTGCTCACCCAGGAGCAGCCTGGCCGTTAAGTGTTAGAAACCAGCTGCCTGATAAGCAACTATTTACACCGTCCCGCTTGCTGTCCCCATGCAAATCTCAGCCCTTCCACTCCGCTCCCAACTTCACCCACAACAAACAGCGGCAAACGGACCGACCCACCGAAAAATTCCAAAATAACCTTGAAGAGGAAGCACCAAAAGCCTGGGAGGAGGACGGAACCCGGCTGTATGAGCATATACGCCAACATAAAGCCTTTTTTTTTTTGACAAGAAGACGGCGAGGAGGGAGCCCTGACCGGGACAGCATCCACCCGGCACCTAGGGCGGCTTCACCGAGCTGCAATTCCTCGAAGGTGCCGACTCCCAAGCTCGGCCACCGCACGCTTCCCACAGGATCACGTCCCACAACTTCCAGGCGAGGTTTTGCGGGCACGAAGAAACCGCCCTTCACCGCCGGGGGGAGGCCGGGGAGGAAGGGGACGGGGATGGGACCGGCAGTGGCGACCGGAGGG
>VXBW01005315.1:407206-434361 GCA_013400375.1 Thinocorus orbignyianus
TTTTTTTTTTTTTAGCTCCTGAGTGTAGGGGGGGTAAAGGCAGAAACAAGCTTCTGAATCATATTAGTTTGTGATCCCTTGCTTTTTAAATGTCAGTTTGAAGTCACAAATAGAGCCTGATTCATCCTGCTTTCTGAAATTTGATGTCTTTGAATAAAATGGCATCAATTTAAAACTTGTTACTTGCAGAGGTAATGTGACAACTACTTTTTCAGTGGCTGTGGTTTGCTAAGCTGGTTTAGCTTTTTGTTTTTAAAAATTATACTCAAGCAATTGAGACTTTCTGTTTGGTCACATTGAAGCTGGTATACCTGAGGAGGGGACTAAGCTGGGGAAGACCTTCTTGTAAGCCGTGACCCAAAGAGCTGTTGGAGGTGACTGGATAATTCAGCTGAATAATAGCATTTAGTGAAGCTCTGAGGAGCTAAACCTTAGGCATAAGAAGAAGGGAGTCTAAGAGGCAAGGTTGTCTTCTGCAGCCGGCACTGCTTGCTGCTCTTACTTGGGGAATTCAGAAAGGGTTGCTAGCACAGTGGAAAAAGGTCAGGCTGAAAGTAAGTTAGAGGTGTCCTAAAAATGATTGCAGTTGCTACATTTGTTTAGCTTCTTGAAAGGATACATTTGTGAAATCATAAATAAATGTGAATTTATTGATACTGGTTCTTAGCTTGCAGGGTCTGGCCTGCAAAAGCGTAACAAAGTCTAAGTGATTGCTACAATAAGTTGTGCAGATTTACTGTGTGCATACCTACCGTGGGGACGGCCGATGTGGTGATGCTTCTCTTACTGTCAGCCTTTAAAACAAGGTTGTGTAAACAATTATGTAGATTTGAATTTCTCTTTGTGTTTCCTTTTCAACAGAGGATAGGTGGCAGGTGCTAAGTGGGTCTGCTTGGGTGATCACAATCATCACCTCTAGCCTTTGTATGTCAAATAAGCTTTTTATAGTTGTTCTAGCCCAAGAAACTTTTTTGGAAGTATAAAATCTTGTGAGTATTTGTATTAGACTAACCAAAGTAGTCTGTCTTGGCACAAGATTTGATTTGATTGTTCATCTGTTTACATTTGGATATAAAAAGCTATAGAATGAATAACTGCGTGTTAAATTTAGACTATGACACTTTACGCAAATTACTTTGAGTAGTGATGTGAAAATCATCCTGATAGCAGAGATATCTTCCTTCCTTGAGAAATCTTTTCTGTTAATATTGTCTTAACCTTAAAATTCATTACAAGTATGAAAAAATGCGACGTCTGGTATACACAGCTTATTTGGTTTTCTCTATAGGAAAATGCTTGAAATATTTGGCTTTGTTTTTCTTTTTTGTAAGTTACTTGCATAATTTTATTGCTGATTGTAAATTTGTACGTCCTGTCCGAATGTCATTTCCACAAAGTATTTCTCAAGGGAATTACAAAAAAGGCATTTATCAGAAGAAGCGTTTGCGAAGCATACAGAAAATAACAGATTGCAAGAAACTTTCCAGCATGTTCCTGAAGTTTCTGCTGTTATGTGGAGGAGTGTTGTAATTATCTGCGTGCAAGTAAGCACACAGAGTTTACATTTTTATAATGAGGAAGAGTTGGAAGACATGAGATTTCGAATGCATAGTGAAGGCTAGAAACTGGGGAAAAAACCCAAAGCCCTAACTTCTGAGTGTCTTTTTGTTATAGGCTTCTGGGAATTATATTCAGGGAAAATGTTTTTTCTTTATTGATGCACAATTCTTTATTCTCAAGTCTGAGATCAGTAATTTTTGCCTGGTAAGTGTCCATAATTGACTTTTTATGGAGACCCTTAAATAATGCTATATAAAGGTAGGGATTTACTGGTCTGGAGCTCTGTTGCATGGTTAGATGTTTTCCTTCCAGCTTGTGTGAGTGAGGACCAATGATTTACCAGCAGAAGATTCTGGGCAGTGGTGAGGCAAGACTCTGATAACGCAGCCTTGCAGTAGTGTATTAACTGAAAGTTATCAAGAACAAGGTACACTAGTCTGTCTTAAGCAGATAAATTTTACTTAAATGAGTTGTCAATTTAAAGTAGGAAATCTGTCTGTCACACCTCCATTTGTGAGACTTGTTAGTGTCTCTGGTTCTGAGCTTGCTTGATAGCATCTTGCTACCATGGGTATATTTGTGTAGCATTGTAATTAAAAATACAGGAATTGGAGCAATTGGAAGTTTTTGCAGATCAGAGAAAGAAGTTTCCTGGCATTTGCTGTGACTTTCTGCTGCTAAGTAACTTAGTGCTTAAGAGATACATGAAATGCAAAGTAATCATCCCAAAGAAACTAGACAGTACATCAGCAAAAACTGACAAGGAATTTGAATGGTAATTGATATAATTCATGTTTAAAGGAATAGGGAAGAAATGACAAATCAGTTGCTTTTTGCATGTTGGACATATAGAAAGGATTGCAAGTTATTGTGCCAAGCGCTGTTGCGACAAACCACGATTTGTAACCGCCTTTGGAAAATTCAGAGTATGGGAGCCTTGTTGAAAACCATAAAGAGATGATGGCATGTGGGAAGAAGATGATGGAGTTGAGAGAAATTGTATGGATGAGAGGATGCAGAGGGGTTGATAAGATAGAAATTTTAAAGCCACAGTGAGAAATTAAGGCATCAGGTGCCAGTTCTCAGTGTAAAAATGAATTTGTCTCTGTGAGTGATGTTGTCTCTATAATCACAAGCTGAGGCTAATATGCCTCTAGCCTTCGTTTTAGTATTAAATGATCTCTTTGAGGTTACAGTGTGGTGAAGTAGCAGATTTTTGAAGGAATCAAGAGACATGAGTATTCTGCGGGTTTATTCTTCCAGTGAGTTCCCTGGCAATTTTTTGACTTGTCCTCCCTCTGATTTTTGTGACCTTTCTCTCGTGCAGATAGATCTACCTTGAACCACGATAGCTCCCAGCCTTGCTCATGGCAGCAGTCGCTTGTACGTCTGAACTGCTGTACTTACAAGGAGGAAATGCTTGGTTGTTCACGTAGAGGTTGCATGTTGCTGTGAAGGTGGTTGTGTGCTGCTGGTGGCGTGAGTGTGTGTGTGTGAACCTTAATCTGCCTTGGTGCAGAATGTCTTTTCAATTCTTGATACAGTGGAGACTCCATTTCTTGACATGCTTAAACCTCTATTGTCAGGCAAGTAACAGTATATCCTTTGTGAGGCTAGAAATGAGAATTTAGCTTTTGCTTATACTCCATGAAGAGCTTGATGTTACAGTATCTTCTTGGTCCTTCAGATGTCTATCCCTGTAATCTTCTGAAAGTGCATGCAGTTCATTTTGCTGTGTCCTCAGTTTAAAGGACAGAATATATTGAACAAGTAGACTAATCAGAAGCACAGAAGCCCTGAGCTAAGCTTTTCGTTTGTAGAAAAGAAAAAGAAGCCTACTTAAAACTGCTACTGAATTAAACCTACTTGAAATCACTGAAAATTGGGTTCAATGTAGTTGGCCCTGTTCTCTTCTCTGAAATGATAACTTGCCATTGTTTTCTGTGGTCTATGGAAATGGTTTAAATTGGGTTAAATACTGCTTATTGTACTCAGAGTTGAGGGTAAATCTGAGCTTAATACCAAGGGTGAGAGAATATTTGTGTAGGGGCAATATAATTCTGTAAGGTCAGCTCTAGCTTCTTCAATTGGAGAGAAGATCCAGGATCCCTTGCTAAGGTTGCACTTGATGGATTTTTCTTGTTAGTAGTAAAGTGAAAACTCTCCATCTCTGGTCTGGTGGCAGAGAGAGAAGAATTGTCTTTTTATTTTTCTGTCCCTCCTGCTTTGTCAGGACAGGGATAGGTGGTGTTTGATACTCCTCCATTTTTGGGGCCATCATAAGGAATTTTTTCAACTGCTTTCATGTCCTGTCTTCTATTCCTTGCTGCCTCTGTCTGGACAATAAACAGTGCTTAATTCATCAGCCATTGGTAGCCTTTTTAACAGAAGAAAACCCCAACAACAAATAATCCTCTAACAAAACTAAACCAAACCAAAAAAAAAGGCAGTGAGGGTGTTTGCAGGTTTACTACTGTGTTGGTCAGAAGCTCTGAGCCACAGGGTCTACCGTGGTAGTATCTGCCATGAAGATGACCTTCACTTTGATTTTGGGTAGGTGTTGGGACCAGATGACCTCCAGCAGTCCCTTCTTGTCTAAAGCAGTCTATGAATCATTAAATGTGAATGATACAAGAGATGTATTTCTTAATTTATCCAAGTGGGATTAATTCAGCATAGCATAAAATGTGGACTTTTCTGACATTGTTTCCTTTTGCTTCTTCCACAACTGGGCAGGAACAGCCAACAAAGAAATACAGTGACTAGACAAGTCTTGCTCATTAGAGCTTTGCTAGGTGGATACTAGTCAGCAAAACTCGCTGAGATCTGTAAATTGTTTGTGTGGTTAGAAGATACTTACATATAAAATGTATGATTATCAGGTGATGTTAGGAAATATTCCTGAGAAAGGCATTTTAAATAGGAATACAAACAAGTTCATGGTGATTAAGGTGTGGATGCTTGAGGAGAGGAAGATTTCAGTGTGAGAAGGATGAACCTTTCTGCTTCTTGATAACTGAACTGTTAGCTGTAAATAAAATATTCTTCAGTTGTTCAAAAAAATACAATTTTTACAAGCTGACATGTCAAATATTCTTTCCTAATCAGCTTGATTACTTGGTATAGTTTCAAATAATACGCTTTTCCTTTTATTTGTCTGTTGTGTGCTAAACTCCAAATACCTAGGGATATTGTGCTGTGGATGGGAGCTGCTAAGTAGTGTCTGGTGCAATGGTCTTCTGTGGTCTCTCAGGACTTTATTTACACATTGCAGCCTGCTCTGGGAGGTTTACTCATTGCTGTTACTTATTACCAGGAGGAGGTGACTAGCCTGTTCTGAGAACTGTGTGCTTGTTGCCGAAGGATCGGTGTTGGCTACTTATGGTAGCCAGGTGAGGGTTGCCTAGAGTTTCTTCTGAAATGGATATTTTTATCACAAAAAAAACCCCAAAACTCAGTTGAAATGTGAACTGAACCAGCTGGATTCTTTTTTTGTGAGATTACCATGGAGCATTGAAATGCCATTGGCATATTTTGTCTACAGTTAAACATAGATGACCCTTTCTAGAGGTCAGGAAACAGTTCCAGGGTGGGAATTAGCTGTTTTGGGATACTGCTAAAGACCGGGAAAGCCAAGCTTCCATTACTGCAATAAATGTTTTATCTCAGGAAGTCTGTTAGCTCAAATATGATTGTTAAAGTTTTCATAAAAGATGAATACTTTCTGCTTTTAAAAATGTAATGTTTAAGAAGAAATGTCATGCTCTTGGTTTTGTTTCGGGAGATGTGGTGAGGAGCAAAATACAGACGAGTGCTATTTCAGAGAAGCTGGTGACTGAAAAGACAGCAGTCTAACTGAAGAGCCCCTGAGCAAATTTTTAGGACTAAATGTAGTAATGAATCCTCAGGTAATCCTTCTAACAGGCTGCAAAAGGTAACCAAGAAAAGAAATTTCCTGAATTTGCAGCTCTGTGCCTGCACTTCTGTTGTAAAATGTTTAGGCTCCCCAAATGAAAAAAGACAGCATTGCCTGAACTCTTGTTTTCCAGCGGTTTGTTTTCTCTGTTTCTGATCAAGCCAATGAACTTCAGATTATGAGGTTATACTGAGGAGAAATCTACCATGTAGCCCTTCTGAAAATACAAATATTTTTCAGTTTCCCCATTATTCAGTGTTGTGTAAACCAGAGTGTCAGTAACCTTCTGTCAAGGATCACAAAGACTTTAGATCTTACTTCTCTTTGCAGTAAGAATTGTATTATGTGTATTCAAGTCAGATTCTCACTACTTCTAGATGTCTGAAACCAAACAATGACTAGCAGCTAGTTGAGATGTCCAAAGTAGAAGGGTTAAGCTTGGTAGCATTTTAAAGGCTGTTTCTGAAGTCTAGTTTTATTCTTAGTTCTCAGAGATTTCTTATATGACCTTCTTTAACTGAGCTGTGCCTCTTTACCCATATATAGGGGTGTTGGGGTAATATTTATGCTTTAGCTCAGNTACTACTGTGTTGGTCAGAAGCTCTGAGCCACAGGGTCTACCGTGGTAGTATCTGCCATGAAGATGACCTTCACTTTGATTTTGGGTAGGTGTTGGGACCAGATGACCTCCAGCAGTCCCTTCTTGTCTAAAGCAGTCTATGAATCATTAAATGTGAATGATACAAGAGATGTATTTCTTAATTTATCCAAGTGGGATTAATTCAGCATAGCATAAAATGTGGACTTTTCTGACATTGTTTCCTTTTGCTTCTTCCACAACTGGGCAGGAACAGCCAACAAAGAAATACAGTGACTAGACAAGTCTTGCTCATTAGAGCTTTGCTAGGTGGATACTAGTCAGCAAAACTCGCTGAGATCTGTAGATTGTTTGTGTGGTTAGAAGATATTTGCATATAAAATGTATGATTATCAGGTGATGTTAGGAAATATTCCTGAGAAAGGCATTTTAAATAGGAATACAAACAAGTTCATGGTGATTAAGGTGTGGATGCTTGAGGAGAGGAAGATTTCAGTGTGAGAAGGATGAACCTTTCTGCTTCTTGATAACTGAACTGTTAGCTGTAAATAAAATATTCTTCAGTTGTTCAAAAAAATACTATTTTTTACAAGCTGACATGTCAAATATTCTTTCCTAATCAGCTTGATTACTTGGTATAGTTTCAAATAATACACTTTTCCTTTTATTTGTCTATTGTGTGCTAAACTCCAAATACCTAGGGATGTGCTGTGGATGGGAGCTACTGAGTAGTGTCTGGTGCAATGGTCTTCTGTGGTCTCTCAGGACTTTATTTACACATTGCAGCCTGCTCTTGGAGGTTTACTCATTGCTGTTACTTATTACCAGGAGGAGGTGACTAGCCTGTTCTGAGAACTGTGTGCTTGTTGCCGAAGGATCGGTGTTGGCTACTTATGGTAGCCAGGTGAGGGTTGCCTAGAGTTTCTTCTGAAATGGATATTTTTATCACAAAAAAAACCCCAAAACTCAGTTGAAATGTGAACTGAACCAGCTGGATTCTTTTTTTGTGAGATTACCATGGAGCATTGAAATGCCATTGGCATATTTTGTCTACAGTTAAACATAGATGACCCTTTCTAGAGGTCAGGAAACAGTTCCAGGGTGGGAATTAGCTGTTTTGGGATACTGCTAAAGACCGGGAAAGCCAAGCTTCCATTACTGCAATAAATGTTTTATCTCAGGAAGTCTGTTAGCTCAAATATGATTGTTAAAGTTTTCATAAAAGATGAATACTTTCTGCTTTTAAAAATGTAATGTTTAAGAAGAAATGTCATGCTCTTGGTTTTGTTTCGGGAGATGTGGTGAGGAGCAAAATACAGACGAGTGCTATTTCAGAGAAGCTGGTGACTGAAAAGACAGCAGTCTAACTGAAGAGCCCCTGAGCAAATTTTTAGGACTAAATGTAGTAATGAATCCTCAGGTAATCCTTCTAACAGGCTGCAAAAGGTAACCAAGAAAAGAAATTTCCTGAATTTGCAGCTCTGTGCCTGCACTTCTGTTGTAAAATGTTTAGGCTCCCCAAATGAAAAAAGACAGCATTGCCTGAACTCTTGTTTTCCAGCGGTTTGTTTTCTCTGTTTCTGATCAAGCCAATGAACTTCAGATTATGAGGTTATACTGAGGTGAAATCTACCATGTAGCCCTTCTGAAAATACAAATATTTTTCAGTTTCCCCATTATTCAGTGTTGTGTAAACCAGAGTGTCAGTAACCTTCTGTCAAGGATCACAAAGACTTTAGATCTTACTTCTCTTTGCAGTAAGAATTGTATTATGTGTATTCAAGTCAGATTCTCACTACTTCTAGATGTCTGAAACCAAACAATGACTAGCAGCTAGTTGAGATGTCCAAAGTAGAAGGGTTAAGCTTGGTAGCATTTTAAAGGCTGTTTCTGAAGTCTAGTTTTATTCTTAGTTCTCAGAGATTTCTTATATGACCTTCTTTAACTGAGCTGTGCCTCTTTACCCATATATAGGGGTGTTGGGGTAATATTTATGCTTTAGCTCAGAGGAACCATATTTACTTAACAAATATATATAGAAATGAAATCATCAAAAATAAATGTAAAACCAGTATAAATCTTTGCTGCTTGCTAAATAAAGTAGATACTCAAACCTGAATGCCAAATATCTTTCAGAACATTTAAAACTAAACATATATAAGGAATCTTTTTAAATATAAGTGCTTGAGACTGTTCCGTGTGAGACCCCTGTCCTTTTGTCTGTTGAGTCTTCAGCCTGTTTGAAAAGATTTACATTCCCTTTCAGGACTAAGTTTATTGTGTACATAGATCAATTATTTTGCAGAGCTTGTGCATCTTTCCCACCTGCAGTTCCTGGTTTGCACCATCTGAGGAGCAGCTGTGGAAGAGGGAAATTGGAAGAGCAGTTTATTATAGGTCTTAGCCACGCTTCTCCCAGGTTCTTGTTTGCTGTTTGGCTCCGAGCACGCTGGGCAGGGATGCTCTGCTCTTAGTCACTATTTTTCTATGGCTTCTTCTGACTTCTTGCCTATGATGTGACACAAATAAGAGGTTTTAGCATCTGACAGTAGGAAGAAGTTACCCATTGTCCTCACAGCAGTCTGTTTGGGCTGCTGTAAGTGGCTTGGGTTTCAGATGAAATACTGCAAATGTTTACCTGTCATTTGGAGCACTCAGCCTAGGATATGTAGGCATGCTGCTGGCATGGCTTCTTTCTTTTCAATCCTACTTCAGCTGCAAAATGAAGTATTTTCATTATGTGTACCATGGGTGTTCCAGAAATGTACTCTCTGTTTGCCTTCTCCCATACACCTCTGGATGTCTGATTCACTGCTCAAAACTGGAGAGCATTCAGATTATTCCAGCAGGCTTGTGCCGTTTTAGTTTTTTTCACTTGTTTTCCATTCATGATGCTAAATAGCATAATTTACTGTTGCCTTTGGATGATGAAAACAGGTAAAGCATTATTCTAACTTGTCTACGTTCTGCTGTTGATACAAGTGAATTCTTTTATGGAGCCATGGAAGTATGTGGGCTATTGTATGATTTAAAAAATTGTGTGCTTTCCCTTTTGGTGGTGAGAAGGGACTCTTGGAATGAGCCTTGTAAGAGCATATAGTTTCAGTCTTCCAATTTCCCTGACATTCTTTAAGCACGTTTGGATGTGGTCTTTCCCTACAGTACATGTCTTAATATATTTCATCTATGGTCTCAGACAACTTGGAAATCTTGTTAGTACTGGTCAGAGGAGCTATCTGCTTCTCCAGGAAATAGGATGCTTTGACAGGATCATGGTGTCATTTCTATTTGTCTCTTAATGAATCCCTGCAAGATTTTGTAAGTGCAAGTGTTTTGTAAGTCCATTGGTATCTTGTTACTTGCTTGAACCTCATGTCTGTTCTTTTGTGCTTCATTTCTTTATTCTTTTTTCCAATGATATGATGTGTGCAAAATGACCTCAAGTGAAAGACTACTAAAAGAGCCTTGGCTGAGAAAGGATTTTGGTACACCTCATGCAATGTACATCCAAACTTTAATTTCTGTTATGTATTAATCTATTGTCAGAGAGCTTTCAGAACAGATTAGAAACAATGCTCAATTCACTATTCTTGTTATTAAAAAGAATTTGCTAGTGTCAGGGCTTTTTTTATCTTTTAAAAGGAAAGAAAGAGCAGATCAGAGTTAATGTTTGTGTACCTGTTATTTTGCACAACTAAGTGTATCTAAAGGTTGTGATTTATTCTGGATGATAGGTTTTGGTTTGCCCAAGCTCATTTGTTTTCTGTTGGAATAGTGCGAAGCAACAGCAAGAAAATGAGAGCAAAAATGTATGGAAGTCAGCATGTCATATGTTTTGTGAGGGTGGGCCTTTTCTGAAAACAGGCAGAATTAATTGCCTGTTTTGTATGAGAATCGCTGGTTCTTCCCACACTTCACTTCCTCTAACCTTTGTCCCTGTACCCGTATCAGTGCATTAAAATATCCAGTTCCATGCTGTCTTTGTGGCTCTTGAGGTCAGGGTAGATGCTTTTGTCTTGGGTCACGAAGCCTGTGGTGAGTCATTCTTTTAAGTATATACTCAATCCCTTTTTCAGTATGTTCTCATATCCAAAGTATTCAACCCCATATTCTGTAAAGTGGTCAGTAAAGACTTGTTTTGGTGGGTATGTGCATGAGACATTCCAATCAGTATTCCTCTCTGGCAGCAGCCAGTTTCCTCTCACAGAATTTAAGTACTTCCCCAACAACTTCTGTGATGTGCAAGGCTCTGAGAGAGAGAGCAAAAGTGCTAAAATAGCTTTAAAACAACTTTTTCAATCCCAGCAGGTGTATCCACTCTTCAATTATTTCATTTTCAAATACGTAACTTTTCATTTCACTGGTCAGTCACAATCAGGATTCCTTGACAATTCAGAATTATCTCTAGTTTTGAATGCTTGTTTGGTATTTTAAATCAAAGTAGTCCTCAAGCGTTAATTAATAGTGTTTCTAGTTTCACTTGTGATGCTGGTAAATGTTGGAGCTGGACAAACACCGTGAAAACCTTCAATCTGTTCATTTACATTTTTTAATAAACTGCTTTGCTCATGGCACTTCTGTGTTTGCATTCCACAAACAGTGAAATAATTGAATCTTACTGACATAAATGGTCAGAGGAACTGAACTTTTGAAGGAAAGTAACTATTTACTTACTGGTGGGGAAACTAGCAGGATCTGGTGAAGTCTTGGATGATTTACAGTCACTGTGGTTTGAGAGAAGTGTCAGAGCTCAAGGCATGGTTTGTGTGTGTGCTACATAGTTGGTGGTTGTGGGGTTTTTTTATGGGTTATCCCTTTTGCCTTGTTAATGGAAAAGTAGCTTTTGGAAAACTTAGTCCTGTGAAATATGAGGTCCTTAGACCATAGAGAAATTTTCAAACTGCAGAGCAGGTGAAGAAGTAGACTAAATTGTCTGTAGTAACTGGAAATTCAGAGGAGATTTTTATGGACAAACTAGAAAAGCCAGTGCTGTCCCTGGTGGCCAAACACTGGATAGACTTAGGTAGAGTGATTAATGAAAATAAAATTCTCAACATTTTTTTGTATTTATGTTTTCTGATCTGAATGGCTTATATTTTCTCTCATGAGATCTATAGCATGAGGATTACATTAATTTTTGTAGAGATGTTTATGTTAGTGGTTTTACTTTAAATGGCAACCAATACTATCACTAAGAAAATTAATTCAGAATAAAATGACCTATCCTAATCCATAGATGCTTAATACTTGTCATGAAGGGCTGGGTGACAAAGCCTTCCCTCTGGGTACCTGTTGCTGAGTTTAGCTATCTAGGGGTGGATAGCACTGCTAATTGTACAGCCCTCTCAGTGTGGGGGGTTGTTTTCCCTTAAGTGATCTATGAAGCTTGTTTTTGCTGATATGAAATTTCTTTCATGTATTTGAAGGGAGAGAGAATTCAGTGTTGAGCTGTTCTTGCGTTTGTCTGCAGAGTATATACCTTTCCTGTGTGGATAAGGGCTTAAACTGCAGAAAATTGGAGGATTTTATGTATGTGGGATGTCTTGTATATGCCCCATCCTAACGCATTTATATAAATAACAGTAGAATATAGAATTGAACACTTGTGAGTGTGGGATTTTTTTTTGTTTTTTTTTGCTTGGTTTTGTTTTTTTTTTTTTTTTAGGGAAAAAATCCCAACCATTCTGAGAAAACGTTTTTGCAGATGTTTGGCAGCTGTTACTAAGGTTTGAGTACTAATAGCTTTGTTAGCATTTGCCACAGATCTAAGTAAACTAAGCATAAAACTAAGCTTTACATCTTTCTTTCTTTTGTTTTGTTTTTGTTTTTTTCTTAAGCTGCTTGGAAATGCAGTGGAACTCAGGATTTTTTCCCCTGCAATTCTTTATTTTGGTCTCTGCAGTTTCTTTGTTTTTACTGGCAAGAAGTAAAAATAAAAGCAGTTGGTTGTTCTTTGGTATATACTTTCTGGTCTGACAGAAAAACCATCATCCCATTAGGTTTGGCTTGCAATTTTCCTGAAGTCACAAAGACCTTTGTTGAATGAGCTGCCTGTAGGGGGGAAAAGTCAAATCTGATTTTTGCAGTCAAGCATGTTGGATTATATGCTTCTACTCCACTTTGGTGGGAGAAGATGCTGCTGTCGAGATAATCTGAACTTTCTCTGACAACCCCAAAAACATGGCATTTTAGTTGGAGATGAACTTGCTTCAGTTTTCTTTCTGATATTCTGGCTACATGTGGGCAGCCAGGAAGTGATAATCCTTTGGGGTTTTCTCTTAGTAAATAATCAAGAGTTCAAATTATTTACATTCTGAAGTGCTTGGATTCTGATGCTTAGATAAGGAGTACTGTGATTTTTTCTGTGATGTAGAAGAATATATTTAATCTATTATACTCTGAACTGTAAGGTTTGGAGCTATTTTTTCTGGCAAAGAAGGATGAGAGACTTCAGGAATAGGAAGTATGGGAGAAAAATCCTCCACTCAGCAGTTAATGTTTCTAAAACTAGAGCTGGCAGTGAGGTAATTTTGAACTCCTGCAGTTTTTTATCATCAAGGCTGTAAAGAGGATTTCTGATGTTGACTTCGTATTTGAATAAGCTTAACTGTAATAAATATGTACTTAAAAATCCTTACCTTTTAACTGGATAGCTTCAAGTTGAATAATTCTTGACTTTCAAAACCATTTTTTGGGGGGGTTAAGGTCGTCTGATCCTAGGTAGTAATTGAAAAGGTGACGTTGCTAAGGACTCTTTTCACTCCTCTTTCCCAGTGTCCAGGGCCATCTTAAGACTCCGTGTGGCCTTGGGATGAGTAAGAAGTCAGTCTGCATTTGACAGTGACTTACTGTGAGACCAGACCTCTGCAGACACTGTAGACTCCAGGCTCATTTCACGTGTGTTGTGAATCACTTTATACAAGCAAAGCAAGTTACCTTTTGTGGAAGCAATCAATGTCTCGGAGAGTTCATGATAATTGCTTTTCTTTGTGTCTGGAAGAGGCTGTTTCTTCATCCGGGGTGAGCCATGAGAGTGCACAGTGTTAGAGAAGAATGGCTGTTCTTAACTTGCGTTGTTGTAACAGTCCAGCCATGAATATGTTCTGCTCTGTCTCTGATCTCCCTCTTTGAAAAATAAGAATGCAGATGTGCTACACTGAGGTGGTCTGCTAGATAAAATCACTTGATTGCACATTTTAAATAGCATCTTTACTGTTTGAGTAAAATGATCTGATTCTTTGAAGAAAAGGTTGAGTCTGACACATTTTACCCTTCATTTATTGCATGCATAAATGGCTCTTCCAAAAATTTAAACTTTAGACTACGCGTAATCCACATGTTTAGGTCTGCTGCCCTATAATAGCATCATTAGCCATGCAACCATAGTAATGATGTTATGGAAAAGTCATTCATTCTGCTTAGCTCCTATCATGGATTTGTTTGCATCCATGATTTTACAACTACCTTCTTTTAACTTTTCTTTTCTGGTTGTACAGATGTGACTAAAAATTGGATTGTATGGTATCTTTCAGTCTACCCAAAATACCACTCAACTACTTCATCTTTCCTACTAGAACAATGTTACAATTTGAAATCTTATCATACAAAAGTTAGCGTGAGAAGAAATTAAGAAAGTATATTTAAACTACACTGTTTTTGAAAGGTATTTGATTACCTACTGTCTGTTTCTTCCCCGTGTATTGATATAGGCAATAGCATTTAGATCTTTAATGCTGTATAAGTGCTTCTTTCATTTCCCAAGTAGTACTGTCAAACCTTGTTGGTACACTGTAGGATTCAGTATGATATCTCATTGAACGCAAGTCCTACCCAGCTTGAAAATTTACACTGAGAGTTACAGAAAACTATTGTAGATTTTCTGGACCATAAAGCCTTTGTTTTTCCTGAGAGATGAAGGAAGGGAGGGAAAGAAAAGATAAATTAAGCCAGATTTTTGGTGGCTTAGGGTAATGGAGAATCTTCTCTAGGCTCAAAAAGATGTTTAGCCAATGTAAGTATAGGTGACTAATGGATTTTTTTGAAATCTTATCAGTGTTTAAACTTTGAGAACATGGAATGCTAGGAAGATTGTTGTTCACTGATATTTTTCTTGGTCTCTTTTTGAGGAATTGTCCTGTTTTCTTGCTTACTGGAATAGATTATAAGGCATTGTAAATGATAGTAAATTTTCTTTAGGATGTGGCTCAGTATCAACTGGAAGAGTTAGTATCTCTAGCATATGGGTTAAATAAAAAAAAAGAAAATTAAAGAATGAAGTGTGTGTTCTCCCAGCTTCCTGTGTTTGTGTTCTGTTTCTGTGGTGTTACGGTTGCCATCCCAGTGCCTCCCCACAGCTTGAAGACCAGCTTAGACTCTGCTGCTGCTTACTAGGTCCAGATGTCGTACTGGGGACCTGGTGGGAAGGTCAGAGTGGACGTGAGGGACAGAAGCACTTGGTAATGGTTTACTCAGATGCAGGGGATGTGTGTTGTTTTAAGGCATGTGTGGGAGTGCTAAGTGCCAGTAGATTGATGTAGTGAGGCTGAAAAGAGGTCCTTGACCTCAAGAAGGCTGCTGGAGGTGCCTGAACAACAAAGAAAGTTAGTTTATTTTTTTCAGACCTTCATGAAGCTTTCATATATATATATATATACACATACATACATATATAACGGCAAAGTTTTAGTCTAATTGTTTAAGCTTCCTTTTTTGATGATACTTTTCCCTTGACTGATGAAGCTGCAAGATTGTGTAACATAAAGCAAGTCTTTGTTATGCTCTTACTTGACAACTGCATGAATCGATTTGTTGTGTGTTTAGTAGCTACATTAAACAGCTTTCTGGGCATCAGAGAAGAGCTCATTCTTAATCAGTTGAATTTCCAGGTTTTCGTATAATAAAGCTCCAGACTTGATGTAGATTCTTCCCTCCATGTGAGGAAGTACTTTTTGCACTTTCTTATTTAAGAATTAAAGTCCTGTATGTTCCAGCAGAGAATCTTGCTGCTTTTCCTAAAAGCCTTGTGTTATTTGAGGTTTCTTCCTTTTTGTGTCAGAGATGGTAGTAGTTGAAAGAAAACATAACATAGAGTTCCGGTTCGGAGAACTGCAGATGTTGCTTGGAAGGGACATCTGGAGGTTATCTTAGTCCAGCCTCCCACTCAAAGCAGGACTATTGCCAGCATTCATTTAGGTCAATTACAGCTTTGTGTAACCGAACATTTAAAATCTGCACGGATAACCTCACTGCCACTTCTCAGGAAACCTGTTCAAGTGCTGCACAGCCCTTCTGGTGAAATTTTTTTTCTCTAGTGTCCAATGTGAACTTGCAAAGCCAATATGACTGCTGAGAGTCTAGTTCTGTCATCTCTGCTTTAGACACCGATTAGATTTGCCCTTAACCTCCTCTGCCTGACTGAGCAAGTTTCCTTGACATCCCTTATGAGGTCAGGCATTCTACACCCTTAACCATCTTGGCAGCCTTTTACTGGATGGTCTCCAGCTTTGCCACATCTCCCTTGAGGCTGAGGTCTCAAAACTGTACTCAGTTCCTGGTTTATTAGGGTAGAGCAAGAATTAGATTTTTTTCACTCCTGGTCAAGTCTTTCCTATACATGAATAAAGGATGTTTCTCTGCTAGGTGTCAAAGACCAAGAAGCAGTCTGTGTAGCTTTAATTATTTTCTAGAAAAAGGATCAGAATAATAGGATTCTTAAGGATGATGTAAGGATCTCAACAGTTGGAAGAGCAGAACAGAAAAGGGTAAATGTCATCTGAAAAATGAGAGAAAGTAATTATTCTTTTTTCCTGCAGTTTCCTTCTGCATAGGAAGGATACTGTTATTTGGAAGCTTACATGAACTTCATGGTGGAAATTAGATTGGCGTAATGCCTGCGTCGTGGACACCTTTGATTGATCTGCTGTGAGCATTAACTGAGCATTTGCATAACAGAATAAATTGGAGACTTACCAGAGATTGATGTATCAACATGTGTAGTAGCTTGTGAAGGTGTGGAGCTGTTGGTAAAGGAAGTAAATACTCGTATGTTTTCAAAATGAGGCAAAAAATGACTAGAGCAGAGCTCGTGATCTCAAAGCAGTGTGTCAGATGTATGATTATACTCTTGGTTCCTGAGAATAGCCTTTGGAGTCCTTTGACCAATTCTAAGCAAATATAGCAATGCAATGAATGTCTCATGCATGCAGCATCCTTTGAGTAGAAGCACAGTGCTCATCTGTCTGGGTGGCCTGCTGCATTCACTGCTTTGTTGGCACAAGTTTTGCACCATATCAGATGTTGTACTTGTGATAGGAATCTGCAGATGATGTAAGATGCAAGAAACGGTGTCGTGGCTTTTGTTTGTAGAAAACCTTTACCTGTGGACGTGGGCTGGGATGTGGGGACATGCATGTAGCATTAAAAACATGGAGCAGGATTTTGACTTGGATCACGTTGATTTCAACTCTGAGTAGAAGGCATACCAATCCAGGAGGAAGCAGGATGAGATTATAACTCCTCTCAGTCTCTCCGAGCCTAAAGCCCAAGTATAGTAGCTGAAAGGGATAGCAGTACTCGAGTCAAATATCTGCTAATTCATCAAAAGTGGTTTCTAGGCTTGAAGGAATGGAAGGTTGACTGTGATCCTTTAAAAATGGACTCAAACTGCAACTTGTAATTTTAGAGTGAGTTTAAGGCTTTTTGTCTTGGGGTTCCTATCCCCCCCAATACAACACTTCTGTATTTTAGCAAGAAAGGGGATGAGTAAATTGAATTTTTTTCATTTCTTATCTCATATCAAAGTCCCATAGCCCGCTACAAGGATTCAGAAGAAACTAATTCTAACTTGGGAAGTTTGTATTGAATATTGTGCCTTAAAATACTTGCTTCTGTAAGCGTTATATGGGAGCTGAACCTTAAAATAATCTAGTTACCATTGCTGTCTTCTCTCCTTAGCAATAGCACTCAACTGTGTGCACAGGTATATAGTGAAAATGTGGACAGGCAATAATTACAACCTTAATTTCAAATTTCTGGGGCAATTTTCAATGCTCTTTGGGGAGGTACAGAGTTGAGAGTGAACAGGAAGATTGGAAGAGTGGGATCTACGTGCCTACGTGCTGAATATGAAAATTGTCTCAAGGGATAAAATAGAGCTCTGCAGTGTGATTTCTAGCACCACTGGCACTGGCACAGGGCTCAGAGAAGAAGAAAGCATCACTCAGGATCTTTCTTTTCTGACTGTAAGCCCAGCTGCCTCTAGGGTCTGTCCTGAGGCCAGCCAGATATGACCAATTGGTTTATGGGGTAAAAAAAACATCTGTGGTATGTTGTGTTGTTTAAACTGAAGTGCTGTTAAAGTGGAACAATGAGATAATTAACTCTTTGCCATATTTTTTTTTTATTTTTAGCAGAGGAATGGAGAACTTGGTGGCTGGCCCCACCCTTCCTTCCGTTTTTGGGGATGAAGATGGATCTAAGGAAGGTGGTGAAGTTGCTGTAACTGGGTAAGCAACTGCTTCTTTTTAGCCATCAGCTGGCTGATATGTAGTAACTCTAGGCTTGCTGGAGAAACTGTTTCAGTGGGAAGAGGGCATTCTAAGTGGTGTTTAAAAGAAAAAACAACAAACCAACAAAAGTAAATCCTACAACACTCCCTTGGCCTTGATAGAATATTACAGGACTCTGTTTAGGAGAAACTAAGACTCTTTGGAACTGATAGAAAAGATCACAAACTTCTTCATCATTTCTTATCTTTAAAAGTTTACTTCACTAAGATTTTGTCTTTAAGACAAATTTAAAAAGGATGATGGAGGCAGAGAGGGAGGCTGAATCTATTGGCCCTGCTGAATAAATACTGTTCATCACTGATCTCTGAAAATCACCGAGAAACTGGTGTCTTTTTGTTTTTTGCCAGACTGACTCTGCTTTTTACAGACAATGACCTCTTAAAATCACAATGACAAAAGAAGCTGTCTTGTAGGAATACACAGGATTCTTGCTGTATTTTGATACTCAGAGTTTCTTTTCTGTTTTGTAAAGCAGCAAGCAATAAACTTCAGACTTTGCAGACAGGTAAAGCCTTGTAAAAATGAATATGGAGGCTTTTACTTCAAGTGGTTCTGATTTTTGGATTTATGTATGTGAGATTTCACACTCGCTGGTGCCAGATGAGGTACATGTTCAGGTTAGGTTTGTGTTTCAAAGGTATTAGAGTATTGAATGAAATTCATCAGCTTTCACAGCAAATGGCTACATCACATGGAAGGTTTGTCTGTATGGGTGGTTTAGAAAGCTTCCCTGCTAAGGGGCAGCAGGTAGGAAAGCTGACAGACTGGAACAGTGATTCTAAGAAATGGTATTGTTCTATTTCTTTTCCCTGACACTTAGCAAATGAAATTAACTTACATGACTGTGTACACTTTGTTCCCTTTCTCCCTTCTAATTGTTAGTTGTAAGAACTCACTCTGAGTTCACTCACTCCAGCTCTTGTGTCTTTACTAGTAATTATGCCCTGATTGCTGATGATAGTGAGGAATGAAAATATGCTGTTCTCTCTGTTTAAAGACAAATTTTCCTGTAAGCATTCAACTAACGATTCTGTTTACACATCTCAGTTTTCTATAGCTATATTCTACATTAACAGGAACCATTATTTTGAATATTTCAAATGTTTGGCATGCATGTAAGGAGCTGCAGATCAGGGTAAATGAACAAAGTAGACTTGATGCATACACTGCTGTGATTTTCGTGAATGTGACTTGGCCAGGCCAAGTAATCCTTAGTCTGGCTCAAGAAGGGATTCGAATTAAGGTAAATCATGCTTGACCAACGTGAGAGCCTTCTGTGATGTTATAACTGGATATATGGCTGAATGAGGGAGGAGCAGCAGGTGTCATCTACCTTGACTTCAGCAAGGCTTTTGACGCTCTTTCCCATAACATCCTCATTAAGAAACTAAGGGAGTGTGGGCTGGATTTCTGTGCACTTGCCTTCCACGCTGCTCCACCCCACCTCCAGGCAGCTTGCCCTTTTTGATTGATTTTTGCTGCATGAGCTGTATCAATAGTGACCCTTCAGGGGCCTGTAGGGAGCTTGTCATGTTTGTATCTTGAATACCCACGTGTATCAACAGGAGATTATGGTGGATGAAATTAAATCCAAGGTCATACACAAGTGTATTTGTGGGGAAATATATTAAATGCATTCAGAAAGCTCTATATTGGTAGATGAGATCATTTATTTGAAATTCCTTATGGTTTTTTATTTGAAAAAGTGTAGATTCGTGTCTTCTGATTTCAGATCCAAATGTTTACTTGCTTGACAGTTGTTTGTATAATCAAAAACTTGACTGGAAAAGAAACAAAATTGCACTTCAAAAATCAAACCGTCTTTGGAAGTCCATAGTAACTATGGTAGTAATGGCAACCACTTGTATGGAACAGCAAGTTCTTAAAAAATTACTTTTTAAAAAAATCCTTTCTTTTTTCCTGCTAGTGTAAGAACTGAATAAATTTGCAACATTTTTGCATGTTTTAGAAGATTAGGAAGGAAGTGATTTAGCAATATGATGATTAAATTTTTTCCCTTTGCTATTATGTGCTTTTTCAGATTAGCTCATTCTGAGACTTCATTCAGTGGTGGAACTTCACAGCCTGTGAATAACCCAGATTTGGTGGAGGATTTGTCACAGGTTCAGCAGCTGCAAAATGAGTCCTCTAATACTACTGAAAACACCGAGCAGAAGCCTGAGGAGGAGGTGAGATGAAATAACAGTGACTTCTCAATGAAAAGCATGGAGTTTTGTCATTGTAGCTTGTCTTACCTACTCAGAGCTTTTTGGATAGGATCACAGATTTTCATCCATTTGCCTTTTTCATCTTTTGATTCCCTCTAGTGTTCTCTTGTGTTGCACAGCTGCACACAGATAGCCAAGGAAAGCTGGCAGTCATACAGAGAACAGTTCACATGTGTTCAGCTCAGCCAGCCAGGGTCCACAGACTTGTACTCCATTCATTCTTTTTCTGCAGGCTAAATATTCAGCTGCCACAACTTATTTTATCTCTTGTGAGTCAGGAAAATGAAACCATTGTACTCTTGCGGGAGTAACTCTTGTCTTTGAAAGCATTGTGCTTAATACTTTAGACTGTACCTTGTGTACCATGCCACACTGGTTTTTGGTGACTAAATCATGAAGGAACTGAAGTTTGACTTGAAAATGGTTTTGTTTTTTTTGATAGGTGCATTTGATATTCCTCCTTGTAGTTTGTCTTCAGCTCTGAGGTCCTTGTTTAGAGAATAGTATTTGCAGTTGCATTAGCTAGGATGATAATTCCATGGGCTATCAATCCTCTCATGGTTTTACAATCAGAAGTTGGTGCAAATGTGGACCAGGAGTTACTGCAAACAACTTTTCACAGTAAGACTTCTTTGGGTTGACCTAGAGGAAAGTTGGGATTGCTCTTAAGTGAGGTGTGAAGCTTACGTCCATGGAGGGGATGTATTGCAGCCCCATGTTCCTGATGAAAATGTTTGAGACATGAATATTTTATTCCTTCCCTCAATCTGAATTTTCTTCCATTTTCATTTTGCAGCAGCAAAGGACTAAACGAGGAGGCTGGGCCAAAGGGAGGAAGAGGAAGAAACCCCTCAGGGACACCAATGCCCCCAAATCCCCCCTCACAGGGTATGTGCGGTTCATGAACGAGCGCAGGGAGCAGCTGCGAGCGAAGAGGCCTGAGGTCCCTTTCCCAGAGATCACCAGGATGCTGGGCAATGAATGGAGCAAACTGCCTCCTGAGGAGAAACGGGTACGTTAAACTCCCTTTTCCTTGTTGGATTGTGATTGTTGTTAAATGGGAATATTGTTCAGTAAAGAAGTTCACGTAGGCTTTTGATGAAAGCTGTGTATAATAAGGGCACAGGTCCTCCAGAATTCAAGTAATGGATTCTTGTAGGGCTGTAGCATCTCATCCAGGTGTGGCTTGAGGACAACTGTATCCTCTAAACTGTGCAAGAATATGCTCAGAACAGGGGATAGTGCTCAAGTGAGACATCCCATAGATTATGCAAGTCATCTGCATGTAACTGCTGAATGTAAGGTACAGCTGAGACCTACTGGTTTCCAAGGCTGAAGCCGTTGGAAGGATGGGGCAGGCATTTATGCACTGTGGCTGAGGAGAATTTGGTGGGATTTCAGAGCTGCTTGAAGGATGTTGCAGTTCTCTTTATCTTATAAGCTCATCAATGTATCTAAACATCTCCTGTTTTAGGGTAAGACAAGCAGACCTGAAAAGACAGATTACTGAAGGAGACAGTTTACATGAATAAATTTTTACGTGATTTTTTTGAAGTAAGAAAAGTAAGTTGAAATTGTAAAAATAAGTTGAAAGTCATAATCCTGACCTTAGAAAGGCACTTCTTAAGTGTTTGGTCTGTGATGTGTAGGTAATATTCAGTTGAGTAGCTTAGTAGCAAGTTACTTGGTCTAACAAAAGGAGTTAACAGCATAGTGATTTGAATTTTAAAAAAAAAGAAAGAAAAATGGGCATCAGAATACAGTAACTTTATCCAGAAATCTTATGTCTCTGCCTCTCACATAGATTCTCATTGCTTCTTCACTCCTTTCCTGTTTGCATAGGTGAAATGGATCAGCACTTCATCTCACAAATTGTTTTTCTTCCCTTCCTCCTGAAGGGGGGCAAACTCCCTGAAACTCTTGGGCTTTTTTGTTTCAGCGCTACCTTGATGAAGCAGATAGAGATAAGGAGCGTTATATGCGGGAGCTGGAGCAGTACCAGAAGACTGAAGCCTACAAAGTCTTTAGCAGGAAAGCACAGGACAGACAAAAAGGCAAATCACACAGACAAGGTATGGAATGGGATAAAAATATGTGCCTGGCTACACTGCTGAACTACAGCAGATTCCCAGTTTGTCGTGTAGCCTGACACTCATTTGAAGCCTTTGATTTAAAGACTTAAAATGTGAATGTGTTCTTTTTATGGCATTTGCATCAGCTGTGTGTCAAGTGGTTAGATTTATGTAAATTTAGCTGGATTGGATTGGGGAATGTGCATTGAAAGCATCCAAGTTAGAGATGGCTTCGATGTGACCTGAGAGGAAAGCCACACAAGTTTTCTGTCTATAATTTCTGTAATTATGGTTGTGAAACTGCTTTAATTCTTCGGTTCTTGTTTACTCAAATCTTATGCATTTGGAGTGCTTCTTGTCTGGTTTTTGTTTTTCAGATGGAGCAAGGCAGCAAGCTCATGATCATGAGGTAAACATCTTCATTCTACACTTAGATCGGTGGGTAGACTTTCAGGTGACAAAAGCCTCCTAGTGAAGTCAATAAACACTAACTTATACCAGTTGAGGACCCTAATCGGAGGCTTAGAGTATGAATTATTCCTCTTCCTATGCAGTTGTGAACCAAAAGTTAGAAACAACTCAGTCTTATCCTAACATTAGTATGATGAAAACTAAATTTAGTGACTCTTGGGCTTATGACCTAAGATACAGTGGGAATGTAGGGTACACGTAAAACGTCGGTCTGTTTTGCAATGTTAAGTCTATGGGTGCAAGTCAGTATAATTGAGCCTTTAAGTATCTGGTGTGTTAAGCATTTCAAGTTGCAAATTTTTTACTTTGAAATTTTTCAAAGCAGAGAATCTGAATTATTATTTGGTAAGTAAACATCAAGGTAAAACTTTACCCAAGTCTCAAGTCATTTCTAAACCTTCCAAGTTAGCACTTTTAGGGTGTTGTTTTGAGGTACCAGTTTTCTGCAGCAGCAGAAGCTTGTGTCTTGCTTGAGAAGAAAATGGGTAAAGTAACTTAATCATTGAGATATCACTGGCTTAAAGTTCCTCCTGCCCCACTCCTCCCTTTGCGTATGTAAATATTGGAAAAGAGTAATAATGTCTGATGATAAGGTGCCTGTTCTTTAGTTGATGAAATACATCACAAATCTTGTGCATCCTTGCTGATGATGGCATCTCTCCCCTTGGAATGCTGGAACTTGCTCTCTCTGGTTGTACGACCTGGGGCCACAGAGCTTCTGTCATGGTTACCAATAAACTGCAAACAAAAAGCAATGACAAATCTTGTTTATATACAGCCTCTTCACTTGTATGCAATAGGCCTTTCTGAAAGATCTCTTTCTCCTTGTGAGGTTTTTTGCCTTGGGAAAGCAATCAAGTTGGTTTTTAATGTGATCATTACAATAGTGACAAGGCTGTGCACTGCTGAGAGGCAACTACTGGTCTTGTCTGCTTTAGGGAAAATAAGTTTCACTTCTAGGAAAATGCTTTGTTGGCATCTTGGATATGTCTTTTTATTAACTCTTAAAGGAAGTACATGCAGTAAAATTCATTTTTAGAAGCACACAATCCCCAGGATTTCTGAATCTATAGTCACTGTATCTAAACTTGCCTTTAGCTGTACAAAAACAGATTACTGAAGGCTTCGAGTTCCAGGTTGACTGTGATGTTTACATAACCTTCGAGTTATATAGATGGCAAACAACAAATTCAGAGTGTCACCTCTCCTCACTCAAGCTATCACTGCTGAAATCTTACATCGTAGTGGTGGTTGATAAGGAGTTCTCCATGCCCTGTGCTGCTTTTAAGCCCCATCAGGTAGTTATTACACAGTTGAGCTAGCAACGTTAGGCAGGCATCCTCTTCTGAAAGCCCATGCCTTTGATTGCTTAGGATTTTTCACCCTTGTATTATAAAATTCCACATGCTTATCTCCTGATATGCTTTCACATCTTTCCTGCGAAGGAGTCAAGTGTTGTAATTCCACACAGGCAAGGAAGAAGCAGAAAAGATTTAGATTGCTTTTAGAGGCGTATACTCAAGTTGTTACTGGATGTAAGATGAAAGTTTTTTGTTGTCTTGCTGCTTTCTCTTATTTCTCTTCAGATTGACTGTTATTATTGTGTTTGGGATTAGTAGGTTTGATCTCATTGAATTAACTGCTTGAGAGAATATAGAAACATAAGGTCAAGGAAACCTTTTCTGCTCCTCTTTCTCCACCCACTTTAACATTTGTGATTTAGTTTCTGTGAATCAGTGATGAACTAATTTTAAATACTGTATATAGAGATGACCTCCAAAAATTATTGCGGTGAACAATTTAAATACTAGTTATAATAAAAAAATTAAAAAAAAAAAAAAGGATGGGGCATGGGAAGGTGAGAGGAAACTTTTAATAAGATATAGCCATGAAACCATGGAAACTCTGTCTCCATGAGCTTGTCTGTGGGCATGAATAGTTTCATAAATATGACATACAGCAGTATAGACTGGAACTATTGTCATCAACTGTGACCAGCCCATTGTTAATTGTTCTCCATAATTCTGGTATGTTTGATTCAGGGTGGGTCTACCTTCATGCAGTCAGTTACACAACATTTTACTGACAAGACTGCAAAAATTCATATTTGCAAGTCAAGGGGATCAGGCATTGCCTGGTAATACCTACAGCCTGTGAAGACAGAGAAATGGCTGCCCTAGTAGGGGCACACAGAAAGAAAACAATCTACTCTGAGAACCATTTTTTTTAATGAAATAGTATATATTTTATCTGTTCCTTACACTGTCTGCACCTGACCGTACAAGGAAGGATGAGTTTAGCACACCAAATCTCACCGTTCTCTTTACTGTACTTCACCATCTCTCTAAGAACTTCAAGTCATATTTGTTCTGGAACCTCCAAAGATCTGTCTCAGTTTTAATAGCCAGATGAGAATGGTATTAATTGTTGACACCCTGGAAGCATCTCAATCTTATTTAAGGCAAAAATAATAGAAACATTAATTTTGGTTCTCTCTTGATTTGGGGGATGACAAAATGAAATGCAACCTGAACAGACAGGGCCTTTTTAATAGGAAGTAATCAAAACCATATGGTTTTAATCTTGAGGGAACCTCAGAGTGCCTTAAGTACTTCAGAGTTCTCAAGAGGATCTTTTAAGAGCTGGGTAACATATTCTGCAATGGAAGAGCGCTGATGGTTCTCGTTATCACTCCTCTATTTAGTAGGATTTCTTCGTTGCTTTTCAGAAGCTGAACACCTTCATCTCATCGCTTTAATGGTTTTTTTTTTTGCTTTATCTGAAGAACCTGTATCCCTGGGCTGCAAATAGAATATCCACTCCTCTTCACAGTACCTTCTGCACTGTCTATTCCCTAGGAGCCAGTGATGATCCATGCCAGTGCTTCTTTGCAGGCAGGCAGCAGTAGTAAGCATGAATTAGACCGTTGAAGATAGGTGTTCTGTAAGAGTCTGAACCAAGCTTCATAGTCACTGATATTTCTTAATGCCTATTAATGTTGAGATCCTAAGGTTTGGGTTAGATTCTTAGCCATCTAGGGAGTGTGCTGAAAGAATAAATGCACTCTGCAGACTTCTGTGCATAACTTCTCATTTCTAAATAGATACTTGTGAGAGTTTTTCCCGTACAGTATCCAGTATCAAAACTTCAGTGAAGAGCATGTGTGATGGTGAACCCCTAATGACACCCTGCTCACTGTGTCTCAGAGCTGGGAAGGTTTGTTCCCCCTACGTCTAGTCCCACCTTCTTCTAGCCTGTCCTCAGTTGATTCAGGCCAAGTGAGCTTTGAGTTCTCACTCAGCAAATACGGAGCTTCCCAGCTGAAATTGTATCAGACAGTGAAACTCAACTCATCTGCTACTTTACAAACAATCAATTGAGAGTCTCCTCAGGTAAACACAGAATATCTGAAATTCCATCTAGTCTTGTCTGTCTTGGTTGACTGCCAAGTGGCATCCAGCTCATCCCGTTCAGCCCCTTGGAGGCAGACACCAGTATGAGCCTCTGAGCTCAGGTGCCAGAATTCCCTTATCAGCTGTTAAACATTTAGGTTTTTTGCTGGTCACCAAATCATGTTTGACACTGCATAATTTTGGAGGATGAATTCATGGTACATTATCAGCTGAGGTGTTTGAAAGGTTTGAAAAGCTTTTCTCCACAGAGATTTGCTCATGTTTAACTTCATTTCTATATTGAGTAATGAGTTGATTGTAGTTGCTGCTGTTTATCAAAACAAATTTGCCTTTGTCAAGACAAGGCCTTTTTTCAAACATTAATTTCTGTTGATTTTCAGATGTAGAAATGGTGACTGAAGTATATTATAGTAGGTTTCTCCTTGAGTCAAATCAAGGGGGTTTTTTTAGGTTTTTTGACTAAGGTAATAGATCATTTCCTGCTTTAAAAGTACTCACCTTTAGTCTTCCAAGATACTGTGTATTCTGTAAGCAGGTTTGCATTTAGATTCTTAAAAATCATGTTCGTACACTTCCTTTCATTAGTGGCAGCATCAATATAAATGTTTAAAAAAGACATCTCTTCCAGTTTGGAACAGGCATGTGTGATTGGTACAGTGGGGAAAAGCAGCTTATTTTTCCTTTAACTGTTCTCTTTCTTGGCTGTCGTCTTTTCTACTTAGGTAGTAAAAGACAAAGAACCACAAAACTAACTGCATTTTGCTCTTTTTATCTCCTGTTTGTTAATACTTCTGTATGGACTATTTCAGAAAGTGTCGATTGGTTGATGGTGGAGTGATTTGCAGTGGAAAATATATGTGAATTCAGGAAGTTTTCAAACAAGATGATTGTGACGTGTAATTTGATTAGGGAGAAAAGGTGTGTTTTAGTATGTTACACGGTGGTGTGGTTTCAGCCAAATTTATCAGACTCAGACTAAATGGATGGCCCTTCCTCCCCCCAAAAAAGGAGAGAAAGAGATAAGGAGATTTACGAGTTTAGAATGAACTAAACTAATTTAATGAAGTATTAATACTAAAATAAAAGAAAAAAAAGTATTGAAATGGATACAATACATACAAAACCATATCAGGCTCCCGGGATGACAGTCGCATTGGCAGCAGGTGTTGGGAAAAGTCCCAGACCAGACTGACAGGATCTGGATTCTGGATCTGAGTAGACAGAAGTTTTTGGTCTCCCATCTCTTTCTATTTTCTTGACCAGAACAATTTAATGAATTCCTGAAAACGAACAGTATATAGCTATGTATTACTCTTTCCTTTCCCCCCCC
>VXBW01005315.1:434379-469874 GCA_013400375.1 Thinocorus orbignyianus
AGGAAGCAGATACAAAGGAGAGGTCTGTTTTTGATATTCCAATCTTCACAGAAGAGTTCCTGAATCACAGTAAAGGTAAGCTAAACTTTTGCAGGGCTGCCATCTCTTTGTATTTCCAAAGCTTTTGCAAGGTGCTGTCTAGTTGAAGAGTCCTTGCACTCTCCCATCCCAGCTCAAGTAATGACTTGGGTATAGCTGGCCACCCTAATTGAGCTTAGTAGCTGCAACAGTGGTTTTTCCTGGCATTGTCTTCTGAAAGTACCCTTTTTGGAGAATATTTCTGGTGTTTAAGCTCCATTTGCTGTTATTCCAGCCATTCCAAGCTGGATCTGCTGTTCTGTAGAGTAAAAATGTACCTAAGATATGGTATGATTATGATTTATGATAGTTAGCGATATTATTTTAACCCTGGATATGTTGAAGAATCCACTGGTATATTTTCTGTTACCCTATTTGGTTTTCATAGCTGAAAAACATAGTTTTCATGTCCCAAGAGTTTAGGACTTTTGGCTGGATTTCCTGGAGCCTTTCTTGACTGAACAGACTTCAGATTCAGACACTTTTCCTGGTGGTCAACAGAAATGTGTTTTTGTAATAGTATCTGGTCTGTAGAACTCTTTCCACTGCTGCTGAGCAGCATCATACTGAATGCGTTTGAAATCAGTCTTTCAGTCTTCCTTCCTAATCGGTTCCTCTATTCACTTTACATTCTGATGCTTTGAACATCTTCTAATTTGTCCCTCTCTCCAGAAATTAAGTCTATTTAAGTACTACTGTGGGCACCATTGGTGCTTCATCTGTAAACCCAAACTGCACCATTTGTAGTCATCGGTTGGGTGCTCTAGAACATTCTGCTTCACTGCCTGTCAATCATACCTACACTTTTTATAGCTTTTTGACTACATGGGAATGGGTTGATATTCACAGCACGCGAAGCTGAGCTGCGGCAGCTGCGTAAATCCAACATGGAGTTTGAGGAGAGGAATGCTGCTCTGCAGAAGCACGTTGAGAGCATGCGTACCGCCGTGGAGAAGCTGGAGGTGGACGTGATACAGGAGCGGAGCCGCAACACGGTGCTGCAGCAGCATCTAGAGACCTTACGCCAGGCTCTCACAACCAGCTTTGCTGGAGTCCCCCTACCAGGTAGACCCTTTTAATGTGAAATTGAACTTCACGTGTTCCTACAATGTTGTGCATTTACAACATGTGGCCTCCTGTTGCAGTTCTATGATCTTGGTCAGTTCTGAGCTTTTGTTGTGTTAAACAATGAAATCTTAAAATGCATGCAGGGGAAGGTTCAGTGTCAGTGCTTCAGCTGAACATGGCTTTTTTTTTTTCCTTACTCTTCTTTTCGTGATAGAGTCCTTGATCTCCTTCACTTGGTTTGTGAAAGTGTTGCTAAGTAGAAAAGACAGGAGCTGCAAGTTCCTTGATGAAAAGAAATACTGGAGCTGTATTGTCAGATGCCAGGGAATGCACTTGGCTACTGTGAATGTCCATCTAAAGGAGTTTGTTGCAATCAACTACGAGACCCGAATCAAAGAAAGCCATGCTTCATTAATCCTGAAATCCTTGGCACTTCTCACTTGGAGTTAGGAGTACATCATTTTACAGAATCTGTCACAAGAGATAGAGCATGGTAAAATCACCTCCTATAGCAGGTTGGATGTTGGCACAAATGGCCCTTAGCATATAGTCTTAACTTTTTTGGAATTGTTGCAATCATCTGAATATTCCGTGGCTCACTTGGCTGTGTTAACTGCAGGTAGTGGGGAGACACCCACGATGGAAACTATCGATTCCTACATGAACAGGCTGCACAGTATTATTATGGCTAACCCACAGGAGAACGAGAACCTCATAGCCACAGTTCGGGATGTGGTGAACAGACTTGAACGCTAGTGACTGGGTAAGTGCTCTCTCTTTTGGCTGCTTTTGCTTTCCATCTTCTCCATGCCTCTGGCACTTGTGCTGACACCGATTCTCGGACTAATTTCACTGTATTGAACAATCAAAAAGTTTCTTCCTCAAAGCCACGGGACCAAGTTGACCTGATGGAAGTCAAATGGGGTTGAAAATATCCAACAGTATTAAAGGGCTCTGGAATTCCCTTTGGCTCCAACATCTTCTTTGTAAAGACAAATAGCTGTTTGTCCTATTGTTCATTGTATTTGTGTAAGGTGAATAAGAATAGTGATGGAATGGTGTAAAAAAAATACATATAGGAAGAAAAATTATTTGTTTCACTAACAGGGTGACTAATTTAGAAGAAGATTCCTTTGAGTGAAGTAAATCTGAAAAATTCTGCATTAATTGTAGAATCTGATGGTCACAGAAATTTTGTCTCGTAGAACCATAGAAGGGTTAGAGTTGGAAGGGCGTTGAGTTCCAACCCCCCTGCTATGGGCAGGGACACCTCAAGAGGTTACAGGTGAACTCCTTGCTATTATAAACTGAAAATACCCTGAAACTACCTGCTCGGTGGCACCTGTAGTCAAGCTCACCTGGATTTGAAGGCTGACATGTAAGTGAAGCAGTGATTTCTGGTTCAGGCCCCATGTAGCATTTGCTGAGACTTTAATAATCATGTGGCTTATGCATAGATTATTACTGAGCCCATGATTCTGTATTTTTGCTGTTTAACAGCTTAGAAAACTTTAAGGAAGTGAGTAGAAAAAGAAATCAACAAAGAAATATCAGTCTTTCTGCACTATTGTGTTTCTTTGCATTTCCCACACCACTTACTCCCCAACATCCCCCAGGATGCAGGGCACTAGACAGCAATTAGGTGTTTGCCTACTTTGATTTCAGCCACATCCATATCGGGATTCTTTAAGCATTTGTTATGAAGAGGTCTACTGTGCACGTCTTGAATAGTGTTTAGAAATGCAAATAAAGCTGTGTTGTGCCATCTGCAAATATGAGGACAGGGCTTTTCATCCCTTCTGATTCTGACCTTTTGTGATACTGTGTAGAACAGTTAATTACACGTTCCCCATTAGAGTGTGGCTTAAGCTAAAAGATCATTGTCCTTCCAGAGGGTAGCCAGATGGAACGGACTATAGTTCCAGGAGATGACTGAGCTCCCAGCAGAATAAAGAAGTGCCTTTACTGCTGCTATTTATGAAGGGAACAGCTTGTCAATCCAGGTCTGGGATTTTTCAGTAGCTCATCAACCTCCTCATTTTCCTATACTGGTTTCAATTAACACTCTTAGACTCAGAAGGAGAATCAGGGGATGGGGATGTTTTGCAGAATATGTAAGAGGGAAAGTAGTTTCTCATCAATCAGTTACTAGAAGGGCACGCTTGGCCCTGAAACGTGTGCTTGTCCTTTAAAAACCTTGTGAGAAAAACTGTATCTCAAGGCTACTAAAATCTAGACTTTGGTTCTTGTGTCAGGCCAGAGTCTCACTTCCTAGATGATAGGTGCTTTCTGTGTTCTAAAAATGCAAGTGCCTTTTTCTTTGAAAAACTGGTTTCAGCTGTAATTGGTTTGGAAAAACTAACTCTTGGTTTACTATTACTCCTACTTTATATTTGGAAAATAGGACTCTTCTCTTCTACCCCCTCCCTCCCTCCTTTCAGCAGCAGAGTACTGTGACGCAATTAAAAATGTGATTAATAATCACCTTGTTTCATTACATGAATACATGCATGTGACTGATTATGGTGATCAAGTAATTCATAGGGCTTTTCATTACAGTGATGTTCAGTTGGCAATGATTATATTTTTTTGATAAAAAAGGTTGGAGTTTCTGGAATGCAGACCTAGAAAAAAGTAGGACATCCCTAGAAAAGAAGGAAGCTTTTGATAGAAAGATTCAACTGGCATCCAATAAACTGATCAGCAGACTGTCATGGGCATTTGTTATGCATATGAATGCATATATTACTGTAATTCATGCATATGAAGTATATTCTCCTAAATGTAATCTCTGTCAACCAAACGCTCTGTTTGAGCTTGAGACATATTACAAATCAGTTTCATACAGAAAAAAAATTGTTTACGATGATCCTCTTGGAAGCCCCTGTACTTCACAGAACTCAAGTGGCTTTTGGTGGCTCAGTACGCTGTATTTAGTGACTGTTTGATTATTCACATGTTTTTGGTTTCCTTTACTGCATAGTGAAGAGAACTCCTTTGTGTAAACCGTGGGTGTAGATCAAATCATAGAATCATAGAATGGTCAGAGTTGGAAGGGACCTTCGAGATCATCCAGTTCCAACCCCCCTGCCATGGGCAGGGACACCTCTCCCTAGAGCAGGTTGCTCAAAGCCCCATCCAAAGGAAGTTTTTCATTATTTAGCACTCTGCTTTGGGTGGAAACAGGAACTCGGCTACAGTTCTATCTCTCTAGGCTTCTTTGCTATACTTCTTATTGTGGTGTTTCCAGGTAAACCATCCAAAAATAATGTCACGGTGCCTATTTAGTGCTTGGAGTCTTCTAACATGTATTTTTCTGTTTCATCTGCAGGTCCCGTGACCCAGGGATGCTTTCCAAAATCTTTTTGGCCAGTGTGGAATAAGAAGCCATGAGGGAAAGACTAGGGGTGGGAGGCAGAACTGCAGGTTTGTCCTGGTCGCTGCCTTTGTGGTTTGTCAGTGAGACAAACAGGTCAATGCATTAAGAAGTCTTAAGAAGCCACGGACACCACCCTCTAAACGTTTGGAACTGTCCTCTGTGTATACATTTAAGAGCATGCGACTTCTGTGCAATCTTCAGTTTCTTATTGATTCTTCTGGGTGTGAGGTGCGTACGTTCTGTAGATGGGCTGACCATGGAGATGGAATCTCACGAGTCATGAAATGAAATTGACCTACATGTTGTAGTAATACCGTTGGTGTGTTATATTGCCTGCTGTCTTCTGGTGTCATTTGCTTTGGTTTTCGTGTTTTTCTTGTGGAGTTACCTTCCTCTGCTTGAGTTTTCTTCTTTTGGTCTTGTTATCTGATACTTGCAGTACTGGAGAGCAGCGCCTATGTTCTCTGCTATAACAAGCCATCTTCCTTGGTGCACTGTCTTGTTCTACCCTGCCTGCTGTGTTTATAAAAGCTTTTTTTAAGCAGAATCTTGTTGTTTTCTGTTGGCCTGCAACTTGTACAATGTGGGTTTTCTCCCTGCTAGAGACTGGCTGGGGTTGGGGCTTGGTGGCTTGGCTGTACTATGAGACAGACTTCTCTCCCCGCTCTCTTCAAGCACCTCTCTCGCACGTAGCATCCTGCTCTACTGTGAAGGTCTCCTGTTATCTCTTGAAAATGTTTGGTGGAGTGTTCTACTACTGCAAGTCAGTGGTAATCACGATAGAAAGTGAAATGCTAGTTGAAAGTTAGCAGTTTAGACTAAAACCACGAAGCTTGCCCTCCCTCTGATATGTTGTGCAGTCAAATTTAATGTTACTGTCTTGATTTTTGAGAGAATGATCTCATGGTGAGAGCAGTACTCTACAAAAAGTGAAATGGGCAGGGGGGTTTCATATTTTTTTCTGCCCTCCTGAAATAGCAGTGCTAGGAAGCAATGTGCCTGGAAGCAGCACGTGTATTTTTGCATGAATTATTAGAGCAGAGAAGGTTATTAGCAGCTCGGTCCACATAGCAGCCCACAGGATTCTACATTACAGCCCTTAAGTGCTTTCACCTTTTGTACAGTTGAAGTACAGCCTGTGGAGCCTGTAGCATTCAGCATATTATGTTCCAGTGTGACCTAAATGGCCTTTCACTTGCATCAAGTAGAACTCTGCATGCTGGAGCTTGTAATCTTGCTGAGCTACTCTGCACCTCCTGTCAAAGATGAAGGCATCTACTGTCTGTGCTAACGTATGCAAATCATTTGCTGCCCTTTGGTTCCTGGCCAATTGTTAATTCAGGCTTTGGTTGAGCACTTGTTGGACGTCTCTGGACTTTGCAGTAGTGGTTGAAATCCTTTCTTCCACGTGACAATCTCCTTGCTCATCCTTAAGAAGTCTTTCAGAATTTCCTGTTATGAATTGGAGATTGCTTTCATCACCGGAGTGCATTGCAGTCAGCATCACTTTAATGTATCTGTAATGCAAGTATGTGAAGATTAAAAAGCAGTTTCTTTTTTTCCCATGCTGTACACGCGGACTTTGTGCTTTCCTGAAGCCATCTCCAGGTCAACCCCTTGTGTGTTAGGTCTCTGCATACTCATGGGCTTACTGCTGTAGCCAAGCAGCAAGGATTTCCATGTAAATTCAAGTCTTCCTTCAGGGAGGAAACTCCTTTATCTTGTCTTCAGTTTTGTTTTCAAGACTTCACAAAAATGAACCTCAGTTTGCTGCGTTGACCTCCACTTCCCTTAGCATGAATGAGACCAGCTGCTGTTGGCATGAACTTCTGTAGTGGATTCTGTAACTACTGTGCAGGGGGAAAATCCTACAGGTTAATAGTGTCTCCAGAAGAAGCACCGATACCTTCATCTCCTGTATGTGTCTTGTTTTTTAGAATTGCTGATATTTGAGTTTTCTTGAAGTGGCCAAAATGCACTGCATAGCCAAAAGCTGATTTACAAAATTCTAAAGCTCAGTCTGTGGTGTTGTACCTAATACCTGGAGTTGTATCCCATAAAGACTCCAGAAGTTGTGATGTGATATGATAGTAGGATGCAATTCCAGGCTGTGACGTACACATCCCACAAATGAGGTGTGTGTGGCTGCAGGTTGCCCCTGCTCACAGAAATTCAGTGCAACTCTCAGCTCGTGCCATACTGCTCACGCATCAGTCTGTTGAGTAACAGGAGAGTGTAATGGGTTAGGAAATTTAAGGTGATATTATTAGCTGGGGGCTGACAAGTCTTTTGTTTTTTCCCCACGAGGAAGAAGGGAGGTGGTATAACCATCTAAAAGCATTTAGGGAAAGAGTAATTTCTCACTCACTGATGACGTGACAGATGATGTTTGGTCTCACTATGAAGCTTCTTATTTACACTGATTAACCCTGTACAAATGGATTTCTTCCTTTCCAGTGTTTCTGAGTGTCACTGCAGTTTACATTTTTCAGTGTTGGCTGATTAAAAAAAAAAAAAAGAGAGAAAAATGAAGTGGGTGTCAAGGAGAAGAACAGAATATAATACTTTTGCCACTTAGAGAAATGTTAAGAAAAATATATGAAAACAGAATCCATTCGCTGGATTGATGTGTTTGGAATTGTTAAGATGCCAAGTTTTCTGTACGATGATTTTGTAATTAAACTTTGGAGTTCCTTTGTTTTTAAGAAGTTGATGTGCTTGTTTGACACTTGCTTCATTAAAATTGTTCAACATTGAATCCATTCTGATTCAATTTTAACTGCTTTTCCAAGAAAGAACTATTACTAGGGATGCTGTCTTGTCTGAGAGATTTTGACATCTCCACAATAACCGTTGCAAGGAAATAATGTGTCCCTTCCCCTCTCCCTCTGAAAAAGCTTAAGGCAGTAGTTATTACAGTGGTGAAAACTTCAGAGTTCTTGGGTTACAGCTAATTGTCACCAAGGCTGTTCCTGTCATCTTTGTTCCCAGTTTGTGAGCGTCTCTCCCGCAGCCCTTTTTTGACATCCTTGTTTTCCTTTGTCCTTCCTAACTTCCCAGCATGCTTGATATCTCTTCCTAGAAGAACCTTCTGTATCATACCTGTTGCCCTACGGTTGGGTTGCTGTTCCCCTACTAGATTTTTATCATGTATCTCCCCTCCTGCTTGCTGAAGATGGAGATAAACTGTAGCCTTGTGAAATTTGTACTGTGGAGGAGTCTGGATGACTTCTGCCTGCACTGGTGCTCTGTCTGAGGTCACAATGCTGTCAACAACCAGGTGTTTATGTTAATTTTGTGGTCATCTCTCCTTATTTTGATTGCCAAATTAATGCCTGGTCTTCCTGTGTATACCAACAGGTTTGGTTCGGTTGTTCCTATAGAATCATAGAATGGTCAGAGTTGGAAGGGACCTTAGAGATCATCAAGTTCCAACCCCCCTGCCATGGGCAGGGACACCTCTCCCTAGAGCAGGTTGCTCCAAGCCCCATCCAGCCTGGCCTTAAAACACTTCCACAGGGATGGGGCATCAACAGCTTCCCTGGGCAACCTGTTCCAATGCCTCACCACCCTCACAGGAAAGAACTTCTTCCTAAGATCTCATCTAAATCTCCCCTCTTCCAATTTAAAACCATTCCCCCTCGTCCTGTCACTAGACTTCCTGACCAAGAGTCCCTCCCCAGCTCTCCTGGAGCTCCCTTCAGATCCTGGAAGGCTGCTCTCGGGTCTCCCCGGAGCCTTCTCTTCTCCAGGCTGAACAGTCCCAGCTCTCTCAGCCTGTCCTCTGGGACAAACTGCACCTTTAGATTTACAGTGCTTTGGAGATTCTGTGAAACACAAACTATGAAATGATAGAGACACAAAAAAGAAGAAGATTATAGGGAAGTCTCCTCCAGGAGAACAGCTGCCAAGTGACACTGGCTAGTCCAGAACTGGAGAAAGTCATAGTGAAACAGGTACACACCTGGAGGAGAAAAACCTGAGAGTAAAGCTGCAGTAAGTTCACTATAAGACAAAAATCTAGTTCCCTTCCTAAGCTGCGGTGCTGTGCGTGGCCTCAGCAAGGGATGTGGTCAGTCATGCTCAATTTATGACAATGCAGTGTAGTGAAATAGTTCCACTGGTTTTTTGCTCCTTACTCCCTGTTTACTCTGCTGCTGGTCAATTGGACTGATGGTTAATAATCATTTCAGGGGAATTAGGGGGATTTGAGGGCTTTGGGTTCTTTCAAAAGGTAAAAAATCACTTCCTCCTTCCTCTGGGAAGTTCCTGTTGATGCATTTGGAATCTGAAAAAACACTCAGTCCTATCCTCTACTTCTACCCTAGAATTTTTCTGCGTGTGAAACCCAGAATAGTTTTGCTGCTTCTTTCTTCCTCGTTGCTTATAGTAATGAGGGTTTCTTTAACTTTTTTTCTAATATATTCATGACTTGCCATCTTAATTGCAAAATCTCTCTGCATTTTGTATTCATTGTGCATTTTGGCGTGTGGTAAAACATCCACAGCCATTATGTAATACAAAGACTACCATTTATATAAAACTGATTTATGGTTTATATTAATAAACTTGTAATTCTTACGCTGTGGGGGTTTGGTTTTTATTGTATGTATTTGTACGCTGTGTAGGCACTGGGAGCTTCTGTATCTGAGGATCTAAAAGTTGGAGTTTGTGAAGGTTTGAAGCTGAAGTCTGTGTTATTACTGGCATATAGAGACCTCTTCAAGCTTTTGATTTATGTGTCCCAAAGTGATGACAGGCCAATGCAGCTAGGATACTTAGAAGCAGAATTTTGGAAGGAAAAGGTGGTTGTACAAATTGTACCAGACATGAAAGCATGTGGCTGCCTACTCTAAAATTTTTCTATCTTAGAAAAACACAGTAGAGAAGAGAGGTGTGATGCCAGTGGTGGCTATTGCCCAACTATCACTAGTGTGTCTCTATTTCAAAAGTTATTTTAGGAAGGAGTTGGGATGAATGATCTATTATTATCTCATTTTCCACCTTTGACTTATGTTTCACCCCAGTATGAGGACAAATGCAACACAGGTTTGTTGTGTTTTTGTCTATCTGTAGCCACAACAGTGTTCAGACAGATCTGTAGCTCTGAAAATCAATGTTTATTTTAAACTATCCACATTTTATTTGTGTATGTTTCCCAATAAGGGAAACTGACGCTGAAATGCCATCAATTCTGTTAATTGCTTCATGAAGTGCTGGGTATTTGAGGTGTTCTGCATAGAGATGGAGAAGCAGAGAGGATGGTGAAGTAGAGAGAAAATGTGGGAGAAGGGATGGGTTGTTCAGCTGAGTGGAGAATTGGGTTGTGTGAAAATGGTTAAAACTGGGTTTTAGGTCCTGGTTGTGAAGTGCTTAAGGATAAGGTCAACTTTGTACTTGTGAGTGGTTTCACTGTGTTGACCAGACATGCTCAGAAATATTGACATCCCAAATTACTTGTCACATCAGTGCTGTATATGAGAAATAGAAATGAAGCAAGTATATGAGAAATAGAATGAAGCAAGTATTCTACAAAAAATATCTGGGAATACTTACTGAGAATATATTTAAGTGCTGAGAACGGTGTACCCAGGTAACCCATGAGTGGGATTTTTGAAGCTGTTACATGTTATTAACCAGGTGCATTGTTTTATTTTAAATACTCATTATCTCCTTCATGCTGTGTCTCTATAGCCAGGTGTGTGTCATCTGAAATTCAGCCCCCATCCTCCTACAACTGTATGTAAATACTTCACTGACATCAGAAACTGTTCTCCGTAGCTAAATATCTTGCATGTTTCAGGGGAAGAGAATGTATTCTCTTTTGAACGTGGTGAATAGTAGAGCGGGATTATGGAGGGGCCTGCTGGGGGCTCCAGCAGTTAATATTGGGCATGTGGTACAAATTGTTTGGTGGTTTGTTTGTTTTTTGTTTTGGGTTTTTTTTTTTCAATATGGAAAGTTGCTTTACATTAGAGATTGTGGAAACACGAGGTTTTCCAAGAAAATTCGCTATCAGTACGTTTTGCTGATGTGTTAGTCAGCTTGTTTGTGGCATGTGCAAAGGCAAGTGTTGATTAAAGAGTTGAGAAACTCTCCAGTTCTAGTGAAGAGAAAACTGTGATTCTCCTGCTGATAACTGGAAAAGATTCCAGGTGATCACAAGCACTACTGCTTATAAAATGTAAGCTTTGGGAAAAGTAAATAATGGGAACAATGAAGAACATAAGCAGGGTACTCTTACAGACTTATTAACATGTTTAATTTTAATATTGTAAGCGTATATCCTTAAGCAGTTTGTTATGTGCACATAAGGAATGAATTCTCTGTGCTCAGGCCTGGTAACAGGGTTCTGCTGCTGATTTTAGCTGGCCCTGCACCCCACATACAATGTGATTGAAAAATCTGGTTGTGTTAATATTAAATCATAATATTATTGAATTGATACAAGTTATTCCAAGTTATAGGAGGATTCTAAAGTCGTCTGCTTTCTCTTTTCCTGTTGATGAAATGGTTCATCTCCTGAACTTGTAAATACTGCTGTTCACAGGTTTGTGGCTTTGCTCACTCATGTTCTGAAAGTCATTTCTTTTTTCCCTGGAAGCACGTCTGTGCATTGAAATCCATCTGATCTTTTTGTTCTGAATGCTTATGTATGAAGAGTTCTGTCTGTCCAAATCTGGCTCCTGGATTTCCATCTGACTTCCTTGAATTAAGTAAAGAATCACAGCAACCTAGTACCTGGCCGCCTGAGAATCAGAAGGAGGTCTAGTTTTCAATCTGGAGTAACAGTACCATGGGATTTGTCTTTCTATCTCGTAAGGGCAGTTTTAGTTTTATTAAATCTGTTCCAGTGTTAGTCAAGAGAGAATTCCCTTGTCTAATTTATATGAAATAATATTGCTTAAGCCCAGGACACTTGCAGAGAAATCCCAAGCTGAAATTTTAGGCCTATTAACATGCTGCTTCAACCCTTCACCCTTCAAATGGGATGTTAAAAATTGTGTTAGTATTCAAATTCTTCTCAGAGGATGTTTCTTTTCCTTTATGACACTTCAAATTCCTGCTCAAGTTGTTGTTGTGCCTTTAATATTGGAGGAAGAGAAGTAAACTGTTTGGACTGGGGGAAGAGATGCAGGATGTTGAGCGGAAGTGCAAGCTGGGAGGATGGCTGAGTCCAGGAGAGTGGAAAACTCTGGAAAACTCACCTAATGCCTTTCCTGGGAAAGATTGTGGCTTTTTTAGCATCAGTGTTGTGTATGTGCTGAATCAGCAATGCACATGCTGCTTGTCTTGGGTGAAAGTATGGCTTATGGAGGGTGTTGACATTGTCCTCAGAAGATTTCAGTTCTTTCAGAACACTTCTACAGAAGTAGAGCTTCTTCAGAAGAAATGTGGCTGTGTTATCAGCACGTGGCCTTCAGGCATGTGCTGTGGGTTTGATAGGCAGGAGGGAAGGGTCTCATTTTCCACCTGCTTATTAGCATTAATAACGAGTGGCCCTGTCATTTGTAAATGCACAGAGTCAAATTCTGTGTATGGTTGTTTGCCCAAAAAAGGTGAGAATTACCCTGTACTCTCACCCCATTTAAAATCTAAAAGACAAAATAAAAGGACACGGGAAAAGAATTTGCATTTACTCTTGAGGTTAATGTTCACCCACTGCCAGTGCAGAAGTGGTTGAGGTTTTAGCCTCAGTAAGTTTGGATTCAGACCTGAGAATTCCATACATTCCTGAAGTGCTTTTGAGCAGAAAGAGCAGCAAATGTGAAAATGGAATTCCAGCTGCACCCTGGTTTCAAGACTTCACAGTTACGTGGTAAATGTGTATTTCCAGATGTCTGAAACCATCTATCCAGGGAAGGAAAAGAGCCCGTTTTCTGCTGGGGGAAGCAGTGCCCTCTAATGAGAAATCCTGGGATCTCCAAATCAGAGTGAAAAAGGCTGTTAGGGGGGAGCCAGAGCCAGGGAGCTTCTGCATGTGGAAGCTTATACCAATTGCCTGCTCTTATTCTAGGCAGATGGCAGTTTCTTGGGTTTTGGGTGGGGTTTTTTTGGTGTTGAGTTTGTTGGTTTTTAAAATAAAAACCAATTACTCTGTTTCTCCATTTCATGCAAATACATTCTTCTTTTCCTACCCTGTTTGGAGGGCTGGTCAGGGTGGAAGAGGGTACAGCAAACATTCTTGTGTTACAAGGAAATGCTGGTATGGCAAATAAAACATGAACTCAGTTTGGATGTTCCTGAAGCTCTGACAGCGAGGGTGGCTGTGATGAAGGTTTCTGGTTGGGTAAAGCTCATTCCCTGTGTTGGCTGATATGGAAGATGAGCACAGCTGACTCCTCTAGCTTCCTAACTAGCAGGAGCTGTGAATACATAAATCCCTGTGGTGGAAGCTTTGCAACTGTTGGTATTTACATAGTTCTGTGTGTCTGTAGAGCTGGTTTTCATGTCAGGAGCCTGCAGCAGCTTCACACTTAGGCAGCACTGCCAGCTCTCTGGAGCTGGAGCCTGTACGGCGTGGTGATCCCAGCTTCACTATGGTCTTGCTCCAGCCAAGAGCATCCCTGCCCAACTGTGAGCTTCAGACTCCCTCAAAACTCACTCAACTCATCAAAGTAGTAGAAAACTCCATGGCTTTTTTTCTTGCTGAAAGGTTTCAATATGTATTGTGAATTGGCTGAGCACTAGGGTTTGTGTAAAGCAAGCAGAGGATCAGAGTGGTGAAAAGGGCAAAGCAGGAACCCCTTTCTGGAGGGATCTTTCTTGCATTTCGGCTCACTCTTCCATGAAACTGTGTTGCTGAAATGATGCAAGAGCACAAACTGTGGAGAACCATCCTCTTTTCAGCATCTACCATTGTCAGTAACTACACGAAAATCTAAATCTAGCTCCTGCCTTCATGCTGTGTATGTTTTCCTGTCCTGTTTTTCTTTCACTCTCTTACCCTCTTCCTTTGTGCTAAGCTGTTTTAGCCTAAACCAAGGTGAAATCAACCAGGTGCCTCTACCAACAAAGCTTTTTTTCCCCCTGGAAAAGTTTTTTCTCCATGAATGTCACTGGATGAGTACTGAATTTTCAAGGGGGCCACAGCTGATGCAGTTGAAGTATTTAGGAAAGGCAAAACTATGGAATAGTCTTGTCTTCTGTGAAATGGGAGCAGCAAATCAACCCAGTAGCAGTGCCATTCTCTCTGGTACAAGTTTCCAAGCCCAGATACTGACAAACCAAACTGCAGGTATAAAGTCAAGGCTGCTTAATCTCAGGGGTTGGGGAGAGGGGCAAGATCATCTTACTGATAAAAGAAAAGATGTGATACAACAAATTCCTGGCTGCCTCCCTTGGGGTGTGCATTCAACAGCAGAAAGAATGTTTATGGCAGAATATGTTGTGCTGTTTAAGCATGCTTCAAAGAACGTATCCCTTCTTACCTTGTAGAAATTCTTCCTAATGGAATTCATTCTCTAGCATCTCAGGTTTTTTCTTTGCTTGCCATAAGTCAGTAGAACTGATGTATGTTACCCATGGGCCAGCTTGTGCAGGGGTAGCTTAATCTGGGCACGTCCTTACCTTGAATTGAAAGTCTGTTGTATTTAATGGGGTGTTAACTCAGTTTATTCTCTGGGATTTGTGCAGTAGTTTTATTGCCTGCAAAAGGAACAATTTGAAGGCAGCTGAGGTGTAGGTATACTCTGCAACATACTTGCTGAGCTTGGCAGTGATGCCTGGACATGCTTGCCTTATTCCAGTGTTGGTTTTGTCATCGTGTCTCTTGCATCTCTCTTTCTGTGAGTCCTGCTTTCAGTTGGAGGGTTATCTCCCTTCTTTCAGGAAGCAGATATATATATGTGCTGCGTCTGGTCTGTTTCCACATCTAGTATCCCATCTTGGACTACTGCAGCCTTTTGATTTCTGCAGGTTTTCATGGGCATAATAACAGGCAGGATTTGGTTTCTACCTCTTCCTCAGTATTTCCTAGCTCTGACTTAATCTTTGTCCCTTCTCATCTTCAGTCCTGGCCTCTCCTGTGACCCTTTATTGCTGGAGCTTGCTTTTGGCTTGCATGGAATCATTCATTTGGTGCTTGCTCCATCTCCGAATCCTTTTCAAGTTGTATAAACTTCCTTTTCTCATGTAAGTGACTGCAGAAGGAATTCCAAGGTCCTCCTTGGGAAGTGACTGTTACACAGATGCAGCTTTGCTTTAGTATCAACCAGCAATACTGAGTGTCACGTGGCAGTTCATGATGGATAATTGCTGTCTAAACATTCAAATTTTAGTTAAGTGGTAGATGCTATTATACAGCATAGTTTATCACACTCTGGTTTCATTTTTTCCTATCTGTTATGTCCTGATTCAGACCCATACAATAGGAAAAGATGTCAAACGTGCTCAGCAGTGCAGATGGGCAGAAGAACAACAGTGGATTCTGAACTTAGTTTTTACTAATAATGCTCTTTGGTAGTTGAGTTCAGTGATATTGTAGCAGAACCTGTGGTGGATTACAGCCCAAGACTGTGATAATGTTAAGAGAAATTGTTTCCCCTAGTGCTGAAGCAGCAGCAGAATGAAGATGGAGGGACATCAAAGACAAAGAACAAAAATCAACTTAAAGTTGAGTGTGCAGTGTGATGGGCTTTGAGAAGGGCTTTTCTCAGACACAGCTCTTCTGTGAGGAAGGATGGTGTAGGTCAGCATCCAGGCCTTAGGGCACAGAACTGAAGTGCTCCTGCCTCTTACATGGGCGGTCTCACAACTTTCTCATGGTAAGAGCACAGACAGTTTCACGAATATTAAAACTGATGTAGATGTTGCTGAATTACTAGGCAGTATTTGTTCAATATGGATGAGACAGACAATGTGTCTGTTGAACTTGCCTCAATACGTTACGTGGTGTTAATACTGGTTGTAGGGGACAGAGAGCACCAGCTTCATCACACTATGCCCTGAACTAACATGAAGTACCAGGTTGGTTTGTCTCAGTTCAGTTTGTGTTGTGGTTTTGACATATTTAACCTAGTAGTAGATACGTCACAACTAGATCAATGGTTTCGTAGGGCCAAAGCTTCTGAGGAAAGTTTTGGTCCCCTTGGAATTAATGAAAATTTAGTCACCAAATTTGCTGGAGCCAGGACTTCGTCTGCAGCCTTCACAGTTCTGTCTGTGGTTATGGGTTATCAATCTGTAGGGAAGCTGAAACTGGCTCTGCAGCTTTTCTTCAACTCCTTCAATATCTCCAATCCTGCACTACAGCTTCACAGAGGAATCTGCATGGGGTGTCTCCTAAGAAAAATCAAAGAGGATCTCCTGCCATGCACTACAAGACTGAAAAGGCAGACATTTCTTCAGCTAAAATGGGAACGCTCTTTCACACATAAATGGGGTCACTATTTCTCTGCTGAGTTTCTCATATCGTTGGTACTTACCATACTTACCAGCTGGGTTCCAATTTGATGATAAAATATCAGCACTTTAAAATCCTAGCAATGAGAGAGTTTCAAATCACAAAAATGTCAGTCCTGCCACTTAAAGGAACCCTTTTCCTACTTTCTGTCACTGCTGCTACTTTTTCTTCATGATAGGAGATTTCCATTTGCCTCTAAAGTTCTCTTGTAGTAAATTCCCTCAATCCAGTATTTCACTTTCCGGGGTCAATGCTTTTTCACATCTCAGGAGATCTGAAGGCATCTTCAGGGTGAAGTTGGAGAACTGAGCCTGGATCCAGGTAGTCTAGGTTCCGTTTTCAGGTTCTGGGATAGACTTTCTGTGCATGACAGCTACTTTTTGTGTCTCATGGTTGGTCAACAAACTAGTAAAAGATACTTTGATGCTTCAGTGGTGAGGATGATAAAAGAACTGGTGTAGATGGAGTTCTTGAGCAGGTCACTTGTGCCTGAAAGGGGGCTGTGTCTTAGCTTAAGCATCTGCAGTGTCCAGGAATAGAAATCTATAGGCATTATTCTGTTAAATTATCTACCTCCAGTGGTCAATTTGGGCGTGTTTAAGAGGATTAGGAGTTGGAAATAATAATTCCTTTTTGAGTTTCTTATTATTAAGGTATCCTTGTGATATCTCTGAGATGTGCTGCCTAAAGTAGTATAAATATTGCAGTTGAATCTTGTTTTCATCGTTCTTCCTCAAGCTCTGGCCTTTAGGACTGCAGGCAGAAATGATATCTATAGGAGGAGGTGGCAGAGGTCCTGATATATATATTTATGTTCAAATACTTAATTTTGTTGTAGATTCGTTAATAAAATGAAATGACCCAATATTAAAATCAGTATCCATACAGTCTTACATAATTTAACTGTCTCAGTGTAGAAGCTGACTTTCAGCATGCTAATGAGCCCTCTCTGGGTGCAGCATCGACGGAGCCTGCATAGTAAATAATACCAGTACAGAGAGTTTCCTTCTCAGGATCCTAAATTCTCCACAATCAGTATCTTCTCCTCACTGGACTGCTCAGCCTGCTCTGGATTTGTCTTGCACGGTGAAACATGTCTCTACTGCTTTTGTGAAGACTTAGAAGAAACAACCGTTTGCTCCAAGGTGGGGAGGTGTGAATAGTGAGTGCTGTTTGAGCTGAGGAAGGATTAGCACAACCAGAAAACAGGTGTTATTAGGAGCTGGGAGAAGGGAGCTGTGTGCTGAAGAAAACTGGTTGGTCAAAATGACCTTTCCCTACCTTCCTTTCTTCTACACACGGGGCAAGTCACATCTGAGAAATGTTATTTTACTAATGTAAATTGGGAGGAGAGAACAAGATAACACAGATGAGATCTGGGTTTCACTGGTAGATCCAGAGCTGGCTCAGTTGCTGCCCGTGGGGGAAAGGTTCCCATCGGCTCCAGAGCTCCCCAGAGACGTCGCTCGCTGAGCTTCTGTGATGAGAAGGTTCAGAGCTGGTGTCAGTCTGGATGGTTCATTAGTTTAAATGTCTGGTTTTGGGAGGCATGTTCTCAGGCAAAGGCTTCTAAATATAAACTAGTCTTGTGAAGTTTTCATCTTATGAATATTCACTTGTTGAATTTACATTTTGTTTTTCATCTCTGAGCTTCTAGAACAGAGCCTTGCAGAGGACAGCCCTCCCATCTGTCTGAGGAAATTCTCTGATGGAAAAATTTTGCAAAAACAGTGCCTTGTTTAATATGTCCGTGTTGTCTGGATAGTATCTTTCAGAACACTTTGAAGACCCAACCGTTGTCACTTGTGAGCTCTTATAATCCAGGGCTTTAGCAGAATTTTGGTCTCCTGTGGGCCCTTCAATGTGCTGACTGAAGTGGTGGAGGGATGGGTGGAACTGAGAATACAATTTTTTGTTTTGAGAGACTAAAGTTATTTGGGTAGAGTTCTTGATGAACTCGGGAGAGAGCACAAACTTTTGACACAACCTTGTGGGGCATCCAGAGCGGATGCTCTGGAACTACAAGGAAGACTATGTGTTAGGATGGAGCTTGCAGAGACACCTGCCTTCTCTAGCTACACTTGGGAGCCGTGGTTTGGCACCTCTCTGAGGTCATTAGCTGTAGCTGTGGGTTCTGTGCTTTCATGTACAGTGCAATCGTTTGGAAGAGAATGAAATAGATAAATAAGGATGTGCATTCTTCACAACAGTACCCTTGGATGCTTGATTGCTTCGAAGGGGGTTTGTTACAGTGTTCTCATTTACTTTTCCTTTTCAGCTATGGAGCAAGTTCTTTCCTAATCTGGCTTCATATGGTGGCTGATGGAATAGAATTGATGCAATTGCTCCAAAAAAAAAGAGGCTTTTAGCCAGTAGATTCCAATTAAAGCAACCCTTTCTTTTTTTTTCTTTTTTTAGAGAAGGAAAAAAAATATCCTTCAAAGAGCCCACTGTCTTTGTATCAGCTGAATGTATATGCAATAATTTGCCAGCCTAATGGAGACAGAAGTCACAGTGTGCTTGGAGCAGTTACATTCAGCCGTGTGTAAGTGCTGGCACTACCTGGAGCTTGTTTCTCCCACAAGGTGATATTTCTACCGTGTAATTTTGCTGCTTCCTGCTGGAGGCTGTACTAGGGAGAATGTGTCAGAAAATTTGTCAGGATGGCTTTCTGTCAGCAGATTCCATTTTAGTTATGCCCACGGGAAGAAATGTGTAGATTTAGGTGAAAATTCATAATTCTGAGGTTTGACCAGCTTGAGTTTTAGGGGCAAGTCCGTGTGCCCGATTGCAGAAGCACTTGCATTTACAAATCTTACCCTCAGGTTCTCCGGGGAGATGGTTTCTTTGATCTTGCTCATGTGCTTTGTTGCTCAAGCAGAGATGGAGGGGAGGAGCTTTTCCTGGTAGAGCTTTGCTTCTAGGAAAAGAACCCCCCCATAAACTTCATCATTGAAACTAACCAACTGAATTTCACATGTGTGGTAGGATCTCAGTGACCCAAGCCAGGCACAGCCATGAAAACAATGGCAAGGGGTCTGTGCTGTGGTTAAGGAGCTGCACTGCCCTGATGTGTCCAGGACTGCTCATGGTACCAGCTGGGTCTAACCTGGCAAGGGGTGGGAGAATTACCTTGTCTCTCTCAGGCTGAGAGAGCTGGGACTGTTCAGCCTGGGGAAGAGAAGGCTCCGGGGAGACCTGAGAGCAGCCTGCCAGGATCTGAAGGGAGCTCCAGGAGAGCTGGGGAGGGACTCTTGGTCAGGAAGTCTAGTGACAGGACGAGGGGTAATGGTTTTAAATGGGAAGAGGGGAGATTTAGATGAGATCTTAGGAAGAAGTTCTTTGGTGTGAGGGTGGTGAGGCACTGGAACAGGTTGTCCAGGGAAGTTGTTGATGCCCCATCCCTGGAAGTGTTTAAGGCCAGGCTGGATGGGGCTTGGAGCAACCTGCTCTAGGGAGAGGTGTCCCTGCCCATGGCAGGGGGGTTGGAACTTGATGATCTTGAAGGTCCCTTCCAACTCTGACCATTCTATGTTTCTATGATTCTAAACCTCATCTCCCTTCCAAATCCACTAGTAATGTCAGACTGAGAAATCAGTGCTTAGGAGAACAAAGAGTCATCACAAATCCAGCTTCCACTCCAAGTGCCAGGAGCATTTTTTTATTTTTTATTTAAAAAGGAAAAGTCTTCCTTCTGTATTAGTGAATCTACTTAACAAGCCTTGCCATTGCCTGACCCACAGCCATCCCCAGGAGGAGAACTGCAGCTAATACTTACTCCAGCCTTGAGACTTGGTGAAAAGACACGGTGGATAAGTGCACGGGAGGCTCAGTACATGAGAATCGCTGATGTTCTTCCCTCTGTAAGTGTCCTGGTGCTTCACAACACCTCCTGGTAATTCTTTTCCCTTATTGTCCTAAAAACCAAACAGCTTTTTACTCCCTAGTTAGAGCATTTAGGCACTCTATTAGTGGGGAAACATTCCCTATCACTCCCTACAAAGCCCAATGAGTTATATCCCTTAAGATCCTTCCTATCCAACGTTCCCTGGTTTAAAAAAAATAAATTTAAAATAATCCTTTCTCTGTCTCTCCCTTTCCTCCTGGTCCCTTCCACCTGAGGTGGCTGTATGTGTGAAACTCCAAAGCCTGTAAGTGATGCTGTTTGCCTCTGAGTCAGAGAGACTTTTAAATCTGAGTGTAAAATGAGACTCCTACAGCAGTAAACAGAGCCGTCATACACCTCCTTTGAAGTTCCCATTTAAATAACCTCCAGGGCTTTACTAATGCGGGAAGCGAGCAAGAGGAAATAATTCCCGCCTTCTCCCCCCTCCTGCTCCCCTCTCCAAAGCAGGGAAGATGAAAATGTATTCCCTGGCAGAGGACGGACACTGGTTTTCAGGGTATTGCAGGAGAGATGAACGGCTCTCACTTGCAGCTCAGTTAATGAGTCAGCACATATTCATTCATGGACACAATTTATTAACCCATAAACACTGCAGATGACACTGTTATCACTGTGATAAAGTAATTTTAATTTGCTGTGTAATTTAGAAGGTAGCTGCTGCATCGGGGAAAGCCTCTGTCTGCTCATGGCTGTCCAGGTCCTGGCTTGGTGCTGGGGAAGGAAGAAAGGATCAGGGAAACAAAAAAGAGGGGTCTTAGTAGCTGACCTGGCTGCAGGCATTTATCTTTTTTGTTGATTCCCCACCTCTGCAGGTTGTTCCTGGTGCTGCTGGTTCATGAAAAGCTGGATGTGTGCTTTCAGGCCTCCAGCTCTACCTCTGAATTGGTGCTGGGGTTTTTCCTGGTGACAGACAGACACGCAGCAGGAGCACAAGTGAGTGTGTGTGGGCATCTGACAGCACTGGAAGGGTGTTCAGTGACATGCTGGAAAGGAGGTCACCCTGTGCTGGATGGGACACTTATGTTGGATGGCAGCATTTTATGCTCTTGAGATATAATAGCAGGGTCTTCTCTGTGGACTGATGGTGTATCACCACCAAATACGAGTGTAGTGTCACCTTCTGAGACCTCTGTGGTTAGTGTGTGCTGCAGTGATGGAATGGAACAGCCTTCCAGGGAGACAGCAGGTTTACCCAGTACAGGAGGGACTGGGAAATGAACCTGGAGAAGTAACATTCCTACTTGCCAGGATATTACTTGTTTGGCAGGTAATTTAACTCATCAATACCTAAATGAGTTGACTCCTTTGTTAAGTCATTTATTAAATAGTCAGATTTATTCAAATAATTAAATAGGCTTTATTAGTGTAGCATATTAACTGGGGAATGCCCTGAAGACATCCCAGCGTAAGTCTGAAGCTTTCCAAGCTGCCTGAGGTCAGTTCCTCCTGGGATCAAAGATGCAGTGCTCGCGGGTTCCTGCCTTTTCAGACTGCTCTTAATCAAGTGTTCAGGGCTGATCTTTCATAAGGAGAAATACGTGCTTGCCCCAACATGTTACAGCCTGTCCTTGGCCTGACTGGAAATATGGGGAGTTTCCAAGGCAATTATACCTGCACTAATCATAATTTGTTCCTTAATCTAGGAGTATCTGCCTCTGTGTCTGTGTTTATGTTAAATTGCTGAACAATTTGATTAGGTGCTTTGAATAAACTGTGTAATTATGCCAATAGATATTCCTGATGCATACATTCTCTGCATTATCCAGGTTATCACTGCCCGTTGTTGTAGTGCAATAACCCTTGGAGGCTGCTATTAGAACTGCAGTTCTGTTGTGATAGATGTTGTACAGGCACAGAATAAGCTGCAATCTCTGTCCTGGAGAGATTACAGCTTCACTGTGCTGTTGTACAGCATTCTTATAGATGTTAGTGCCCAAAATAGTTCCCTGGGTTCTGGAGTGGAAGTGGCCTAGCAGACCTTTTAACCTGTGAAGGCAGCGGTGTTCCTGAATTCACCTTTGTCCGTGTTCTTCCAGCATTATCAGTGCTTGTTAGACAGAATTCTAGGAAATGTTTGCTTCAAGTTTACTTGAAATGGGCTAATTCTGCGTTCTCAGTGAGGGTGGAAGATTAGACCCAGACCATCCTCTTTCACATCCACAGCGTGAGTTTCTGTTTTGGCAAATGCTGTGTATTGCTAGCTGAATTCTTTCCCAGCTTTTTTGTATTCCTCCAGATTCCCTCGACCTTGCGCCCATCCGTGCTGAATTGCACAAATCCCCACTGCAAACAGGGCAGAAGCCAGAGGAATGCCAGCCTTACTGTGTAGTACATGAAGTCAAAATATTTTAAGCTTAAGACTGATGGGTGTGATTCTCCTATTTCAATCTGCTCCTTCAGATTAAAAAGCTGCTCAAAGCTTCGGCTTGTCTTGATGCATCTGCTGCTTCATGACCAATGAGTGGCGTGCCCAGGACTGGAGGCTGTGGGTAGGAGGATGATATTTTGTGATAAATGTATCTGGTGGTGGTTTATGTTCAGGAATGGTTGTTTGTTTTTTTTTTAAAAGCCTTCTACAGCAAATGATCAACCTGTTAGAGACTGCTGAAATAGCATCTAGCACTTTGACTTTGAGGAACAAGTGAAGTCTAAAAAGACCACAGCCCACTAATATATGCAAAGTCACTTTTTGCTTATGCCTCTTCCTTGCTTTTCCCTCTGCTGTGCTGTTACTGTGTTAGATTGGCTCTACCTGCAGAATATCCTTCTGTGATACGTTCTGTATCAGATCTCTTATTAATTCTGTACCACTTGTTACAGTTCCATGGCTGTATGATTAAATCTGCAAAGCATTTCTATGAAGAACTATAAAATATCAGATTATTGTTATTTTTCACTTGCTGTACGTTCAGTTTGCAGTGTCAAAGGTTCAATGAGGCAGATTCTGTGGTGATGGGAATCGATGGGGGTAGAGCTGATTGATTTGGATTTAATGGTATGAGAAAATGAGGGTTTCCTAAGTAAACTGGAAGGCTGGGAACATACTTAAAGACGTAGCTGGTACAGCCAGTCTGTAAAACCTTTGAAATTATGGAAAGGCATAAATACCAGGCTTCTTTCTGTCAGACTGCTGTGATCTGTCACAGCACCAGGAGGAGGGGAGATGCAGAGGCTACGAAAGGCAACTGGTATTTCTGGGAGTGGCTGGTGGGATTTAGAACTGTTTTTTAGCTCGCATGAAATTTTGGGACTGAGGCCAAGCACTATTTCCAGAATTTGAGGTTGACCCGTGGCTAGGATTAAGGGCTTGAATTTGATTTAGTTTAAATCTGAGGCTGAACTTAGTTGACATCTACCAGCTGGGATTCTAGGAAATCAAAGGAAGCTTCATTGGCTGGTGTGAAATTCGGTTTCCAAATACTGGTGAGAAATGAAATGCATTTGAGCCATGTTCCAACAACAAAATGAGAACACAAGCTGGTGACACTTAAGTCTGACCTCGACACCCTCATTTCTCCTGCCTTTTGGAACCTGGGGAGCTGGGGCAGAGAACAGAAGAAGTTGTCTCCTAAATAGAAATTCAATTGGTTTAACATACAGACTATTTTGCTGCAGTCTCACCGAAGCCTCTTATTAAGAGTCTGATGGCACTTCTAAACAGGGAGAGCTGCTCCCTTGGTGGGGGCAATCTCCAATCATACACCAACATTGCTTTTGACATATTTATGACTCCAATAAAATCTCCCATCTGGTATATTTTAAAATAAAATTGAAAATTTATCACTTTCCTTTAGTTGGTTTGTCGTTCTCCCCAAGAGGAGATAGCCAGGCTGAGATTATTGCATCGGCAGCCTGTCAGCTGAGGTTAGGCTGAGGTGTGATTTAAATTTCAATACTTTCCACGTTACAGCTGTCTGGGGTGGGGGAATTACAAGGAGAAAAGCAGAGAGTCTGTTGTTTTTATTCATTACTCTCTCCTGATTTGTTTTGCTTTTCTTTTTTGGTTAGCTGTACTCACCACGTAGAACACTCGGGGAAAGAAAGACATTCCCCATTTTTCTGGATTTCCACAGCCTTTGGCTGGTCAGAGGCACCTGGGAGGGGATGAGGCAGAACCTGAGTGTGCCTCCCCCTTCTTCCTACCGTTGGGCTGGGCTGTGCCAGCAGGAAGAGATCCTTCTCTGTACAGCATCCTCTGCAAGTTCATAGCATTTATAGAGCCTGTCTTGAAGGGACTGTAATTTTTGGCAGAGCAGAGTTAAGGGAGCAGTGTTGATTCTGATTTCCCTGATGAAGGACCACAGGAGAGATGTGGGCTGCGTTTCGTGTCATTTAACTTGGACAGCTGTATCTAAGCAAATCTAGATTTCATCACAACAGAGAGAAAAGGGCGTTTCTGGAAGCAGGAGAGGAAACAGGCTGGGGATGTGCCTGGCTGTTTCTGAGCCTTTGTGATGGGTTTAGGTCAGGCACTTTGAAACAGTCACCTCTTCATTTCACCTATTCATTTTTTCATATTGCATTATATTCATATTGCAGTAGGTGAAATGAATCACCTGCCACAGGATTTCTTTGCACATCCACAGCTGAAATGGGTCTGGAACTTGAAAGGGCTGAAGTGAGTCTCGTGCTTTAGCTGCTGGCCAGGACTTGGCCCCCTGTGGGTCACTGGGATTCCACATTTACCCTGTTGTGGACAGAAGCTGGGGAATAGGGGTGAATAGTGTGAATGAGGTGTTTCCTCACAAAATTGTGTGCAGATCTTTCTGAAGTGTGAGACTGTCTCTAGATGTTCTGGGGCCCAGGCATGCAGCCGTGTTCTCATGCTTTTGATGGATGCTGGAGTCATGCCTGGCTGGCTGGCCTAGCATTGCCCACTGATGCGTTTGATTAGGTGCATTTGTTTCTGTTTAGATACTCGATCATCTGACTGTAAAATTATCAGAGATCTTCTCTGGGCAGTATAGAGAAGTAAAATGCCTTCATCCTCTACCTCCTGCCATTGCTTCGTTGCTCAGATTGTGGCTGGAGCTGAGTGGAACTTGGGAGTGATGCCCTGCTCTGCAGCTGTGTAGGTGGGGAGGTGGGAGAACACAGTGGTGATTGATGCCTGTGTGAAGGTTGCAGCATTTTCCTCCCCCAGAAGCTTGAATCCTGGGTCTCTAATCAGGGGGAAGGAATGGGAGAATTGCAAATGAATCCCCAAATGGTCTCTTGGCTGGTGCAGCAGCGTGGCACAGTCCTGACACAGGAGCTTCTATAGTTATAGGCTGGCTCTGGGGAATTGCAGCCAGCAAAGCAGGTGCTTATTGTGGGAGAAGATTGAATCCTACCCATAGTTTATGAATTACAGTTATTGAACCTGTGTGGGGCCAGCTGGGACCTTGGCCCCACTGCTGTGTGTGCTGTGGTGTGCTCAGAACCACGGGGTAAAGCCCAGCCCCTGGGGCACTGGGCTCCTTAAATGCAGCCTCCGTTTAGGCCATGAATTATTATCGATGGAGCACGTATAAAATCTTTATGCATGAGTTCTGTGTTTGTGTAGTGCTTCTCATTTCTGAAGCCTGCCTTTTGGGGCTCCGTGCTCTGTGCAGTGGGCTTTTGTTGTTCTGAGAGGTATTTGTGCAGGTGAACATATGGTTAAAGAGCTGCCTGTGTGTGTTTGAGCGCAGTGTTAGTGTATGGAGAAGTCCTTTGGGAATCCTGTGTTTGTTTTATGGCATTGTGCTTTCACCAGTGTACATTTTGTACACATACAGTACGTATTTGTGTGTCATTTCATTTAATTGTTCTGTTTTCCTGTTTTCTGGACTGAACAATTAAGGGTGTTTGAGTGTATCAGGTATATTATTTCCTTTCACAGCAATTGTACATTTGCTAATCATAGAATCATAGAACGGTCAGAGTTGGAAGGGACCTTCAAGATCATCCAGTTCCAACCCCCCTGCCCTGGGCAGGGACACCTCTCACCAGAGCAGGTTGCTCCAAGCCCCATCCAGCCTGGCCTTAAACACTTCCAGGGATGGGGCATCCACAACTCCCCTGGGCAACCTGTTCCAGTGCCTCACCACCCTCACAGTAAAGAACTTCTTCCTAAGATCTCATCTCAATCTCCCCTTTTCCAATTTAAAACCATTCCCCCTTGTCCTGTCACTAGACTTCCTGACCAAGAGTCCCTCCCCAGCTCTCCTGGAGCTCCCTTCAGATCCTGGAAGGCTGCTCTCAGGTCTCCCCGGAGCCTTCTCTTCTCCAGGCCCAGCTCTCAGCCTGTCCTCACAGCAAAGCTGCTCCATCCCTCTAATCATCTAATGCCCCATGTATTCTAAATGAATATACAGGTGCAATTTTTAATTTGGTTGACCTAAATTTTTGGTACATGGAATGACTGGATATTGTGTTTGTGTGCTCAGTGTGTGTATGCTCCCTCAGTACCTATGGATTTGGTGGTGACAGAAACAAGAGGTGTTTAGCACTGGAGATAACCCGTGCCTTCCCTGGGGGCTGTGGCACGTGTGTGCTCAGTGTGTAGTAAAAGTGTGGTTTATGTCTAAAAATCAGTGTGCTCAGTCTTATATTTGTGCAGCATAAGCACATATTTCGCTGCATTTGCTGGCAGAGCTGCAGAAGTGTTGAGTCTTCATATTGTTAAAATAACAGAACAGTTATCCACATATTTTCTAATTCTGTTTTTAAAACGTCCTCCAGCTTCCACGGTTTAAATTCCTAAGCGTCTGTCCAAGTGATGTATGTCAAAACATCAGGAAGGATATTTAAGCAGTTATGTCAGTGGAATGGAACAAAGTCATGAGTTAATGCTTTTCTGATGCTGTATAAAAGGGAAAATGTTGAAGAAGAGCCACAAGTGAAATACAAAATGAACGAGATCAACCCAGGTAAAGTCAGGAGGTTTGTTCTGAAATTGGAGACACCTACAGCGAAAGAATTCCCATGACTGTATTTCTATTTTCTGCCATCCTGTGATCATGCCATCCTGTCCCACACCTCACCCCCTCCAGGGTCAGTCCCCAGGAACCAGGAAGGCTGATGGAGCCCTCCTAACCTTGTTGCTTCCTCTTGGCTGTCCTGTCAGGTGCTTTGAAAGTGAGTCCAGGCCTTCATTATCCCACTGTTTCTTTTCAGTGACATTTTAAAAGACCTGACACAAAGCAGGAATGATTGAAGTGCCTGCTGCTTTTCTCTGTAATTATCCAGTTTTCCTTGTTGGGACTGAAATTGTTGCCCTGCAAGAGTGCAACGTCCCTATTACCACCTAAGAGCTAGCCAAACCCAAACCTGCCTGCCTGCAACTAGCACCATTCCACCTGTTCAGGAATTCCAACCATTTTCCTCAGCTGCTGGGCTGTGCCATGGAGTACGTGACTTGGACCGGAGCGCTGGAGCCGGAGGGGAGGTGGGATGTGGCTGGAGAGGCGGCGCGGAAAAGGAGCAGGGTGAAAAGAGTCAGGCAGAGAGTGGGGATGGCAGGAGGAAAGCGATGCCAAAGGATGGGACAGTGTCCTGAAGACCTTGGGCTCTGCTGAGGTGGCTGGAGCAGTGTCAGACCAGGCTTGGGGAAGTCTCCAGCCTGCAGGGTCAGTGCAGCAGTCTGAGCCATGGTGAAGCTCTGTGCTGGCATGCCAGGAGGTGCTTACAAGTGGCTTATCTTCTTTTTTTTTCTTCTTTTAATGGTAACAGCAGCGCACTGAAACAAGGGAATATGGTCCATGAACTGTCATTAGTCCTCAAACAGCCTTTGCTCTGGATTGCCAAACTGAAGGCCTTGCCTTGTAGCCTGTGGTAGGAATAGAACCCAGCCAGGAGGACACTGCATAAGTATGAGAAAGATGAAGATTGGGTTGAAGTCAGAGGAATAAAATGATGGTTGAGGAAAAGTCTTCCTCGATTATGGAGTGCCTTCTGCAGGGTTTCCTTTTTAGAAGGTGTTCAGGAACGTCTAGTCTAGTGACAGGACGAGGGGNAAACTAGATCTGGAGATAGGAGGGAACTTAAAAGCTGGGAACAGCTGAAGCTTTCTCAGCATTTTAGCAGAAGTCAGGAGTGTGCCAAGGGTGGTGTGAGACACCAGAGGGAGCTGACAGGGATTCCTGGAGGTATTCATTGCCCAGCTGCTGTTTTGGTGTCAGATCCTGAAGAGTCAACAAATAACTAGCCCTGATGCTTAAGGACCATCCCTCTGCAGTCTGTCGAGTTCCCCGTCTCCACCTGGACTGTAAATCCACCTCCAGGATGGATGCTGGCGTGTTGGAGGACGCACCAGGGGAGAGAAGGAGGGGAAGAACAGGAAGATGAGGCTGAAGGATCAATACAGTAAATTACTTCTATGCTCAGAGAGCTTGGATAAATCTCATCCCAGGCTACGGGGTTTTCCTGGAGCTCAGCTGGCACCCCAGCTGCCTGGCACTCGCTTCCCCCTTCACTTGGCAACACATGCTGCCTCTCCCCTGCCCCTTTGCCCTCCCATTCCTTGTGACAGGATCACAAATCCCGGGACCCCTGCTGCTGGAACAGCATTCTGGCCTAACTGGGATTGTTTATAAGCGCAGAGGCTTTGATGCTGTCTCCAAAGCCTCTGGAGAACCGCGAAGGGCTATTTTTCATGTGATGCTTTTGGAGAATGCTATGGGAAAAGGTCAAGGGGACAGAGTGGGAATGAGCAGGTCACATACTCCTTGGTTTAGGGCACCACGACAACGTGGGTTCTTTAAGATCTCAGAGCCTGCTTTGTACAAATAAGCACCTCTGACTGAGCTGCCTGGGAAAGGACAGGGGTGGGTGTTTGCTGTGTTCCTCTGGGTTTGTTCTCTTGCCTTGGCAATGGCTGTGTCTCAGCATCCCTGTGAACAGGACAGATCCCTCAAACAGTGTGCTGCATTTAAAAAAACCCCAGTGCTTACCATTCTGACCTCTGTAATGCAAGAAGAAGTTGTGTCAGAGCAGGGGCCAGCCTGCTGCACCTCACACAGACGCCTGCCTTTCGGAGGGGTCTGGTGCTGCAGGATCCCTTAGTCCATCCCCGGCACCGTGCTGGGTCTGGGGGCAAAAAGAGCTTGGGGATGAAGGGCTATTTGGCCTTTGGCTTTGCACATGTTATCTTTGCTCCTTTAAATTGGGGTGGAGGGAAGCAGCTGAACAAGGATTGTCCTTTTTCCTTCCTTCCTCCCCGATGCACACACACTACAGCTCTCAGCCGGCGTGTGGGGAGTGTGTGAAGGCACGGGAAGCAGAGGGGTGAGGTGGCAAGTCATTTACATTGGAAATACAAGCTGAATGTGCATTTCCCTTCTCTACTGCCATCAATCACTCGGGTTTCCTGGACGCTATGGAATAGAGGAGTGGAGTTTGCTTGCTTCCCACTTCCCCCGGGAATGGAAGCGCTCATTTGTTTCGCTGCCTAGAAATGCTGATCACTCAAAACATTTATTGTTTCTGAGACACATGCGCTGTCTGATGCTGAACTTTTCAGCTTCCTCTTATCTGGTCTTCAGAAATGTCTGTCTTCAGATGTGCTGTGGACCTGGAGAATGGCTGCTGGGGCTCTAGCTCTGCTGGAGATGGAAAGGTGTGGCTGCAGTGGTACAGCTGAGCAGATGCTTTACTGACAGATCCCCTCTGACCCCCAGCAAACCAGCCCATTTAACTTGTTCGTGGTGTCATCTGGCACCTGGTCCACGGAGATGAGGTTTTCAGAGGCCCAAGTCCTGCTTGTCATTGGAAACCTTTCAGTGACTGTATTCTGGGGGTAACGAATCTGTTGAGAGAAAATGATAGTGGGGAATGGGGTGGAATAGACAGATCAGCGTGTGTCCGCTGTTTAGCTCTGTCGGAAGGGATGGGGACATTAGTAGAAACAGTCTGGGGCAGGGAAGGAAATAGGAAAAGAAGAGAAACAGTAGGATAAACAGCAAAGCGAATGAAAAGTCCATCTCTTTCTATAGCAAATAGTGGAAATGAAGTAAGTGTGGAAGAATTCAGATGGCCTTGCCCACTGCAGAGGCACGACAGAGAGTGCCCAGCTGTGTATTCATTCAGTTTGTGATAATGCTGAGGTCGGGGATGCTTCTGCAGTTTTAAATTGGTATCTGGTCTCTGATTAAGAAATGAGATTCCTCTCATTTAGCAACATCTCACTAGCCAAATTCTGGTCCTGCTGACAGCACCAAAGAGGTGCTGACTTAATTCCTACATGGGGGCACTCAGACTATGGACAGTTTGGGGCTCGTGGATAACCAAAGGGCTGGAGCACTATAAACCCTTGTGTTGCTTGAGCAGCCCTTGTTTGGTGATGGCACGGTGTCTCTGAAGCATCTTTGATATGACCAGGCTGGGGATGATGTTAACATTCAGTTTGGTTGCTGTAATAAAGAGGCTGATGAGGCACTATGTCCTTGGAGCACGGTTGTGGCCAGGAAACTTCTCCTGGCGTTGGGAGACTGAAACCAAGTTCTCGGGGTGTGAGCTCAGCAGCTTTGATGAGCTCAGCCCCAGTGGTCTGGGCAGTCACTCCCAGGGGAGACCTGTCAGGAAAACCCAAGGGCTGGACGGAAATACTGCTGGTGACTCAATAGGCAGAGCTCTTCCCTCTGTTGATGTTGGAGCTGAGCCACACAGACACATCCCTCCCTAATTACCTACTAGTTACTTATAGCTCATGTTGTGTGACCGCTGGCATTCCGCTTGTCATCCTCACATCCACGAGGCGAGGATCCGTTCTGTGAAATCTGGTACCACGCTGCTGCTCGCAGCCTCCAGGGATGTGTTTGCCTCTGCAATGGAGCATGTTTGACCCATTGTTAGGAAGTCTAGTGACAGGACGAGGGGGAATGGTTTTAAATTGGAAGAGGGGAGATTTAGATGAGATCTTAGGAAGAAGTTCTTTGCTGTGAGGGTGGTGAGGCACTGGGACAGGTTGCCCAGGGAAGTTGTTGATGCCCCATCCCTGGAAGTGTTCAAGGCCAGGCTGGATGGGGCTTGGAGCAACCTGCTCTAGGGAGAGGTGTCCCTGCCCATGGCAGGGGGGTTGGAACTTGATGATCTTGAAGGTCCCTTCCAACTCTGACCATTCAATGATTCTATGTCTCAGGCACATAGGGATGCTGTGACCCTGGCCATGCAGACAGCTGATGCAGTGGTTCCGTTTGCCCAGGAGAGGTTCCGTGTGGGATTGCGGGCTCCTAAAGACCCAGAAAGATGCACCATTAAATTCAAGACTGGTGAGAGGTGTTTAGTGGTCTGGTGTTCTGGGGACTTGGGAGAGGGTTAGATAGCATGGATGAGGGAAGGGATGAATTTGGGTGACAAAACATGGTGACAGAGGGAGGAAAAATCTCTGCCGTGGCCCGTGTTAAGCGAGAGAGACCCTTAGCGACCACCTGGAGAAGAGCAGTGGTGCTGGGCTCTGCTCTGGGGATGGTTTGTTTGCTTTTCCATTTGCTCATTTCAGACGTGAAGTCAAGTAATAACTTTAACTCCAGAAATAAACCACTCGAAACCAAAGCTTGCTTTAACTGCGGTGGGTGGTTTCGCCTTTATTTTTTAAATTGTATTTTATTTCTTAATGATCCGCTGAGAAGTGGGGAGCTGTTTGGTGAAACTGACACATTTTCAATCGGTATTGATTGCCATATTGTATGGGTGTATTTCATTCCAATTGCTGCCTTATTCTCAGAAGTTATTACTTCAAATCTCCTTCTGAATCTGTTTCACCTGCTCTTGTGCTTCCATCCAGCCACCCTGGCTACCTCTTCTCCCGCGCTTCCCATCGCTCCGGTGCAGCTGAGTTTGGTGAGTACCTTTGGCTGAGCTGATTCTGCCACACCCTCATCCACCTCGCTAGCAAATTCCCAGATAACCTGCAGGAAGTCTTCCTCAGGAATTATTTCTTTGTGCTTGATCTCTTTGCTCTGACTGCCAGTGGGATCAGCCCAGCCACGTGGTGGGTAGTTCTGGCTCTGCAGCAGCAGCACCACCTTCCTGTCCCAAGAGGGATGCTGACACACATGGGCTGCCTCCGACAGCTTTTGGTGAGAACAGCCTCTCTGGAATTTACTCATGTAAGCAGGAAAATCATCCCAGCTCCTGTGTTCTTCATGGGGTTTGCTCACTGCCATCTCAGCGGTCAGGGACTGCTGCCTTCCAGGGGATCTGTTGTTGCAGCTTGATGAGTGACAGGCTGTGAATTAGAAAAGATGGGCTGGACACCTTGAGGGGTGGCTCATTTTTGGGAAGTCACTTTGGGTAAATCACGTGGAGATGTGCAAAACAAGGATAGTGGTCTGACTCACCTTTGCAGAGAGCTCAAAGAACTGAGCTGAAGGGTGCTTTGAAAGAGCTGTGCTCTGTCACAGTGACACTGCCTTCTTCTGCCACCCCTGAACTACAGCAAAGGCAAACTCTGAAGACCTGCCAGCAGGATTTCTGCTGGTGTAGTAGGGAGCAGAGCTCTCCTGGCTCTTTCCACAGTGGTTCACGAGGTACCACAAAATCAGTGTTGCCGTCGTTAGGTTGCTGAGTGTAATCATCGCTCCATGTGTTCACTTTTCTGCCTTCCACAAATAGAGCTCACTGATCAAAACTAAAATGATCCTGCAAGATGCCTAGAAAGCTGAGATGTCTTTTCAGCCCAGTTTCCCCTTCCACGTTGTTTTTGTTATTACCTCTCAGTGCTACGAGTAGTAAATTTTCTGAGCTCATGAGCTGTTGCTGCATCAAGAAAAGCTGCAGATGATGCTGCCTACAAACATGTGAAGGGCACGTGGGCTTAGAGGAACTGTGGTATCCCAAACAGCTTCTCCAGAGCTGGATAAAGGATTCCAGTAGGGACCAGACCTTAAAGTCAGTGTTTTGATCACTGTTAGACCTCTTCACAGAACTTCCAACTTTCGTATCTGTAGGAGATGATACATGTAAAGCAAGTGGTGGTTGTTTCTTTAAGGTCCCCCTCCATTGCTCCTCTCTTGATGTTCCTGCTGACACAGGTTTTTGTTCCCTTGCTCAGTTTCAGTGCACCTGCTCGTAAAAACCAGGCTCTGTGTGGTTTGCTTAAGCTGAGCTTGTATGTGAGAACAGAAGGAGCACCCAAAAGCCTGTTCACAGGCTGAGAAGACTCGTTGGTATGCAAAGTGATGCCTGACTTGAGGAGACCCACGTGTGACCCACAGAAGCTGGTCACTAAGTGAAGATGTGTCTTTAATTAGAGGTCAAATCAATTGACACAGGAAACTGTAGGAAAGTTTTATTTAAAAAAAACATTTCTGTGTAATCAGGACTTGAAGATGGGTAGGAGGGCCCTTTGTTGGTCAAGTTTCAGGAAGCTGGAGTGTGCCGGGTGGGAACTGGATAGAGGAAGCTGTGTAGGAAGCTGGCAAGTGGATGGAGGAGCCTGGGAAGACTGGGGCAGCAATATCCATTCAGTCTGAGCATGCTTACACCCTGTTCTACTTGTGATGGAAAATGCAGCCACCTAAAGTGTTTCTGTGACATCTTCTTATACTCTGTAACCTGCCTGGAGAAGTATGCTTCTGCCTTGGTCAGAAGGACAGGTACAGATGAATAGCTAACTTCTGAAAAACAGATCTGATCCCCAACAGGATCTTCTTCTTCCCAGCTTTCTGGGTGGCAGACCTCCCAAAACTCACTGCCTGGCACGTTGCTAATGCTGTTCTGTGTTCTTGGCTCTTCCCTGTGGCTTAGGGGCTGCAGCACAGTCCCCAATCTTATGCAAGCAGGCATGTCAGAGGCTTGGGCAAGGCCAAGCCTTGGCCAGTGTCATTTGAGAAGAAGCTGGAGTGCTCCTCAGGCCCTGTGAACTGCCAAAATTACTGGTGAGGTTCAAAGTTCCGTTGTAGAGAAGGCAGGGTTCCTTGGATTCCGGGTGGGGGTTAATCAATGTACATTCATCATTAATTTATGCGTGTAAGGGGGTTTTGGAGTGGAGCTGTCACGCTGGTTTTGATAATGCTAACTCTATCCACCCTGCCAGCTGCTGCGGTGTCGTGGCAGTTTGTGTTGCTGCATGCAGAATTATGGTGCTTTTGTGGGAATATTGTGTTCCCTGAATAGAGCCCCACAGAGCAATTTGCTTCATCCTTACAAACCCATCCAAATAACTGGCAGCGCCTTACAAAATACAAAACAATTGAGAAAATAAATGTATTATACTGTACATCTGTGACAAAACAATGCTTTCATGTGCAAAGAGAGAAATGTGTTTGTTTAACTTACGGTCTCCCATTTGGAAATAAATGCATTCATTTAAATCAAAATGGGATGTTCTTCACTGTTACAGTATTTTGCATGCCAGATGTAAGGAATACGCTGCTTGAGGAGCAGACTAAGAACTTGAAGTGGTTGATGTTACCAAAAGCACGTACGTGCTGGCTCACCCTACACACTCCCTCTCTTCCTGCAGGGTGTCCTCTGCGCTGGAGTGGGAATCTCCAGGCTTTGTGCGCAAGGGGTCTCTGCAGAAAACGTGCTTCTCCCTTGTGTGGTGTCTCGTGTGCATGTGGGAAAACCTCCTCTTCACCTGGGCTGTGCTCAGGAGAGAGGACCATCGGTCACCACCCATCAGGGCTTTGCTTTGCCATGGCCATGAGGCAGGCTGGTTCCCTGCAATAGTCCTCACAGTCTGAAAGATCATAGGATGGTAGAATGGTCAGAGTTGGAAGGGACCTTAAAGATCATCAAGTTCCAACCCCTCTGCCATGGGCAGGGACACCTCCCACCACANGAGAATTGCCTCCTGTGAAGATTTCTGATCATTTCCAGTTTTTGTGCTAGAGAAATGTTAATTTCATTTATATGCAGCAGTAAAAGCGTTAGGGGAAACATAATCAATAAAATACAGGTTGAGTGTTCCAATATTTGTTTTAAAAAATGTGCTCCCTCTTGTAATTTCCATCCTTTAAAACGGTTGAGCTCTTGTAATGAAACTCGGCTGCGTTTCAGTTTACATATAAGCTTAACACCATCAAGCCAGGTTTGTTCTGGGAGTTAACATTTGCATTTTTGAAAGCAGCAGCTTAATCCAGAGCAAAACCAGATGAGAATGTGCCTTAGTGCAGCAGACTGCTGGTAGGGGTGGGCATTCTCAAAAAGGGCCTGGAATTTGAATAACAACTGCACAGAACTGAAGATCACCGTGTCCAGTAGTAGGAGCTGTAAACTGGAATTCCATTATGACATGGGTCTTAGAAGGAAAAATAGCAGGAAAAAAATAACGTACATCTAAACCTAATTTTTAATAATAACAATTTTCAGACTATCTTCTAGTCTTGTTATTCTTGAATAGAAATAACAGTTCCTGTTATGGGTGAGAAGGAAAGGGTAAGGACTTTTACCCCTCTGCCCATGTTGGCTGACACACACTGTTGTGTGATGGTAGTTTGTCATGTGTAGTATCGGTGCCATGCAAGGATATGGTTGTATTTGTCCTTTATCAGCTGGAGGGCCAGGAGTGATGAGAAGGACAGTTCAGCAAGTCTTAGCATTAATAGTAAAGACTCTTTAGTTCGGTTTGAAAGCACCATGGTTGCATCTTCCCCGTCTGGAGTGTTATATCCATCTTACTGCGCTTGTGAGACCCCACCTGGAGTCCTGTGTCCAGCTCTGGAGTCCTCAACACAGAAAGGACATGGAAC
>VXBW01005315.1:469898-594903 GCA_013400375.1 Thinocorus orbignyianus
GTCCCTTCCAACTCTGACCATTCTATGATTCTATGATTTCCTGTTCTATCCAGCCAGCCCGAGGACTCGTTGTGTTACACCCAGCAGGAAACATGTCACATTTCCAAAAGCCAGCACCCGTGTATTGACTGATTGGCCAGCAGGGCTGTGCAGCAGGGATAGTTTGGCCTAGATCTGTTTTTCCTCCGGATTGATTAATCAAATACTTCAAATAATTATTGTCGTCGTGATTAATGTCAACAGCAATGACTCTTTAAAAAAAAAATCCCTGTAAATTAGTTAATTATTTACTCTTTAACATTGTTATGCTTGTAAATGGATAGAAATATTGATCTTGGAACTGATTTGGGTGTTGCCCATCTTGCATCAGTTTGATTAGGAGGTTGTGTAACCCCGTTAGCTCCTTGTGACCAAGCACACCCTCTCTCTGCTTTGCTTTTGTGTAAATCATCAGTGGGGCTGAGCAGGACCACTGGGGTCTACCTGACCTCCAGGGTCTGTGGGACTTGTGGAATTAGCACCGTTGCCACCCTGCCTAAACCACTGCTGGCTCCTTGCAGCGGTGCCTCCATGACCACATCTCTTGGTAGCAGACTCTACCACCCAGTGGCTGTTCCTGTTAAAACAATCTTCTGTCTCCTCAGTGAGCTGTCTCCTCCTGTTAGCTTCTTTTTCCAAGTTGTCAGTCTGTGATTGTGTTTCCCCACGTGCATGTACAAACTACGTTTTAATTACATCCCTCTTTGCTGTAACGGGTTTCTCCACCGTGACAGTGCAGCGTGAGAAGGCTGGGGATTTTTTAATGGAGATGCCTGCTGTCTTCACCACGAGAGACCTGAACACCTCCAGTCTAGTTGGTTCAGCAAGGGCTTGTATGCACCACATCACCAACCCCTCACCCCTCCCAAGCTGCAAAGTCTCGTAGAATCACAGAATGGTCAGAGTTGGAAGGGACCTTCAAGATCATCCAGTTCCAACCCCCCTGCCCTGGGCAGGGACACCTCTCCCTAGAGCAGGTTGCTCCAAGCCCCATCCAGCCTGGCCTTAAACACTTCCAGGGATGGGGCATCAACAACTTCCCTGGGCAACCTGTTCCAGTGCCTCACCACCCTCACAGGAAAGAACTTCTTCCTAAGATCTCATCTAAATCTCCCCTCTTCCTATTTAAAACCATTACCCCTCGTCCTGTTACTAGACTTCCTAGTAAAGTGTTGGATTCCTTGTCAAACTGGAAAAGGTTGCTGATTTTTGGGATGCTTTCAAGGATGTGCCACTCACTGAAGGGACAGCAACCCAGAAGGCTTCTCTGCTCCTAACAATTGTGTAGACATAACTAAAAGAAGCTTTGAAGTCATCTGCTTTTTGAGGTTGTGTTAACTCCCTGTGCTTATATTTCCTTGCAGTTTGGTTTCCAGAGTTTCCAGACAAAGGATGGGTATTTCAGCTTCTGGAAAGGCTACTTCAGATATTGCCAAGCTCAGTTCTTTGTCCAGCTCTAATCGACTCCCTCTTCTGTGTGGCCATCTGGATGCTTCGGTGGAGCTGTGTCTGCCTTGCTGGGAGGCGTTAACATCTCTTCCAGAATTCTGCTAGAAGCTGCTGGTATTTTGTGTTTACTTTGCTCCAACCTGATGCAGAGGAGACAGCCACGGTGTTCCCTCTGTGTTGAGGAAGCTTTATGTAGTGTGTGGGTCTGTGTCTTATTTTTTTCCCTGTGGTTTTGGTCCCATGAAGGTGGGAGTCAGACATGTTCCATAGCTCTGGACTCATACTGTTCATATCAAGCTGCAGAGACTCCTGTTTGCCCTGGGAGCTGTCGTGTGGCTCATGGAGAGCTAAAGTGGTGGCCATCACATTTCCTTCTCTTGCTTTTCCTTTTGTTCCCTGAAACTGAGGTTTTGAAAGGAAAACATGACGGTGTGGTCAGCAAACAATATCTGTGCATCATGGGGCTTGTGTGAGCTCTCTGCTACGCGAGCTGATGGTCTTTGAACAGGTTGGGCAGTGACTTTCAGAAATGCAATCCCAGCCCTCAAATCCTAAACCATCTGTCATGGTCTCTGTGCTGTCAGTGAGAGCTGGGAGAGCAAAATGCGGCCAGTGCTCGGTCCAGTAGGATTTGGTCTGTTCACATGGCATCCTTGGATGTGATCCACTGGCTGCTTTGTGGCAGCTCTGTTCTCAGCCCAGACACAAATGGTCTGAGTTGGTGCTGAGAGATCCAGGTTTTCTTTAATTCCAGCAAGAGGCTCAGTTCTATGCGACCCCAGGGCTGTATGAACTTGGTGTGGGCTACAAAGACCTGATGCTGGACTCAGTGGCTTGTAGAATTCAGTGCCTTGACTTGGCAAGTCATCTGCTGAGTGCCAGCCTGGAGCCAGCAACGTTAGCAATGCCTGGTGCCAGCCTGGGTGTGGAAGGGCAGGTAGTTGGACTCTGACAGGCCAGTTCTGATGTGGTCAGTGCCAGGTGCCACCAAGGGAACTTGGCTGCAGCTCAGTTGCTTGAAAGTTGATATGTTCTCTTGTAGCTGCTTTGAATGAGGCTGTATTTTCTGGCAGCTGGAGAAAATGGCTTTGAAAAATAATAGCAGCTTTTATCGTCAAATTGCCATCAACATTCACTCTAGGCTATTAAAAGCTAATCAGTTTAAGTTGCTACTTGGCAAATGAAACTCCTGACTTGCTGGTCTCCCTCTAGCCCAGTTCTCAGAGATTTTTCACTCTCTTTCTTCCCTTCTAATGTGTCTGATCAAAGACAGGTTTGGTTTTGAGGTGCAGGATCCAGTGGTTTTTTTGAAGGTACCCAAACTTGGGCCTCTCTCCTCTTTTTCTAGGATGGCTCATGTAGCAGCAGAGGAGAAAAAAGGCAAAAGTTGGTGAAGCTTTAGCACCTGCCTTGAGCAGGGTTCAGCTGATGAAAACCACCGGTCGCTGCTCTCAGCAAGGCACCCGATTCCAACCATCGTGCTTGGACTGAGCCAGGTGGGTAGTGAGGAGCCGTGGGGGAGCCATTACAGGCTATTCCAGGGGAACAGAAAAAGGAAAGGAGCAAAGCTGCTTGTGAATAGAGAGAATCAGCAGAGCCAGAGGTAGATAGGCTGATGAAATAATGCTGCCTTTAACTGTGAATAAGTAGCAGCATGGCAGGAGGCATTGAGGGCAGCAGTTCTGAGGGGTTAAAAGGAAGGTTAAAGATTACATTTAGGATTAGGAAAATCAGGACCCCTGAGGTGTGCTCAGTGAATGCTAAAGATAAAGGTTTAGGCAAAACCAGATGTGTATGGAGTGATGTCTGGTAATTAGATGTATGTTGTACCTATGCATGAGGCACAATACCATCTTTTGTGCAAACAGCAGCTGTGTGTATGGTATCTGTTACACACACACAGATTACGTACGTTGTACATCTTATTAGCAGTTTAGATGCTGCAATACAGGCAGACCAGTACCTTGGATTTATGGAAGCGTGAGGAGTTGCTGCACCAAGAAAAAGATTCCCTTTGGCAGCTCTTTCCATCAGCTCCTGTGTGACAGCAGCTTACACACGGAGCTGCTCTGTGGCTCTGAGCTGTGAAGCAGCCTTTGCTGAGCCCGTAGGTTTGGCTGGAGCTCTGGAGCTCCTCCTGCCTTCCCCTGAACATTCCGGGGTAGCGCAGGCTGTGTCAGCACGCAATGCAGATGCTGGTGAATGAATGAAGTGGAGAAGGAAGAAAGAGTGAGCTCGTCTTCCTCCTCCTTTTTAGAAAGCAGAGGAAGGCATCAGCAACCTCCAGAGGGAGTTTCTCTTCTCAGCTGGTCTCCAGGCGTGGGGAACTGATGCCTCAGGGAATCTCTTGATGTATGAGCCTATTTCACTTGGCTCTGTCATGATGCTTCAGAGGGCATTTATTTCCTGTTTGCTTTTAAAAGATTGAGCTTACCGTATGCTAATTTTGTACGAGGACATCAAACCTTGCAGAGAAACCAATGCACCAGAACAAACTCACTTCCAGCTCCTCTAGGAGTCCAGTGCTTTGTCTGCCAGGCCTGGGCTCTGCAACGTGGGGTTCAAGTACTGAACCTCCCTGTCAGGTTGGAGACTGATCAGCTCGAACTACGGAGCCGTGTGTTTGGTGTGGGAACCAAATCACACAGTCAGTCCTTCCCACTTCAAAAGCCCTACCAGGTCCACTCTGTGAGGGTTGACTGAGCTGTTTTGTAAATCTCAGCAATAAAAATGTGTCCACGATCACCCAAATAATGGAAGGGAAAGATGAGAGCATGAAACGATTACGCTGGTGAAAGAAAGGAAGACTAGTGGAGTCTGAAAGAGATGTGGGCAGGTGAGCAATGGGCCTTCTGAAGCAGAACGAAGTGCATTATTATTTTTAATGGGAATTCAAAAGAGGCTTTGTAGATGCACTGGGCAGAGAATGAGTAGAGAAATTGCTAATTCTATTTCATAAAGATGGTGGGAGTGAAACTGGCTTTGTTCCACTGCTCAGGAGAATGGATGTGGCAGCTGGAAAGGACTGTCTGGCAAGGGATGGAACCCCACATGGGGACTGTGCTTCCCACCTGCCAGTTTTCCTTCCCGTTCGTGCCACAGAAGTCCATTGTGCTGGTGAGAAGCTGCAGGTTCCCTGTGGAGGGAACGAGATGTCTCAGACATTTTGGTGAGCTACTAATGCCAGGCTTCTTGCCACCCCTCTGGCTTGGGTCTCAAACCTGGCCACACTACGTGTTCCGTCAGGTTTACTTAGTCCCTAAGCAAGCTCCCTCGCTTAGGCTGTCCTCCATCTACCATCCTAAAAGTGTGCTTGGGGCTTCCTGCCCTCAGAAAGCTTCCTGCCTGGGGGATTTGCAATAAAAATAATAGAAACTCTAGAAACTGTGAGCTGAATCATTAATAACATTTGCTCTGAGAGTATTTAAGGGAAGAATTTCTGCATAGTAGTTTTGCCATCAGACCCAAATCTGTACGGAGGCGTTCTCCTATGGAAGTAGGTTAACTGTTCCTTCCAAGTTGCAGGTAGCTAAATCTGCACTGCTCTTTAAGCTGGTGAGTTACAGGCATGCCTGTCTTGGGTCTGATGCCACCACCAGGGAGCAGAAGTCCTAAGACTTCCAGGAGACTCATGTTCTCTCCTCCTTTCTTCTGAGTTGGGTGCCTAATACTCAGTTTCAACCATGCCAATAACCTGGATAGGATATGTGATGGGGATGCAACACACAGGATATTCCCATCATGCTCAGCACTCCTTAGAAAAACGGTTCCTCCTATTACAAAGGCTGATAAAGAATGCAAAAATAAGTCAGTGTCCATGGGGAGAACATTCCCAAGAAAAGCATTTGCTGAGAAAAAGCTTTCACTCTGCTTCAGGCAGAATCAGAAGTAATTAAATATCCTAGTGAAGCACTGGGAGTGGGTGTACTTTGGGGAAGAGGCTGATCTCTCAGGTGAGAAGAATCTCAAACCATGAGAATAAACAGTTCCAAGAGAGGAGATGGGTGAGATTTTCTGTGGAGGTGAAGGCACCAGAGGTAGTTTTATCCTCTTACTGGCTTGATGCAGGAGGGAAGTGGAACTGGGGATGCTGGTGCAGGGGATTCTTTCTGTCTAACCAAAGCACCTTCAAGCTTTTGCTGTAGTTGTAGAGATGGAAAGTGATTCAGCCCTTAGCAGCCCAGCTCTGTATGGGTGGGTTAACTGTGCCCAGGTGTGTTGTAGAAGGCTGAAGCACCAAGTATGAAGCCCTTTGACTCTGAATCATGGAGCTCCTTCTCCAGTCCCAACAGCTGACCTACCTGGGACGCTCAGAGCCCTGTGGGGACCTGGAGAGTGTGATGTGCTGCAGCAATGCCCCCTGACCTGCGTATGTTGGCTGTGCTGGGTGTAACAGGAGGTGTGCTAACTCCCTCTTGCATTTGCAGGGAAGAAAGCTTGGATGTGGGATCCTCATGGCAGGACCCTATTCAGATGGCTGCAAATAGTGAGGTACAGAGTCAGAGGAACACCAGACGTCACCTGGAAAAAGGGTGACATTGGCAGGAAAGGGCTGTGCCAGCCTTTGGACACTTCCCCAGTTTGGACAACACTCTGGCTGGTTAAAAGGAAGGTCAGTACCATGAAATGGGGAAAGGGGTACAAGACTAAGTGTTTGGGAATAGGGGGAAGGAGGTGTAATATCTGCTCCAGGATTGGAGCAGAAATCCAGAAATTGGTCATGGCTGTGGGGTTTGAGCATGGAAATACCAAGAGCTTTGACAGAAGAAGGTGGCTTGAAGGTAGAGGCTTAGAAAGAACACAGCTGGACTGAGCTGGCAGTTCTGTGCATGGAATCTGGGGTCAAATGCAGCCCTTTTGTGTGACCCAGTTCAGTTTCTGGAGCTAATATGTGACTGTGAGAATGAGAGAGTGCAAATACAGTCTTGAAAGACAAACTAGCACCACTTTAGCTTTTATGCTGCAGTTTTTCTCTGTATCCAGAGCTCATTTACAAGGAAGAATACACGCTGTTCTCTTGTCTTTGTGAAGGCCGTAGCCCCAGTGGTGGGGAGTTGGGGAGTGAGATTTTCAAGTGTGAATTCCACACAAAAGCAAAGCACAGGTTCTCCAGGGGCAGGCACGGTACGTGCCCAAGGCAGCTTCTGTGGTTGATGGTTGGCTAAGTGGGTAGTGTAGAGGGATTTAGGTGTTAGTAATGGTCTATGATGGTGTGGAGGGGTGTTATTTCTGGGGGATTTAACCATTCTGGAAGCACAACACGAGCTTTCCTGGCATGAAGTAATTCTACATGTTGTGGAGATGCTGAGGACTCCTGAACCACAGCTGCCAGCCAAGTGGTAGAGGTGTGAGGTGGCACCACTCTTGTCTGATGAGGTATAGGTGACAAGTAACGTATCTCAGGGGGCACCTGATTCTTTGTGCCAAGCCCTCTTGTACTGGGAGGTACCTGTACCAGGATGGACCAGGCCATTGGGCCACATCTTCTCACTCTGGCTCAGCAAAATTTTCCCCATTGGTGCCTGGACAGTCTGAATCCTGGTCCTTCAGCCTGACCTTTGGCACTTCAAGGGATGATCTTCATGAGAGAAGCACTGTGCCCGGGGTCAAAACCAGGAGCATTTGCTTCTCACAGACAGCTCAAGCTGGATCTTGAGATGACAGGACCAGGCTCACCTCCCTGACAGCCCACCAACAGTGAGTATTTCCTTTGTAACTGCCAGTGCCCAAGGCCTGATTTCTGTGTGGGGTCTGGAGGGAGGGGGAAGCAAGAACAAAAAGAGAAAGAGGTTTTATTAATGTTTTTCTCAATAGCAGTTCATTCTGATCCTTCGTGCCTGTACTTGCAGAGTGCAGGGATGGAGGGGTTGCCACTGCTTCATTCAGTGCTCCAGAAGACTAATGGACCTTGACAACTGCAGCACAACATGGAAACTATTAAAAAGGGAGGACTGATTAAAGCCCCAGCCATCCCGGCATTCCCCTGGGCTCTTAACCCCGTGTTGAAGCTGAGCAGCCTAGCAATGCCTCCTCCCAGTCTGCACAATTAACATCTCTTGTCACTAATTGATTCCTGTGGTGCTCACAGGACAATTAGAATTTAAATTGCCTTTTACAAAGGTCATGAAAACATGATAAAAGACGAATCTATTAGGAAGGATCACTCAGGAGTCTCTCTCCTTCTCCGCAGCGCTGGCTGTTGGTTATCGTACAGACATGAGTGAGGGGAGCTGAGAGAGCGGTTCATGCCTTGGGTTCATTTCTTCTTGATTGTAGTTCATGACAGAGGCTCAGCTCTTTGTGGCTTGTGAATATTCTTGCACTGAAGATGGCATTTCATTTTTTTACTGTCTCTTTTAGAAGGGTTTTGTGTCTCTGTGTGTTATCCCTTGTCTGTCTGTTCTGATAAACGTTGAAATGAAATGCTTTTGCATTTGAATCTTGAATTCACTGCAGGGGGGGAACTTGTTTGCAATGGAGGGCAAAAGATTTGCCTTCACAGGGCAAAGTTGTCCCAGCACCAGCTTGTCTTTAATCCCAGAGGGTGAACTAATGGATTAAAACCTGCCATGACTCCCTGGAAAGCAAAGGCTGCGAGGGAAAGGGCAGCTCGAGCTCTGCCTGCACAAGGATGCACATGAGGATCACAGTACATGGTTCAGCAGTACTGTCTCTCCAGCTTTCTGTAAAATAATCCCCAAGAAGAGAACGTGTGAATACAAGCATGTGAGAACATCGCTTCTAAACTTGTGCTTTCAGCTTTCCTCATTGGCACCTGATACTTCTGGGAATGCCATTATGACTTTGGAAACCCATGGAGCTCATGCCATAGCATCTGAGCTGGGTGCAAACCCTGGATACGGGAGCCTGAAGCATCACGGCTTGACAAGCTGAGTCCTGTCTCCAAAGCAGAATGTGGCACTTTGGGAAGAGCTTAGGTGGGGGTCTGCTATCTTGCTGGCAAACAGGAATATTCAAAGTTGTTAGTTAAGGAAACCCTCAAACCCTCTCTGTCACCCTCAAACCTCAGCGGTGGGAAGAGATTTACAGCCTTGTGTGTCAGGTTTAAGGCAACATCCTGTAATTGCAGCAGATCAGACGGGGATGGATCTTGGCAGGTTCCCTAGTTTGTCTGCCTTCTCCAAGGCAGGCTGAGCTCTACCCGTAACCCTACTCTGTTATCCAGGGAACCTCTCACAAAGCCGCCTTTGCTGTGGCGGGGATTAGGATGGGGGGCAGTTTACCCCTTGTAGGATTTAGCAAATCTTGTTGTGATGCTCCTGTTCCTGCCTCAGGGATTCTGGACTAGCTGTGTTTCAGGCCTGGATGCAGCATAAAGCGGTCTTCAATGCTGTAGTTTGGGCATTATTTTTTCTGTTGCATGTGCCCCAAGTGTGGAGTTTGACAGGGAAAACAAAGTTTGAGAGCCACTGCTGTGGTCCAGAACCCAGCCTTATGTAGCTACAGCAATATTTCCTGCTGAGAGAGAAAATCTAGCCAGAATATCCAACTGCCGATCCCATCCCATCCCAGTGGCATCCCCATTGTAAAGAAAACCGGCTGGCTATTTGAGAAACTCGTGTCCTTTCCAAGTTCTGCCTTTGACTTCTTGCTATTCTGGTTATTGAAATTGATTTTGCACTCCAGGCATGGGATTTTCCATTGCCAACTTTAATGTCGGAGATAATAGGAATTATGTTTCTGCTCGCACATAAATCTCAGGGCTGTTTGTGCTCAGATGACTGGACAGTAAGTACAGGTGAAATTGCTCCTCTGATTGTTTCAGTAAAAGCGTGTTATTGTTGTGAGGTTTTATAAAGTGCATTTAACTGGCTCACACGTATTTCTAGCAGTCGCTGGGTAGGTTTGGGGGAGTTTTTTGTTTTATTAGAATAAGCATAAATCTCTAAGCAAGGCACGTAATGGCTCTTCTTGACGGGGTGGTAAATTGGCTGACTTTGGAGGGAGGCCAAAGAGTGAGCAGCAAGACCACCCAGCAGTTGTGCTGGACCCCTCTGCTGGGCTTGCCCTGCAGGTTTGTGCTCGGAGAAGCCAGACCTGGAAGAAAGATGAGAGGGATGTCTCGGCTTCTGCGCAGCTCCTGACGTGGGGCAAGCACCAGGCTTTGTGCTGACGGCAGCACAGCACGAAATCTTGCCATCTTTAGTCAGTGCACATAGGACCCGGCTTTGAAAAGCTTGGGGAAGAATAAGCAAAGGTGAATCTCTTGAGCTTTAAGGGCAAAACAGGCTGAAAAGGTTTCTTTAGCTCCCCGGAGCTAATGGAGATACTGGTGTTAGTATCAGGTCCACGGGGATCAGTTACTGAACGGTGACCTGAAGGCACTCTGGCCTTTGGGGTCCCTGTGTCCTAACCTGGCAACTTTTTCTGCTCCCAGGAGGAAGAAGGACTTGTTGTTCCTTTTTGGAATGTATGAGATAACCTCACACTCTTCAAGGATAAAGGGAGTGGGAGGGAGCACTCTGGAGTGATGAAGGGGCTACAGCCTTCATCCACTTCTCCTCTGGTTAGATGTGGATCTGCTCAGCTCTGCAGTCCTCACCTGGGCAGCATTCCCGTGACCTGAAGTCCTTGATCAGCTTCCCAAAAAGCTCTGTGTAGCCCAGCCAGCTGGCTGCCGACCAGCCCTGCTGCCATCTGCTACCCTGTGCCTCTGTTGTGTCTGGGCCCTGGAAGCCAAAGATGCTGCTCTAGTTCCTTCCTGAGGGAAGCCCAGACCCTGATAATTCAGGTGTTCTCCAGGCAATATTCTTCCTCCAATAAAGTGCCAGTCTCAAACAGCCAGGGCGTGCTGCGTGGTGATTAGAACACTACAATGAGGAGAATATATGCAAGACATTTCTTATGTGGCTTCCTACCTGCCCTGACCCTATATTCTTCCATGCTTCTCACGTCTGGTGTCCTTGGCTCAAGGAGGATCATTAGTGTGTGTCAGGTAGCTCCCAGCACGGCGAATCCTCAGCTTGAGAAGGTGTTTTAGGTGTTGCTGAACAGTTAAAAATGATGCACTTAGCTTATTTTTGCTCCTGCATGCATTTGGCAATGTTGCTTTGCTGTATTACATTGCTTTCCTCCCAGAGATCTTCATGTTGGCTGGGAGCAAAGGGACTCACTTTATCTCTTCCTTACCTTGCAGGGGTTTGGTGAGGCTCCGTTAGCAAAAACTCGTAAATTGCTTGGAGATCATTAGAGGAAATATGCTGTAGAAGAGGAAAGTATTATTTATTAATGTGCCTCTGTCTTACAGTGCCATAAATATCAAGGTTTTAATTGCTCAGACTTGTAATCTGAATATAACTTCCTGGATTTTTTATTTTATTTTTTTTAATGTTTTTTAATTTCTTTTCCCTCCTTTGATTGCCTTGGTAAATAATTCCATGGAGCAGTCAGGGCACAAAGTGAGGCAGGAGTGGTGTTCAAAAGCCAGATCTGTGAGGGGTAGCTGGCAATGGAATGCCCCAGCACGGCTTCCAGCTGCTCTAACCTCTGCTGCCTCAGTCTTATCCCCTGCATCCAAACTTATTTTACCTGTTTAAAATCTCACCTGTTTAAAATCTCACCTCTGCTTGTGAGAGGAGTGTGCAAAAGCGATGATGAACGGAGATCTTACGTTGTGAGGGGCTCCGGGTCACTTCTTCAGCAGTATGAGACCACTAATCATAGAATCATAGAATGGTCAGAGTTGGAAGGGACCTTAAAGATCATCAAGTTCCAACCCCCCTGCCATGGGCAGGGACACCTCTCCCTAGAGCAGGTTGCTCCAAGCCCCATCCAGCCTGGCCTTAAACACTTCCAGGGATGGGGCATCAACAGCTTCCCTGGACAACCTGTTCCAGTGCCTCACCACTCTCACAGGAAAGAACTTCTTCCTAAGATCTCATCTAAATCTCCCCTCTTCCAATAAACCCTAGCCGTGCCTGAAAATTTGCATTATACCCCTTTTTGGGCAGGACATGAACAGTGCAGCTGAGAAAATCCTTCCCCTCATCCCACTAAGCTTCAGCTGGCACGGGGAGGGGTGATCTGGCCGTGGCCCTGGCACTTGGCCTCCAGACCACGGTAGCAGCTGCCTCTTGCAGCCAGTTTGAAGCAGTGAGGCTGGGAATGAACTGAGTGTCGTTACTCCAGGAGGTGTTTGACCAGCCAAGATGCAGTTAAGTATCACTTGTGGAAATGCTGAAGTCAGAGTTTTTCTCTGCATCCAAGAACTGCCTCCAGATGGGTGGTATTTGGGGCGCATCAACTGCCATCTCGCTCATCCCACCAGGAATGGGTTGGGATCTTTCAGGTACTTATCTCTGTGCTTGTGGGAAGGCAGCAAACCTGGTATTGCAGCAGGGTGATGTGCAGAGGCCGATGTCAGATGCCTGGTGGGGTGATACCTAGTGATCCACAGGGAATGATGTTGAACGCTGTGGTGTGGGGCTTTAAAACCGAAGCCTTTGTGGAAGTGTTTCTAATGTGTGATTGAGGAAGTTCCTTCCCTCTTTCTCAATCTCTCTCTCTCTCTCTGTTTTGTTTTTAATTGCCTCAAAACCATGGCCAGGCTCAGCCTGCTTCTGTTTTTCCCAAGTGGACGGGCAGCCAGCTGCTTGCTCGTGCGTTTCTAAGCTCTGGCATAGGCTGCTCTAATACATTGTTCATAGGCCTCTGAGATTACCCCATTTCATGCAGAATTCAGCAGAAGCAGCAGCAATTGTGTGTGTGTTTTTACTCCTTCCCGGCTCTGGCAGATCAACACCAGCTTTAAAATATTTGCATTGAGTGTCAGTGAAATATAGAGCTGATCTGAAGACTTCGCATTCTTCTGGGGTGTGAGGTATGAACAGCACGGTGCTCTCCCTCCTGTGTCACTGCTCATGTTCTCTGCCCCTTCCCGAGCTCGTTCTAGCATTCTGATGGCTGCAACATAACCATCTCCCGTCAAACTCAAGGGGATATAATCCCATATATACATCATTGTGAGGAAACCTTCAAGTAGGGTCATGAGCATGTTTCCAGGCAGCCCAAGGGTGCTGCACCTCAGGTGTGGTGAGCAGAGAATTTCTCTGTGATCATCACAGAAGTGAGGTCCCATCTCAAATAGTGTGTCCAGTTTTGGGCCCCTTCCAACATCAAAGATATTGAGGGACTGAAGTGGGTCCAGAAAAGGGCAGCAAAGCTGGTGAGGGGTCTGAAGAGTAAGCCTTATGAGGAGAGGCTGAGGGAGCTGGGAGTGTTCAGCCTGGAGAAAAGGAGGCTGAGGGGAGACCTTCTCACTCTCTACAACTCCCTGAAAGGAGGGTGTAGAGAGGCAGAAGGTTGGTCTCTTACCCAAGTCACAAGTGATAGGACAAGAGGAAACGGCCTCAAGTTGTGCTGGGGAGGTTCAGATCAGGTATCTGGAAAAATTTTTACATGGAAAAGGTTCCTAAGCCTTGGAAGAGGCTGCCCAGGGAAGTAGTTGAGGCACCATCCCTGGAGGTGTTTAAAAAACAGGTTGACATAACACTCAGTGATGTGATTTACTAATGGGTTGCTGTTTTTTGTCAGAGTTAGGTTGATGGTTGGAATAGATGATGTCAAAGGTCCCTTCCAACCTAAACAATTCTATGATTCTATCACGAGGGCACGGAGAAGGAGAGAGAATATCCGCTGTTGTGACCTTCACACTGAGACCATCACTGAAATCCCTAGTCTCCAAGGGATGGGCTTTCAGTTGGCAGCAGAACTTAAAGCTACATCCGACTTATCCCTCAGTCGTAACCATCTGCCTTTTTTGCTGCCTCAGACAGCCTCACTTCCCATTCAATTAGCAGCATTCCCCGAGGGACTCAATTACGCCACCTGAGACAGAAGAAGGGGAACAAATGGTCCGTGCTTCAAGGGAGAAAAAGGAGTGTCAAGTCCTAATTCAGGCACAGTGACAGACTGGCCTTTCCTCCTGGGATAGCACTAACGCCTTTTCAGAGAGGAAGTTGTTGTTATCTCCTGCTGCTGAGCCAAGCATGACTTCCAGAGGCTCCATGAATAACCATGAATGCATCTACAAATGCTGAGGGCCATGAAATGTGCACCAGGGGAAGATCTCCTGTCATGATTGCCCATTACGTGGGCAATATCCATCAGGACAAGTCCTAGTCCCTTTAGCTATGCTAACCATCTCCAGTGCCGGTGATTCATACGCTCTCTATTTTGTTTCAAATATGTGGCTGCTGTTGAAAAGATGCATTTTAAGCATAAAGCACCTTTAAAGAGTTCTGTTTATGCTTACAGAAAGGAGATCCATGTTTCAAAGGTGTAGATGAAACGACATCAAAGTGAAAAAGGAAGAAAGCAGCACATTTCTTGACTATGAAGATTTGAGAAGTATTTTGAAACCTAGAAGAAACTCTTTGCAAGGGGAAATGTGTTTTCCTCATGCATTTTGGCTGAGATTTCCAAAGATCTTTGCAGCGTGGCCACAAGCTGGAGCCTGGAGTGGTGGTGGACTGTATGTCTAGGAGCAATGGCAAGCTCTGCTGTTACAGGAGGGAGGGCTTGGGGGCTACCAAGGATGTTGGTATTCACAAGGATGACCTCAGGAGCATCTGTAAAGGTAGGGACAATGGCTGGACCTGTCCTGGGCTCTGTTGAGGATGTGTCTGGAGTTCAAGAGCTGATTGAATGAGTACATCAAACAAACCCTGAATAACACTCACCCTCTGTCTCTGCTCAAGATCTTCAGCCACAGGAGTGACCTCCGTGCCTTCCACACATGTGTGATGGCTCCTGACCTTGGCTTTGAGCCTGGCACCAAAGAGGTGGGGATGGATCAGTGCAGTTGAGATGGAAATTGGTTGCACTGTGTGCCAGGGCCTTGCTCGTGCAAGGCTTGGTGAAGATGTGGAGTTACTGCCTAGTGGGAGAGCTGGTGTGGACTGCTCAGCAGTGCTACCACCCTGTCCTGCCCAGCCTAGCTCTTAAGACTCCTACTTACTTGGCTTCTACTCTCTGCCCTTCAGCTGACGGTTGGGGACTGATCACTTTAGTGAGGGCCTTTGAAGTTATAATGAGACTTTTTAAGGTAATTGGGTGAAATGCATGGTGAAGGCTGCCAGGAGCACTCATGTGGTGGCCCTCTGTGATCACAACTGGTGCACAGAAGCCAAGAGGCAGTAATTTCATCTATCTTCTTGGGAAAAATATTGACACCCTTCAGCATGTTGTTGCACTTGGCTGGTGGTGTTGCTGGCAGAAGACCTGTGGGCAATGCTGAGGAGCCTGGTGGGGAAAGCTTGCTGTCTGGACTAGGGAGTCTACCAGCATTCACAGAGTGGCAGAACTTAATTCCAGCCCCTTGAGTATGGCTCAGTTTGGGACTCCCAGCTAGGTCAGTGCTGCAGGCACAGTCATTTATGACTGGAATTAATTGCTTTTATATCAAAGAGCAGATGGAATAAGGCAAGAGGGAGAAGAGGAGGGGCTGTGGTGTGGATTTGGGGTTCTCAGCCCCAGGAGCTCCTCACGCCCGTGTGGTGGCTGCTGCTGCATTTGTCTGAATTCATGCTGCAGTGAAAGACAGCAGTGAAAGAGTTAAGAGGCATTGACCAGGCTGCTTTAGGAACCCAGTTTGGGAATAGCAGAGGCTCTTAAGACTGGGACTAAATTGTGATGACAGGGTTATGTGGACAAAGCCGGTGGGAGACTTTAATTTCACCGGTGCTCAGGAATGGGAAAGCAATGATAGCTGGCACATGATCCTGTTTCCACTTAGGAAGCACCCATCTGCCTTTTTAAAATTCAATTTATGGGAACGGTGAGTGAGGCCGGGCCAGTTCTCAGCTGTTAGATCCATGCCATTTACATCCCAGCCGCTTCCTTGTCTCAATGGCACGCGCCGAGCGAGGAACATCTCCCGTGCAGGATTGGCAGCAATTGATATTAATAAATGGATTTAATATTCTTAAATTTGTATTCCTTCCCAGGACTTGCAGTGACCCCAAAGGGCAGAAGAAATAATAAGTAAAGGCCTAATTCATTATTTATAACCAGGCAAACCAGGGAAGTAACTCGGGGAGATTACCTGGATAATCCTGCATTAGCATCTTGTTCCAGAGATCTTTATTAGGACTCAGGAAAGGCTTCGGGGAGAATGAAGATGGTACAGTAAATTCATCTGCTGCCCTTCGACCCTGCCTCGTGCCCTGGCCTTATAATTTACTTTGGGATGTGCGTGAGTTCAACAGAAAGATAAACACTGCTGGGTGAAGAGAGGAGGAAGGTGCTGGAGAGGGGCAGGACCGTTTTAAGCTGCTTGGAGTGGATCTCAGAGTCGTCAGCAAAGCTGCCTCTGCAGTCATGGACCACGAGCAGCCTCCAGCTGCTCTCTCTGTTCTTGGTTTATGGGGCCAAATTAATTTTGGGAGGCAGTCCTCAGTCTTTTAGACTCCGTTTTACAGGATGGAAAGAATAATATCACCTCCTAGAGATCAGGCTCGTGAGGCTGATGTTTAGGTGGTGCTCTGAGGTTGAGACACGTTAGTTCTTGTAGTTCAGTGCCTGTTCTTCTGCCTCAGTGCAGGGACAGCCTGTAGCCTTCTGAGAAACTATTACTTTACTGTCCTGTGCCTTGTTGCTTTTTTAGATTGTATGTGGATGATTCTGCAGTAGGTGGGGACCAGTTGCTGAGCTGTGGGTTGAAAACTATCGCCCTCACTGGGTTCTTGGGTTTGGTTACTTGGGGTCTCTCTCTTTTTTTCATTTGTTTGTTTGGGTTTTTTTGGTGGTGTTTGTCTTTTTTTTTTTTCTTTTTACCTGAAGAGCTTTAGAATGGTCTTGGGTGGCAGGAATGAAACCAGCTGAAAGGTGGCAAGTAAATTTTTGCAGGAAGATGTGAAAGAGATTATCATGGGCCAGAGGGGGACACCCTCCTTCTGAGATTGCCAGCTCACTTTTGCAGATGTGAAATGTTTGGATAAGTTGGGGGAAAAGGATTCAATGCCTGTTTAGTCCTGATAATGACTTTAGGTCTTTATGCTTTGCCAAGCAGTGCTTTATTGTGTGAAGAGGTTTGCTTTTGTGTACTAATAGGGAGGAGATGGGAGATACACTTGTTGGAAAATTCCTGGGGACTCCCCTCTGGACGGCTTTTGGATTGGGAGTGCTCCTCATCTTAATTCTTTGCATTCATCCCCGGTTCAGATGCGTGGGCAGAGAGTTCAAAGAGGAGCAGAGCAGGCTGTCAACAGTTAATGGACTAGCAGTGCAGCTGCTTTGCATTTATATTGTCCCTTCCCTCAGAGGATCTCCAAGTGTTTCCAAATATTAACTAATCCCCAACAGACACCTGCCAGGTAGGTACAGTCAATAATAAGCCCGTTTCAGATGAGGAAGGCTGAGGTGGAGCTGTTTAACAGTTCCGTAACAGAGCAGGGGCAGCGCTGGGAACAAAGCCCAGGACTCCCAGGTGCAAGTCCTTGGCTCTGAGATACTCTTCTTTCCTTCTTTTTCATCTGAGTGGATTTGCCCATCCCTAATATAAAGCAGATCGGATCACCTACCATGGCTGCATACACAAATTTCCTTTAAACACTAGCTGTCAGCGGGCCTTTTCCTGAAATTACTCAGAGAAAAGAGGGAATATTACCATCTGGGATATCGTATCAGCACTTCTAGAGATATTTGGTACAGGATGTATCCAATTATAAATGAGCTAGAAGCATACAGCCTAACAAAAGCAGGTGGAACCTTATCAGCAACAATGAACAGTTTAGGAAAGGAGACTTAGCAGGATTATTAACCCTCCTGAAATAGATTCTGCCTTCCAAAAGGGAAAATAATAATGTCCATAACTGAAATAATTAACAGGAAAACAATTTGCAGCACTTAATTAAATGAATAAGAATATGCTAATGCAGAGCTAAGACCGCACAGAAGCTTCCACTACCCTGCCTGCTAAATATGCAATTTCCATATGCTCCTACTTTGTTAAATCAAAGCTGAACTTCTTCCAATTTAGGAAAGCCCAGACTCCTCATTGAGACCGTCTGTGCCAGGTTTCGAGCACCAGCCATGCTTTCTGCCTTTTGGGTTGGGTGTTTTTCCCTCCTGAAGTGTGCTTTTCATCATCCTGTAGCTTGCGAGCAGCTGAAGTGATTTTTCTGAGATGATTCAAAACACTCTTCAACTCGGGGAAAACATTGGATTGTGAAGTAGTTGTTTGTTTTTTGCCTTTTTGTTTTGTTTTGTTTTGTTTTCAAAACTGTGTTGAGATGGACTGGGCAGGAGAAGTATCTCCCAGCCACACCTGCTGCGGGTGCTGGCATCTCCTCCTGCACTGAGCTTGGCATTCTGTGGATTCCATTACTGCTACAAATTGCGTCTGGAAGCAACGGGCGTTCTGATCCCAGATATTCCTGCTACCCAAATGCTACCTAAATTCCCGAGTCTTGCTATTGTTATGGCAGCAGTTCTGTGCCACTGTATCTGGCCCAGCTGTTCCAGGTGATGATGTGGTCGTGTCGTTTCAGCTAAGGGCTGGTGGGAAAGAAGATTCCAGTCTTATTTTTGAAAGGGTTTATGTGTGTGCAAGAGGTGGAGGTGGTCTGGGGGCCTCAAACTGCTGCCTGGTTGATGTGCTGCCTGGGCTGCACCAAGTGAGCTCATTCTGCCCTCTTCTGCTAGTGTCAGAGCCAGCTCTGTTGTAGGACTGGCTTTAAATTAGGTAAATTAGGCAGCTCTAAGGATGTCCTTGTCCGTGCGATTACTGAAACGGTGGCAAAATTGGGGGAGGGCTGAATCTGAAAGGTTCTACTGATCTCATGTGGGAGAAGAGCAGGAAGAGGTGTGCTGCTTATCTCGCAGGATGAAATCCTTTCTGGTCCAAAAGCTGACGAAAGGAAAAGAAATTAAAGGGAAAACATTTTAAAGCTGGTTTTTGGTATCTTCTTTTCTTGGTTTCCTTCCCTGCCAACACAGGTACATTTCTGAAGGTGCTGGTAGGAGATTGCCTGTGTGCAATTTCTGGTACCAACCTCCCAACGTTACCTGGTAACACATAAAACATCCAAATAATCTGCATTGGGCAGCGGGAGTTTTTCTGAACCTGCTTCCCTTGGGGTGAGAACTCTTTGGGGTTTAAGATTTGCTTTCTCAGTGATGAGGAGATGCCTTTCACCACAGAAGCATTCCCAAACAAATAGCCCCACTGCTGCAGCAGCGAGCCCTGCTCTGGGTTAATGCCAGTTTAGGTTGGATATACCTCTGTAGCTTTGCAGTGAGTTCAGGTTACTGGAGCTGACAAGCATACATGACAGTAATGGTTTTCCTGGAAATGCTATTAAATACAGCCCAGGAAACCATGTTCTGGACACATCAATATTTGCTTTGGGAGGTAGTTCAGGCCTTTTAAACTGATTCCTGATATTGCAGATTTCTCTGCTGAGGGTCCCAGTGGCGTTCCTTACATCTACTATTCTCTTACTCCTGGAGTCCACTGCCAAACAGCTAATCTAGGATTGGGAGGTGGGAATAGGGGGATCTGGTTAGGAAGGGTGGATTGAATTGAGGAGTGCGTGTGGGGAGGGCTGGGGGCTTTTCAGGATGAACACAAGCCACTGCTCTTCTTCACAGCACCCAGGCTGAATTCAGAGGTGGGGACTGTGGGAGAAAAATGACAGGAGTGGGGGAAGAGGAGTGTACAAGAGGTTCTTGTGCTTTCTTTGCTGAGCTCTCGTGCTTACTTTCTTCTTCCTTATGAGAAGGTTGAGAGAGAAGTTCCTGCTGAAGTTCCGGGCACGGGGATTGTAAGGGAAGAGCACAGCAACAAGAGGGAGGAGAACACATGAGAATGGGTTTTAGCAGCTCGTTTGAGTCCACGTGATCCAAACCAGAAGGCTCTAGCACAGAATGACTTATTCCCACGCTGCCAAAACCTGCAATCTACTGCTTCATGGCTCTTTTAAGGTTGAAACAGAGAATTCTCTCCCACAGTATCTGATTGCTGGGGCTGCAAGCTGCTTGGTAGCTGTAACACACCATAAGTGCAGGTGCTTAGGTAAATATTGCCTCTTCCTTGGCTGAATCAATACCCGTGCTGATCACTTTGTAAATTGATGTGCTTTGATGAGAGAAGAGGGTGCAGTTTGCTGTTCCGCAGTCATTCTGGAGTATCTTTTTTCTTCAGATTGCTCTGCTTTTATGGGACTCTGGCCCGTATTCTGCAAATAACCCTGAAATTTTAAACAGTTAAATATAGTTGGCCAAATTCTTCCCTTGGAGATACCAGTGTCATTCCCATGGCATTGCTGAGAACCCAGAATGCGTTTCTGAGGACAAGCTTAAGCCCAACAGAGCTATTTCACTCCAGGCATAACACTGTTCAAAGTCAATGGAAGCATGATTTGAGCACATTGTGTTGATATTTTTACAAGTGTTTTTCTATATTCCTTTATTTCCAGGCTAGAATCCAGCAGTGTGAATGCCAGGCAGAAAATTCCTGTTTTCTTCTTAACCCTTGTTTCCAGTGAGCTGTGTGTGTGTTTGGGGAGCGTGATGTGGTGACGATGGGTGGGATGGCATAATAGTGAGGTGGGGTTGCTTAGAACACTCAAGGTGAAGAGAGCAAAAGGTAGGACCATCAGCCTGGCTTTCTGGAGATGTTAGGGTTGCTTTGCTTTGCTCCTGCTGAAATTGGCTTATAATGGTTGGCTTCTGCAGTGGCAGAATGAAGCTGGGATGGAGTGCCTTGGAAAAACCTCATTGCTTCCCAAAAAAGGTCAAGTTGTGACCAGTTAAAAAGAATTTCCTCCTAGGTTAGCTGTCTGAGGTCAACTCTAAGGGCTGGTAGCCCCACTCACTTGGGTTGAAGGACCAGCTGCCTTGCCTTCATGAGGTTTAACACACAATTAGCAGGATTGACATGACATAGGTTTAAAATTCTCCCAGGGGAGACGCAGGCAGTGGGAGGTACCTTGGCTGTGGTGTCAGCCTCTGCCCTGCAAATTCTACCTGTGTCCCCCAGATTTCCCTGTTTGGTTTCTCTTGCTGCGTGTACTCAGGTCTTTTTGCATAGTTCTGTGTGCTGAGATGCTGTGGGAGCTTTTCGTGGCCAGCTGTGGGACAATGTGTCCCGTAAGGGAAACCATGAAACGGCTTTGGAAGGCTACCAGGATGGGAGCGATTTGGAGTGCTGAGAGGAAGTGGTTTATGGCATCTAGTCTTTACTCACACCCACAACAGAAATGAGCCCAGACTTGGGCTGAGAGCTGGCTGTGTGGATGATGTGGCATTTTATGCTAAATCCTGGGTCAGAGGGAGCCCATGGTGCACGGTGCCCATGCTTTAATTGCACAGCTTCCTTGATTCCACTTGGCTTTTGGCCTGTCTTGGGAAATGATGTAGCACCCGTGTGGTTCTGCTGTGAGAGCAGTTTGAGATGAACGAGTCCAAGGTGGTCAGTGCAGTTGGGCATGTACAAAGTGTCTGGGCATGTGCAGCAAATCCTGTTCTTGGACATTAGAAAAAAAAAAAAATACTCTTGGCAAATTCAGCTGTCTCCCCAGCAAGGTGACAGGAAAATTGACTAGGGCAGGTTTCCAACTGGCTTGGTGGCAACCCTGATTTAAGATGAATATTCCCTGTCAGATTTATTTAGAAGGTAGAAATATCTACTTCCAGGTCTCTTCTCACCCACTTCTCGTTGTTTTGCTGCTTGCTCCTCACCATCCTCTTTTCTGTCCAGTTAAGGCAACCATTGGCCAGGGTGAGCATCACCTGCAGTTACACAGACACATGAAAGCACCTTGCTCAGCATTCTGTGCTCAGACCAGGTCATGTAGGAAAAGTTCATTCTTTGGTGACATTCCTGTTTCCCTGTCTTCAGGGAATTTTGAGGTGGGCTTGCTCTGGATGGCTAAAGGCTTGTCTACCTCTCTGTGCAGTTTTTGGGAGGGACCTTGCTCTCTCCAGGACCCTCAGACTGGCAGCACTGGTGGTTGGCAGGGCAGTGGGTGCCTTGGGAGTCAGCAGAGTGTTGCTGGGCTGGGGAGAGATGCTCCAAGTGCCCAACCTGGGGTGCCTGCACCCTGCTGTACTGTTTGACAGGTCACTTGAGTGTGGGCATTTAAAGCTTGTGATAACTGTCTGCAGAGAGAGAGAAATTAAGCCAATTCTGCTGGAGATAAGTGGCAGCAAATCTCTCTTGGGTCCTTCACATCCTCTTCCCGTCCAAACTGTGCTCTGGTAGAGCTCTTAAGGTCTTTGGTGGTTCTGTTAAGGACTTCAGTGCAGGCTGTACCCCCAAACCAGGCTCCAGTTCATTTCACTGGCCAGTCCTGCCCAAACCATGACACGAGGAGAGGCAGCCCTACAGGGAGCCCCAGCTGCTGGTCACTGGGTTGGTGAGCTCTGTGCCCTGGCTCTGTGCAGCCCTTAGCTGTCCTCCCCCAGCCCCCTCACCACCCTCTGTCCAGCACTGGTGCAGAGAGAGGTCCTGGGGTCTCCGAAATACCCCTGGGTGCTGGGATGTACCCCATGCAGTCTGCAGGACTGCTGGGGAGAATCCACGTGTCCTGCCCCATCCAGTCCACACTGTCCTTAATCCACCATGGGGTCACTCTGTGCTTTTCCTACCCCAAGGAGGAGCTGCCCCCTTGGCTTTTGGACAACTGGACAAACATAATACAACCATGAACTTAGGGCTTGATATCACAGCTTCTCGGGAGAGCTCAGGAAGGCTGTTGCTTTTTTCCTGGATGTTTGCTTGGGAGATCATTGCGGTTTGGGCATTCTTGGGTAATAACAAGGCAAAAACCATTAAAGTGAAGTTTTGTAGCTCAGCTTTTAAGGGTGCAGCTTTGCAACAGCCAAACCTTGCTCTGTGTGGCCCCGTGGGTGTGTAGGTCTCACTGTCTACCCAGGGTGCAAGGGACAGGGCTGATGGCCTGTCTTAATGGTAGAGCTGATGCAGCAGGAGGATGCACCAAGGCTGGCTTCCTCCAAAGTCTTCCAAGTTTTTGCTTTGTACACCTGGAGAGGTTTCCTACCTGAGGTGCAGATATTGCTGCAAAATGAGTTTCAGGTTTCTGACAGTGGCTTGCTAGTCTGATTCACAATTAATCCCTGGGCTCCCGGGAACATGAGGAGCACGGGCTGAACTCCTGTTAGGGAAGGAGGCAGTGTTCTTCTGAAGCCACAGAGCTGCTGTGCCTGTCCCATGCAATTTCCTTATTGTTCAGCCTGAAGGCCTTGAGGAGAATGCTGGAGACACTCCACTGACCTCATTGCAGTACGTCCCAGAGCTCTACAACCTGATATTAATTACAGCAAGGTTCTATATTAAAGCAGAGATTTGCCAAGTTTCCATAGGGTTTTCAGTGCTTGATTCCCATTAATTTAAAGTGGAGCTAGATATTCCCTCAAGCAGCTTTGGAAATCTCATAAAAACAGAAAGTTCAGCATTTTACAGAATATGCCTTGTTTAGCCAGGGAGCTTTTTAGTCATCACAAGGGCTGTCCATGCTGGTCATTGGTTCCTCTGTCCCTTGTTTTCTCCCTCATGCTCTCCACATTTGGGGTCAGCTCTATTGATTTCTAGAGACCCTCAAAAAGTTGTGACACCAGCTGATTGTCTCTCACTTGGTTCACTCCTCTTGCACTTGGATCTCTAAGGTAACTTCTTGGCTTTCGTGGCTTGGGAGGACCTGGCAGTCAGTCTCCTGGGGCTGGATAAACCATCTGACTAAGCAGTGATGTGGCTTTGCAGGGCTTCTGCTGGGATAGAAACCGACCCTGGGATGCTTCTGCAAGGTAAATACTTTTTCTGGAGAACCCAAAATATCCTCAAAGTGTGTGCGTAGACAGGTGAAATGAAAGTCTTTCTGGGACATGGGGAAGTTGGCTTTGTTTTGAATACTCCAGAAAAAATGACCAAGTTCTTTTTCTAGTTTAGTGAAGTAAGTTGTCTGAAACAAGAAAAACTCCTTCAAGGTACTCTGGAAGTTGCTGGGAATAAACATCGGTTATCTGAGGCGAGAACTGGTCATTGTAACAGATCCTTAGCTCATCGTCCTTGTGGGATCTGGGTCATCTTTCTAAATGTCCTGCAGCAAAATCTCTTTCTGGGATTCTGAGCAAAGGAGATGCTGCCTCTGTGGTCCCGAGGTAGATCTTCCTGCTGAAAGTTGTCACTTCTCTTAATGCTGCCACTGAAGCAGGGGTCAGTGAGTCACAGAGGTGCTGTGTGTGGTGTGGGCACCAGGAAGACACCTGTCCTGTCTGCACCAAAGAGGAAAATTGCTTTTGAGTCATGGCAATCGTAGAATCATAGATTGGTTAGGGTTGGAAGGGACCTTAAAGATCATCCAGTTCCAACCCCCCTGCCCTGGTCCCGCTAGTCCTTTCCTGACGCCTGGTTTATCTGCTACCAGCCCTTTACTGACCTGAGGATTGTTTGGGTTTCCTGCATTGACCTCAGACCTGGTTTGTGACCTTGCTTTTGTCTGATGATCTGTTAAGAAGACCTGGTTTTGTCTGTTGTTGTGTGTCTATACCCTGCTCATGAGGTTGCTGCCCAACCTTTTACTGAAGAGCTGGACCTTCCTCTTTCATGATGCTCCTTCGAGAAATTCAACTTGGAGTAATTCTGTCTCTCAGGTTAGACACAGATGAGAAACCACGTGCAGCACAGTCTCGTTGGTGGACCTGGGGCCTGGTTGTGCTGTGTTGGTGTTGAGTTGTTGGTGTGGTGACCGTGTGCCACGTGCTCTGCATGGGAGCCAGTGAGGGTGTCCTGGAAGGTGGTGGCTGCTGCTGGTGCTCCCAGGCTGCCAGCGCTGGTGGCAATCCCAAGCAGTGCTAAATTCTGTTTCCCTTCCATCTACAAAAGCTGACGCAGTCAAATAAAGCTGTTCTGACAGCAGCATTTAATAGCCTTGCTGTCTGCAAAACCCCGGGTTCCTGTACTTGCTGACAATGAATGTGTGTTTCTGGAAAGCTGAATTTACTGTCTCTGGAGCTAGATTTATAACCTGACCCTCTGCTGAGCACCTGTATACACAGACCACTGGAAAAGACAGGGAGAGGGAGGGGGGACGTGTTGCATGTTCAAACAGACCAGGAGGAAAAAAGGCAGCAGCTTTTGTGCATCTTGGCATGCTGAAGTCAGCACATGGTTAACTCCTCCTCCTCCCGGAGGGAAAGGAGGAAGGCAGGGAAGGGAGGCCAAGCCAGGGGCAGCCAGACATCTCTCCTCCCACGGTGCTTTTGTTTTCGGTGGTGTGGGAGGAAGATGGGATTGAGGACGTGCTACAAGTTGCAGTGTGTGGAGCTCTGCCTCGTGCAAAGTCCAGCGGGCTCTTTATCATCCTGGTGCTCTGCTCTGTCCTTACAACATCCTCAACCCCTGCCACGGTGATGCCAGCGAGGAAGGTGTCAGTGGTTGGTAGCAGGGGTGTTTTCAAGATGGAATTTGAGCCTCTGAGGCGTCTTTAGCCCCTGGAGTCACCAGTGAAGGGTCAATGTGCATCAGGGCCAGTGGCAGGGTTAATAACAAGAGATCTGCTTCTGGTTTCTCCCCTCTGATTTTAGGAAAATTGTGTCAGGGAAGAATTTTGGCGCTCTCTGCCATGTTCTGCTTCTGTTTTCTCTTTAGGCTGGGTACAGCCATGCTCATTTCTGCCTTAACAGATTAGGTGCTGTCACCGCACACAGTTGCGTCCCACCCTAAGGGTGGCTGCATTTGGGTGATTCATACTAGCCCAGAGGAGTGCCTGCTTCTTATTCCATCAATTTGATGGAAAGAGGCAGTATGAACTTGCTGTTCATACGATTACTGGAAGGCCTGCGCGGCAGAAAGCTGTGTTTGTAATTAATATCTGTAGCAATGGCCTAACAGTTAGTCATCTTTCATTACTGTGTGAGGATTCTCTCTTCTGCAGCTTCCATGGCTGGGTCTTTCCTTGATGCCGTGGCTGACAGCCACTCAACTGTCCTCACAGCTTTGAGGTTTGAGCAGAAGTGGCTTAATTGTGCTGTATGGCCCGGAAACCATCACAGTCTTCCTCTTCTTGCTTAATATCTAAATGAAACTTCCAGTCATCAGTATGTTGAGTTGTGTTAGAGACACATTCCGGCTAGCTTGGCTAGGGTAAAGGATTTTTTTCTGGTTTTTGTCCTAGGAGTATCTTCTATCTCCTTTGGTGAGCAAAGTTGGGGTGGTGAAGACGCACACACACTTTTCCAGCCTGTAGTGCTCCCTCAGGACCAGGATTTTCTGGCCCATTTTGGGAGCAAAGTTAGTGGTAGGTAAATCATCCTCATTGTAATATCATGGAAAAGGTACTGATTTGCAGGTCACTTTCCCAAGGACTTATCAGCCAGGGTTTGCTTGAGCCGGGGGAAGCACTTCTGCTGGGCCCCTGCAAAGCACTGAGGTGCTGTGTTACCTCCATGGGAGCAGACTTGGGTGCAAACAGTAAAAGTAATCACAGCCCAACTTTCTGTGGGGCTGGGTGGCAGTTTTGCAACAGGTCTGCAAGAAGATGTGGAGGCCCCATCCCTGGACGGGTTCAAGGCCAGGCTGGATGGGGCTTGGAGCAACCTGGTCTACTGGGAGGCCCATGGCAGGGTTGTTGGAACTGGATGATCTTTAAGGTCTCTTCCAACCCGAACCATTCCCTGATTCTATTAAGAAGCTTCATCTGGCAGGTCTCAGACATGCTGCTGTTCTCACCTGGTGCCCTCCTGTTTGTTTTCCCTTCTCCCCCTCCTCTCCATGTAGAGCGAGTGCTTTGGGACAGCAGCCTCACCTTCCTGGGTGTTTTGAAAACACTTAATACATACTTGGTGCTGAGCAAATTACTGCTGTTGTTGTTATTATTGCATTAATTAGCTCAGGGCCCTTTTGCACGCACCAGACCAGATTATTGTAGTAATTTGTTTACAGTGCTGTGGCACAACAAGCCGGGGCTCTGGAGCTCTGGGCTGGCTGTGCCAGAGGCTGTGGCTGAGCAGGAGGGGTATGGGCTGAGGCTGGCAGCAGCCTGTCCTCCTGCCCCATGGCTGAGGTGTGGGAGCTCCTGCTCTTCTTCAGCGTGGGATAAAACACTCTGCCTCAGACACTGCAGAGCTGGGAAATCCTTCCTGAAGGACTCCCAGCTGGATGTGGCAGTTTTTCACTGCTACCATGTGCAATGAAGGTAGAATTTAGACCAGTGCAAAGATAGCAGTCACCTGAAGTCCTTTTGGTATTTTTTCCTTCCTGCAGTGTCCCTTGATTTCCCTCTCTTCCTCCACAGCTGGCTGTCGTGGTTCTGACCAACTAGAAAAGACAGATGATTTGCTCCCCCCCCGCCTCCTTTTTTTGAAAAAAAAAGAGGAGAGGAAGAAATTAAAGAGATTCAGGAGTTTAGAAAAACTAAACTACTTTAATAAAAACAAAAAGTAAAGAAAAAAGAAGTATGCAGTATATACAAAACCCTATCAAGCTCCCAGGATGACGACTACACCACCAGCAGGCATTGGGAAAAGTCCCAGATTGGGCTCGGTGATCAACAGAAGCTTCCAGCTCTGGAGTCAGGAATGCTTGGATCAGGACCAGAGGCAGGCGAACAGGCAGGGTCCTCCTCGGACGCTGGCCGTCAAAGAAAAAGGGACTGACCCTTTGATCCCTCAGCTTTTGTACTGAGCATGATGCGGATGGGATGGAATACCCCTGTTGGTCAGTTTTGGGTCACTTGTCCTGTCTGCCCCTCCTTGCAGGTGGGACCTTCAATGCTTTTCTACTTCTGACCCTCCAATATGGCAAATATCAACATTTTCTGCCCTTGTTTTTTCCAGCAATAAGGATAAGCAAGGTCCTGTCTGCATACTGTTCCTTGGGATAATCAGCTCTTATCACTGTGAGACGAAACAGTTCTCTGAACAGTGTGCTGTTAATTTCAGAGTTTAGTTCGTTAGAAGAGGCCCAGCTAAGAAAGTAAAATTGTAAAACAGAAAATTGGTTCATTTTACCTCAAACCAGGACACTGGCTTGGACAGGATGCACTTAGGTTGGTGTGACTTGCCCGAGACAACCCACTAGTCAGGAGCAAGCCCAGGGACTTCTGCTGCCCAGTCGTGTGTTTAACTGCTCCGTCTTGCTCCCCAGGACACTCGGATCCTGTCGGAAGCACGGCAGATGGAGCCAGGCGGCAGGTCCAGCTCCAGCTGGCTGGCAGGGAAAGGGCGAAGCAGCAGCACCAGTGACCTTGCTGATTTATTCATTAGACAGTGCTTAGAAGAAGAGGAGGATTGATTTGTCTGTCAAATGCAACACCAAACCATGCGGCCTGCGAGGGGAGGACTAATTGTGCCGCTGACACAGAGGCCAGCACTGACTCAAGCAGTCAAGCACCTTTTTATTACACTTTCCTGCCAGCCAGCCCTTCTTCTTCTCATCTCTCCTATTATCTTGGGCAATTTATTGACGCAAAGTCAAATTTAAGTGGTTATTTTGCCCGCAAAAATGAGGAAAAAAATGTCTAAACTGAATGGAGTGAGGTGTTGGATCAGTCTCTCCATTATGGTTGTTTGGGAGCAGTTTGGAGCTGCCTGGCTGTGTGAGCCGCAGGGGCAGGTCTGTGGTAGCAGAAGACCTTCAAGAGGCTGAATCCCTTGTTCAAAAGCACTTTGTGGGCTCTTGACAAAAAGTGCCCCAAAGCATTCAGGATGTAGGTGCTTGATTTTTTGAAAGCATCAAACTGGCTGCCTTTGAAATCAGTGCCAGAGCTGCCTTTTTGTTGTTGTTGTTTGTTTGTTTGTTTTTAAGAAGACAACTTTCTGTAAGTGCAGAGTGAGGGCTGTGAGGCAGCCTTTCTTGAAGATGGGGAAGAGCCTTGCTTAGATGGATTTTGTGAGCTGCTCAGGCAGCATCAGGTCCAAATTAGGATGGTGCTGAGTTAATGCCTGTCTGGATAGGGGCTGCAGCACGGGATAACGTGAGCTCGTGGCCTGTGATACATCAGAACTGCCTCCACTGCTGCTTCCCTGAACTTTTCCTCATCCTCACCTTTGCAAGAAAGATGTGGGATTAAAGACAGATGACAGTCATGCCATCCATGAGGTTGGCCTTTTTTTTTATTTTTTTCCAGTCTATTTCCCATCTTATTTGGCAGCTTCATCTGCGCTCCAGCAGAAGGTTTTGGCCTGTTCCCCACAGAGATGAAGAGGTTTCAGTTCACGGGGGATACCTTCAGAGATCTCAGGTTTTGCCTGGTCCTGGATGGTTGCTGCTAAGGATTCCTAGCCCAGGCCTGGCTGGCAGCCTGTACAGGTCAGTACAGTCATTGGGAAGATTTCCAGTTACTGCAAGGGGTGCTGAGTTCAGCCTGCACCGAGGGCACGGGGAAGAATTCATTGTCTTCACTAATTTGGTTCTGGGATTCTCCCCCACTGCTCTGCTAAATGGACCTCAACCCTGATCTTGAGGCAGGCACTTTGCAGAAATTTACACCCCTACAGAAATCGAACGGCTCCTCCTTTCGCTTCCAGCCTCTCCTTTCCTTGCAATTTCTGTTCCTCCTCCACAGTTTTTGGAGGCCATTTATCCCCTGGTTGCAAAACGCGCCTCCCCCTCCCCTGCTTTAGCTCCTCGCTGTCATCAGGCTGTTGAACATGATCCCGTCCTGTGTTGCAAAAATAATCACTTTTTAATTATGTAAAGGGAAAGGGGGTTGTAAAAGCCCTTCCAAGCCCTCTGTCTCCAAGCCCTGCTGCAAAGCAAAAGCAGCGTGAGCCTGCCGGTTTGTTTGTGTGTTCCCCGTGAGCTGTTCCTTTCAGCCACGTATTACACCCTCCACCAGTGTTTAGTCAGGAACGAAAATGCCAGCTGAGAGATTCCTGGGCTGTTTTGAAAGCAGAGAGGGATTAATTTGAGCAAGAACTGAATGCCTTCCTCCCAGCTCCTTTCATCCCCACAGAGATAAATTAGGGATACTCTCAGCACGAGGGCAACATAGTTGGGAAGCCAACTGTTCTGCAGAGCGATTTCAGAAAGTCTTGTGGATTTGGCAGGGAGGACATCAGTGGAAGTAGCCAGCTACCTCCCAAAGGGTAACCCCCCCTGGATCAGAGAGATGCTGCTTCCAGTTTGATTTGGTGCTTTCTGTCTCGCCGTGGTGTTTTTAGGACTTCACAGGGAGTAGTGAATCAAGGGACTCGACTTACTCATTCTTAAGGCTTCCTCTTTGCCATGATGCCCCTGTGAAACAATAAAAGCAAGGGCCTGGGAGAAACCCGTTGATGTCTCTTATTCACAGTCTGGTTTACAGATGGTCACTAAACAGGGTGCTTGCTAATAGATGCCATCCAGTGCCTTTTGCTCTTTTCACTGTGCTCTGCTGCTTCTCCCTTCATAGCTCTACCCAAAGAACCTGTAAGAGAGTAATTTCTGTAGCTCCTAGCAGTCACAGAGAGGCTTTTGGGGCAGCAGCAGTTTGCCATGGGACCCTGACCCGCTTTTGTGTCCCAGGGTGAATGTTCCACGGGGCTGTTATTGAGTTATTGTACAGGGGTTTTTTGCTCTCCTGAAAAAATCTGCCTCTACCTGTGGGCCTGAGATATGATCCCTTGGGATGTGCTGGACTATAAGTAACAGATGGGAGTTTAAGGGGCAATTTTCATGCATTTCTTATAGATGAGAAAACCTTGTGAGGTGAAACATTCAGATACAGGGGCAGATGTCACAGCAGATCTGGGATCTCCAGTTGCTACGTGTTGTGGTTTAACCCTGGCTGGCAACTGAGCACCACGCAGCCTGGTGGGACGAGGGAGAGAATCAGGAAAGTGAGAAAGCTCTTAGGTTGAGATAAAGACAGTTTAATAAGTAAAGCAGAAACCATGCACAGAAGCAAAGCAAAACAAGGAATTCATTCAGTTCTTCCCGTTGGCAGGCAGGTATTCAGACACCTCTGGGAAAGCAGGGCTCCATCCTTCCCAAGGACTGCTTGGGAAGACAAACTGCAGATGTCTCCCCTTCCTTCTTCCTCCCCTGGCTTTTTGGTGCTGAGCACAACATCATGTGGTGTAGGGCATCCCTCTGGTCAGTTGGGATCTATCCCAGCCAAAACCAGCATCCTGGGTCTCGTGCATTACACTAGATCACACTTTCTGTTGTAAGGTGGAGGTGGAGAAACTCCAGGCTTGGATTATTTGCCTGGATTTCTGTGTGTGACCACTCAAATGGGAAATCCTGTGTTCTCCTAATTCTCTGTGCCTGAGCTGTGATGATGAAAAGGAATCCAGCTTTCCTGCTAGCATCTTGGTGAGGCTGGGGTGAGAAAGCCTGGGAATGGGTAAGCCTGAAGAACAGACAGGCCTTGCAAAAAAACCACCAAGCAGACTCGAGCTTTTGGCATGGAGGATTGAGGGAAAGGCAAAAGAGAGGTGGGATGGTGAGGGACAGGCAGGAGGAATCTGAAGATTTCTATCCCAGCTCCATACCTACCTTGAAAGCTGAACTCGGATCGGTGTTTTCAACCTGTCTTGCCTCAGTTTCCTATTTGTGAGCTACGGTGAGTGATTCTGAGCTGTCGTATGGATGCAGCTATGCCTGGGAGGACTGGTATCTGCAAAGCATTGTGATCCTTAGTGTGAGAGAAGAGCAAGGTCTTTATCGATACTACATTGTACCAGTCAGAAACCAGCTGTGTTTGACTTCAGAAGCCTTCCTACCCCAAGAGAGGCCCACAACTGAATCCTTGTCCACCATCCTGAGGTCAAGAGGACCCTGGAGGTTAGGCAGCATCTTTCCCTGGCGGGGCTGTGTGCCATAACCCTGTGTGAGCAGTTTATCTGCACGTTACACGGGGCTGCAGGCCTTACTGCAAGCCCGGGAATCAGTCAGAGCAGTAATGCATTCCGCTGTCGCGCTGGGATTCAAATCCTTTACAAGTCAGTTCATCTCTTGATCTTGCAAACACTAAAGCAATAAACCTCTGGAAAAAAGGTTGCTGTTTGTCCTGTCATACTACCACGTTGTTTGGACACCAGTTAGAGGAGGCTAGAGTCACAGCAAAAAAAACCTGTTGAATTAATAAATGGGCTTATGGAGCTTTGTGGTGATTTATTCTGCTCTTTGGTCCTTGGGGTTTGTGTGCAGCTCATGAACGAGCTTATTATTCCATCATGATTCATAGCTTTGTGGCGGAAGCGGAGGGTAGATGTGCCGCCAGGGAAGACGGAAGGGCTGGAGATGGAGTATTTGAAGTGGAGATCAGGCAGGGGTCAGGCTGGAATGCGGAAGGAAGAGGGAGAAGCAGAGACTGTCCCCGCAGCCAGGCAGCGAGCGACAGGGCTGATGGATTGCCGTGTGTGCAACGCAGCCGGCGCAGGAGATGACCCTCTGTGATCAAGGCTTGGTTTTGTCACTGCTCTTTGGCATTCATTTTAGAGATTTCAGAGATCTCCTAGTGTCAGGAAAGATGCTGTAAAGATCTCCCACTGATAGGAAGCTTTGCAATGAGGCTGTCTTGAGGGAGGCTTCAACCCTTCCGTCTGTACCCTGAGACTTCTCTATTCTGCTTTCCTCTTCACAAGAGCAATTTCAGCCTTTCTTCACCTCAGTGGCTGAGTTTCTTACTGGGATGTTCTGCCCTGCCATGCACAAAGGTACCTTATCCTTGCCTTGTACTCCCCTTATCATGCATGGTGTGGTGTCCTACTTAGAGTGCTGCACAGCTGGCTTATGCATGTTGGGGCTCCCTCTGTCACTGGAGATTAATGCTGCGAACAGAAATTGGGAGGCAGCTTGAGACAGGGCTTCAAGACGTCCCAGCCCATCATCCCTGTGTCTGATCTCATCTGTCAGTCTCCTTGGCAAGGGGAGCAGCAGCATGAGCCAGGCTGCTTGGCCAGATGCTGTGGTATGGTTGGTGTTTCAGAGCTGTCAAGGAAGAAAGGAGATGCTCTGGCCTTTAGCACCTCTCTTTGTTTCTCCAGCATGAAGCTGAGCTGCACCTGAAGGGATGGTGCACAGCTCTGAGTGCAGGGCACGGGCAGGTGGGCTTTATTCTCTCTACCCAGGCCAGGGGAGCCCAGTGCCTGCTGCCCATATCTGGTCCCTGTGCTCAGAGATGCCCTTTCTTTTCACAGGGACCTCCTCAGCAAAGGCATCTTGGCAGAACCTGACAGCTGCTGGTGCAGCTGTGGATGTGTTTCCTCTGCCATGACCTTGGGAGGCCTCCTTTGCACATTCTTCTCTCTGGAATCGTGGTGGGACTCTGGTCTTGTTTGCTTTCCCTTTGGCCCGACGCAGGGATTACTCTGCTGAGGTTATTTGCCCACAGTGGCACAGGACATAGGAGCTTGAGAGACTAACCTTTCTCATCGTGTTCACAGAGATGCTGTCCTGTAGTTCTTGAAAAACATGTTTCATCAAAACTTGCTCTGGCAGGGCAGTAATTCATCATACAGAATCACAGAATTCTCATGGTTGGAAGGGACCTTTGAGAACATCGAGTCCAACCATACACACACCCAAAAAAAACCCCAAAACCAAATAAGAACCCCAAATCCTACCAAACAAATCACCCAACCCAACAATCCCAGCCACTGAGCATACCCTGACGTGCCACATCTACATGTTTCTTAAATACCTCCAGGGATGGGGACTCCACCACCTCCCTGGGAAGGCTGTCCTGGTGCCTGACCACCCTCTCAGTCAAGTAATTCTTTCTGATATCTAATCTAGACCTCCCCTGCCACAACTTCAGCCCATTTCCTCTGGTCCTGTCATTATTCCCTTGGGAGAAGAGGCCAACACCCACCTCTCTACAACCTCCTTTCTGGTAGCTGTGGAGAGCAAGGAGGTCTCTCCTCAGCCTCCTCTTCTCCAAACTAAACATGTCCAGTTCCCTCAGCCTCTCCTCACAGGACTTGTTCCTATACTGGGCAATGAGGTGCAGATTCTGTTCTCTACGTGTGCACGTTGTTGAAGTTTGGATTCATCCCACCTGAGCTGAGGAATGCAAATAAACCACGAGTGCAGTTGTCTGTGCTGGCCATGGCATGGCAGGCAGGCAGCTCACAGTCACTGAACTCAGAGAGAGAGAAAAATCAGCCCCTCTGAGTCCATTTACCTTCTGACCATGCTCTCCTCTCTCACTGGTTATGGAAGGAGCTTGGGATGACTCTTTTCCTTAATTCCCTTGGGTGTTTAAGGTTAAAATAGGTCTCCAACCCTAGAGGGGAGCCCTTTGTGAACTACATCAAGAGGTAAATCATTCATTGTGACACTGTGATGCTTTTTTTTGGTATCTCCTGGTGATGTGCCACGGTGGGCAGGCACGGTGTATGGATCTGTGAGGGTCTGTACGACTAATTCGGAGATACAGGTGAATTTGAGAGTGCTCTGTTTGCCTTTGCCTACGTAAGAGCAACTGCACTATGTGAGATCAAATGGCCATCCAGCCAAATTCTTTCTCCTACGGTGGTAAATAGTGGAGGTCTGAGGAAGAATGTAAGACCAGGGCAAGCATGTAGTGACACCTCAATATACTCTCTCCACTTCCAGGGATTTATGGTTTTCCTAGCAAAATGTAGATTCATTACGTTCAGTAGCTCTAGATGGGGTTTTCTCCCTGAATTTGTGCAGTTGTTTTTTCAACTTAGGAGAATTTATAGCATCCAGCCCCCCGAAGCAAGGAGTTCCACTGCTCAGATCCTGTTGGTGTCCAAAACACAATGTTTCGTGTTGGCTTCACTCCTAAAGCAAAACCAATAACTCGAAGAGCTGGAGGTCCCTGGGCAGAGCTCACTGATGCTTCTGAAAGCTGAATGGGTTTCGGTGGAAGTGTGAGTCAGCACAGTGTTGCCTGTAGCTTAGAAATATTTTCAAGACTCCTGGCACAAATATTTCTTCTAAAAACCAGGCTCTGGTTTGTATCTGCCTGTGCTCCAGGACTCTGGGAGTCTCCTGAAGATGAATCTGCAGACAGGCGTTTCTTCCAATCTGCTGGTAGCAAGCCTAGGAGAGACAGTAAGTTAATTTTTCTCCTTCACATCAACTTATAGCTATGTGTAATCACAGGTTCCTTCTTCTCAGCAAGGTAAAGACTGTGTTTGGCAGCCTCCACTGCCTGTGTGGTGTTCCAGCAGTACTGGTGTAGAAAAGCCAGTGGTTGGTTGTGTGTTTGATGGGCTGTCGTTTGAAGGGTGTGACATTCTCTTTGCTGGGCAGGAGTCTTGGAATGGGAGAACCTCACGATGGGACAACAGCAAGGGAAAGCAGAAAGCAGCAGAGGGATTCTGCAGTGGTGAGAAATGTGAATAAAGGTTCTGCTGAAACCACAGGAGCCCTCAGGAGTCTCATCAATCCCTCTGACCCACACCCATAACACCCAAGCTAAAAAGAGCACGTTTACATTTCAAAGAGAGGTAGAAGGTGTGTATGAGGAGTCGCCTTATCCATCTGGTGATCCTGGGACTGGGTTAAGGATGCAAGAACGGACTCCTTTTCTCCCGTGTTTCAGTCACATGTGGAAAACGTGAGACTGTGCTTGCAGGAATAATTGGGAGCAAGAGGTCTCCATCAGGGAGACATCTCCAATTCGGGGTCCACATGGCTTGATGTCAACTTTGTCAGAGCTGCACCTGCTTCCACCAGCTCGCAGGGTGGCTGAGGGCCAGGCAGCACTCGGGTAATCAGCTGGGAAATAAGGAAGTGACTTTGATTAAAGCTGAGAGACAACATGTAGGGGAGCAGTGGGAGGAACAACTCTGAGCCAGTGGAAGGGAAATCTACTGGAAAAAAACGATGGGGAAGGATTTCTGTTGTTGTAACGGATGAAGTAATGAGAAAAGAAAGGCTCAGGGAAGGCTGCGGGTCTCTGGGAGATGTGATAGTTTGGGACAGCAACAGGAGATCAGCCAAATTCTCCTGTCATCACATTTCAGGCCCACTGTGGGCAAGTGGCACAGCAGCTTTTGGAAAAAATAGCTAAAACCTAAAGACTTTTCCTAGCAGTGAGTCCCTTTGCTCAGGGAGATATGGAAAATAGATGAGGGGTCTGGTTCTGGGATGTGCTGGCCACCTTCTGCTGTATGCCAAAGGTCCTCCTGAGCCAGAGGTCAGGATTTGGCCCTATGCTGTAGAGTGTACACTGTGGGAAGCTTGTATTGGGTTATCATGGTTGTGGAGTCTCTGCTCCCTCTGGGATCCTGCAGGGATCTGGCAGCTGGGAGACTCAAAGGGTCAGTGATGTTGAGCGGGTGGTGTGGGCAGAGCTCATGGGGAGCACTTCTCTGGAGCCAGGGCAGGCTCTGGGATCATGAAATCTCTGAACCTGTGAATTTCTGGCACGAACCTGCCTTGGTCTGTTTCTGATGTAGGTGTGTCTATCAGAAAATGCTGCTTTCCAGGACTGTGTGGGCAGTTTGTGTGGTGTCAAACTGGTGGGACTGGGAGAGCATGGTGGGTTTTGCTGTGCCCCGTTGCCGTTTTTCTCTTGGCTCTGCTGTGTAGCCTCCTGAAAGGAAAATCTTTTATTTTTTAAGAGCTTCTTGGCTATAAATTTGACACCCTGAAACAAGTTTCCTTGCTCTTCTAGACAAGTAGATTCCCTCTGGTTGCCGAGATGTGTATAATATGGCAAATGTAGGAGGAAACTGAATGAAGAGAGAACAGTCACCTAACCTTCCTCTTGTCCTGAGGGTGTGACTTGTTAAAGCTGTTAGATTGAGACAGGAAGAAATAGAGGGTGTGTGTGTGTGTGTGTGTGTGTGTGTGTGTGTGTGTGTGTAGCAGAGGGGAACACAAACTACGTTAGAGCTTTGAGCAAACCACGTGAGACCCCGTATGATTGAGTCACTCTGAAGGGAGGCAGAGTCTGTCACACAAACCCACTGCAACGAGCACGAACAAACCCACAACAGCTGGCTGGAGCATATGGAGCATCCAGAAGGGAGCAAAGCTGAAATAGTTCCCTTTCCTCTGCTCTTTGCTTATCCTGGCCCCGATTCAGGACCGCACTGGGGACTCTGCTTGTCTTTAGGCCTGCACTTTAGGTCCTGATGATTTCCATGATAATGAGTTTTGGTTTTACTGTTGAGTTAATGAGTTTCCTGTGCAGGTAAGCACCTGTGTGAGTGCAGTTGGGGTCCAGCATCCCTTAATCCCAGACTTCTTATAAGGGCACCGGCTCCTCTGTGGATCTCGGATGGGAGCCCGTGCTCCTGGATAGAAGCTGGGGCTGTAGGTGGGCCTTCATGAAGAAGGCAAGGGAGGAACACAGGATGGAGTCATCTTGTCATTCCCGGTTAGCTAATGGTGTTTCTACTTTTCCTTGGCATTGATCACGTTTTTGATTCTTTTAAATCAAACAGTTCCCTTCATCTGCATGCTACACACGTGGGAATAGCTGCTCCGCTCAACTCAGAGGTGGCAGGTTTGCTTCAGCCTTCAGAGAGAATTTGGAAGAGGTTTTCTACTCTTTTCCACTTCTTTTTTTTTTTCTTTTTCCCTATTTCCATCAGAGGGTGCAGGGACAGAAGGGCACAAGCAGATAATCGGGCCCCATTGCCAGCATTTCTGTAGCAAAGAAGACAGAAGGAATGAATTGTGGCACAGGCAACGTATATGTGTGTGTGAGAGATGGGAATGTGGCATGAGTGATCTCACCCATCATTCCTGGCTTTAATGCCCAGGAGAGGATAATTATCAGCTGCTCTTGCACGGGGATACGGTGGTAGGATTGGGGAGAGTCAGTCAGAAACCAGGAAGAGGAGCAGAAGAATTCAGAGGAAAGCTGCTTTCTCCTTGTTAAAAATCCCCCTCTGTGTGTGCCCATGAGTGTGTGTCTGTGGCTTTTGCTCTTGCCTCAGCGTTTTCGGGTGGGCTGTGAAGCTGGTTTCCTAAGCAGCCTGTACCTCCTGCTATGCAAAAGCTGGCCTGAACATTTGTTAGGTTTGTAAAAGGCATCTTTGTGGTACCCTCTGAGCAACTGCTTCATTTTAGATAAAAATCTGTCTGTGATTTTTTAGGCCCCTTCCAATTTGTTGGCTGCTCTGATATCCTAAACCTATTAGTTCCCAGCCCATCCACAAAATCTTCCAGAGAAACAGGATTGACAAGACCTGAATGTCTAATTGACAAGTTAAAAAACAAACAAAGCCCAACCAGGGATGAAAACAATCAATTCGAATTTTTAAAAAATAAACAAATCAATAAAACAAAGCCCAGCCCAAGGGTTTCAGGCTCTGCTTTGTATGATACAGGAAGGGGGGATAAAAGTACAACTGTTTTCTTTGCATTTTTTTCCTCTGTGCCTCCCTTTTCAGCAAATAGTACCTGTATCCCAGTGGATGGACTGGGATTGTACCCTGGAAGCAGTTTGTGAGCCGAGGGGGCAGCCCTCCCTGGAGAACCTGCCTGAAATCAGTGGGAGCAGAGTCATCTCTAGTGATGCATCAGCATCTGCACCAGCAGTGCTGCTGTTTGGGATCCCGTGGCCATCGTTCTCCCTGTGCTGCTGTTCAGCAAAGGTCAAAAGGTACAAAAGAAAAAAAAACAAACCAAAAAAGAACCTGGAACAGGAAGGAATTTTTCAGCAAACCCCAGCGTTGACATTACAACCTATTTCCCAGCTCCTAGGCAGAAGCAAAGCCTTGCTATTACCTGCTATTCTCAAAGGTGCATTTCATCTCTATTCAAGCAGTCGTTCTACACCAGGGTTGGTTTGGTTTTTTTTATACAGTCTCCAGAAGGCTTTAATGTTAACATTAAAAAGATAATGAAAACAGGCAAACAGACAAATCGTGATGCCCAGTGCTTTGCTTCCTCATTGATAAAACATGAGAGCCGCTCCCCTCTGCAAGATCTTGACTTGCCAGACTGCTAGTCATTTATGTTTTTATTTATGAAAAGGAGAAAAAATGAGTTTCCATCCCAGCACCTCAGCATAATGGAAAGGGAAAGCTTTCATGCGTTCTGCATGGGGCTGTGCTGTCAGGCTGTGCGAGCGGTTAATAACACTATTTCTTCTGTTGCAAACCAAAATCTGCCGTCCAGTGTGATCACAGAGCTCAAAAATATGTTTGAGTTTGATAATGTGCCTGTTCTCTTCAGCCAGAACTTTCCACTTTGTACTTTTTTCCCCCCCTTTGCAGTGTTTTTGGGGGGTAACACAGCCCTGCCCCTGTCGGTGCTGCTGGCGTTGTTACTGTTAATAATTATGTGTATTACAGCAGTTATTAGAAGCCCCAGCTGTTAGTGGCTCAGTGCAGGTAAGAGACAATCTCTGCCTGAGGAGCTTAAGGTCTAAATAGTCAAGGCAGATAGTGGAAATGTTATCAGTCTTATTTTTACAGAGAGCTTAAATGACCTGCCGAAGGTCACCCGGGGAGGCTGTGGTGGAATCATGCCTGGAATACAGATTTCCCCAGTTTTATTTCACCATCTCACCCGGGTTCCTCGTTAAGGCAGGCGGTTGGGAGGCTGCTGCCTGCGTGTGTGTGAGCCTGGGTGTGATTCTGGGTCGAGTCCTGGATTTGCATGTGCCCTCCTGGTCCCAGCCTGTCTGCCAGGAGCTTCGGGTGCTGGAATAAATGCATGGCTAGCAAACAGCAGCACCTGGAATGCACGTCTCTAAGTAGTTCAAGGACAGAGCCTTGGCTGAGGTGGCAGATGTTGTTCTTATTTAGACCTTCACTATTTTTGACTACGTTACAAAAATACCTGTGATCCTTATGGAATGTACAGGATGGGGATCGGTCTAATTTTGGGCTGACGAAGGGCACGGTCTTGTGGCTGGTGGGCATGGTTGTATGGACCTCCTTGTCCATACAACACGGACTCTTGGTCAGGAAGTCTAGTGACAGGACGAGGGGTAATGGTTTTAAATTGGAAGAGGGGAGATTTAGATGAGATCTTAGGAAGAAGTTCTTTGGTGTGAGGGTGGTGAGGCACTGGAACAGGTTGCCCAGGGAAGTTGTTGATGCCCCATCCCTGGAAGTGTTTAAGGCCAGGCTGGATGGGGCTTGGAGCAACCTGCTGTAGGGAGAGGTGTCCCTGCCCAGGGCAGGGGGGGTGGAACTGGATGATCTTGAAGGTCCCTTCCAACTCTGACCATTCTATGATTCTATGATTCTATGTTCAGAAGCGAAGTACCTCAAACTTGGCAAGAAACTCAGGGTTTTAAAGTGTTGTTGGAACACTTTGAAGTGTTAGGAAATAACACATGCTTTACAAAACCCCAACAAACAAGGATGTGGGGTGCACAGGCTCCTGTGTGATGGGAACCATGGGAGTGCTGAAGGTGATGTCCACCTAGAAAAGTGACTGTCCTGTGGAGCTTCCTTCTGCTGGGATGATCTGCAAAGGGCTGGAGGAAGCAGTGATCCTTCCCCCAACTCCTTTTTGCCGGGTCAGGAAGCTCCCTGTGCTGTGGCTCTGCTCTATCTGGGGTGTGGAAATGCCTTCTCTTGGGTGGAAAACATGTGCTCTGTAGAGGTCCTCTGTCTCTGAAGGAGCACTCTACGATAGTTTTGACTATAATTTCTTGGAAACTAGATACAGTTGGGACTCTAATATCATAGAATTAGCACAACTGCCTTTCTAAGCTAATTGTTTTAAACAAGATTTTAAAGAGCTACTGCTTTCCTTAACATTTCTAGTCTACTTTCCCATTGCCTGCAAGTAGAAAACTCAATTTTCCTAAGTGTCAATTTTTATCTAAAATATAATGCTTATTAGCAGTTTCAATGCATTTCGTTGTATCTTTGGGTTTTTTTTGAATTATTTCACAAAACTCCTTACATGTATAATTGAAATTGACTTTAATTTGAAACTCAGCCTTAGCAGAGTCAATATTTCTGCAGTCTGTCTTAGCTTGTTTCTCAAGGAAAAGGGTATTTCTGTCGCTGCAAAGGGAAGGCAGGGACGTGACGTTTGCTCCCAGAGTTTGGACCCAGAATTTAAAGAATTCTGTGGGATTTCTGAATCCTGTGCTCATGTTATTGACTTTCTCACTGTGTGCTGGAGTCAGGGTACAGCTCCACAGAGCTTTTTGAGAAATCTCAGCCTGTGAGTAACATTCTTGGTTTCCTGAGAAGTCAACGGGTGGGTTTTTGTTGGGTTTGGTTTTATTTTCTTTAATTTTTTTTTCTTTATCAGTGGCTGAATTGGATTAAGGCAGTTTAGTTAATTGAAATGTGAAGGCAGACATTTGAGAGCTAATGCATATTGCTGAATGCATTTCCTTTCCATCTTCTTTTCCTTTTTTTTTTTCCTGGATCCAATGTGTTTTTAGATTAAAGTTGCGTTTATGGTCAAGTGGTTTCTCTCCGACTGCCTTTTGTAACTTACCTTTCAATTAATGTGTTTTGCCATTGTTTTAATTTTAATACTCTATCATTAAAAAGCTTTTAGAAGGCTGTGAAAGGACCGTAAGTGGCGTGGAGAGCTGAAAGTGCCTCCCTGTGTCTGGTAGCCTGAAAGAACTTAAAAATTGCTGCTGAATGGCCTGATCCTCCTCCCCTGCACCAGAGTCACTTCCAGCAGTTTAAGAACCTTAAAAACCCCACAAATCTTCTCAAATGTAGCGTGTAGAAACGCCCTGTGGGAACACTGGAACACTTTGGGGAGATGAGTCAAAAAGATATAAAGTTTTGCAACACAACCTCCTTGATCAAAGGATGCTACAGCCATAGCGTACTTACCATGGGATGGATTCTTGTGTTCCATTAGCCTTGGGAAATACAGCTCCTATCACACACAAATGAAGGTGAACCTTGCCAATTGTAAGTGGAGACACTTTGTCAATATTGAAATAATTTCATTACAGCAAATCTTTAACTTTTAAAAATATTCCAAATGAAATTTCGGCGCTGCTTTCAGAGTGATCAAGAAGACAATGGGCTGCTTCCTTTTCAGCTTGGTAGTTAGAAATGATTATTGGAAATATTTTTGTGTTTCCAAAGGTTGTAGCATCAGAGACAGAAAGAAAATTGTCCTTCTCCAGGACGTCTTTATTTCCTGTACTGAAGAAGAAGTTAATATATTTTTGTCAATAAGCAAAGATTTTACCTTATGAAGATGCAGCATTTTAGCTACAGGTGAATCTTGTAGAAACAACATTATTTAATTTGCTGCTGCATTCAAGAGGTTTGTGCAAACAGCTAAATGGTGGTGGTGTGTGCCTTTGTGGTTTCACAAAAGCTGCTGTGTTACTCTCTGTGTTCTCAACCAATAACACTTGTCAGAAATGCCCTCCTTCAAAGCTGTTCCATAGTCACCTTTGCAATGGGTTGCTGTTTGCCTGCCCTCTTGCACCTGACAGTCCACCACGAGCAGCTGAGAAACTTCTGCAAAACCCATTGGGAGTCTCCTGACAATTACAGCTACCTCCAATGATTCATGCAAAATCATTTCTCCATTCATCTTGGAAAACACTAAATCTTCAGGAGGTGTATCTTGAGTTATTGCTGGAGTGCTGCCACTGCCGGGGAGGTTCTTACTTGACCAAGGAAATATCAGTAAGTAATTCTTAGACTCATTTTTTATTACAGACCATGATAAATACAGGGGAAAGAACAATCCTTAGAGATCAACAGAAAGGCTCAGGAAGCCTGATAATCGGGGTGAATTTCTCCTTTAAAAATAGCTCCAGTCTGCCCACTTTGTCTTTGGGATCCTAGTGACAGCTGAGACCGTTTCTGTACGAAATTTGTAAAGATATTTAGGGCCCATTGGTCTTGAAGATGCCGTAGCAATATGAACTACTGTCATTTGAGATTACTTACCCAACACTCCGTCTCCAATAACAAGATAGTCTGGGGAAATGAAGCAGCCTTTGCAAGACAGCCTGAGTCATCCAGCCCGTCTCTGGGGGAGCAAGCACTTGAAGTACCTTTCTCAGTCGGTTCCTTTGACTCACGAGCATTGATTTTCTCCCTTCCTGAGCTCTAACCTCGCTGCAGGATTGGGGGGAGAAGAGCCCGTGCTTGCTTTTGAGGAAATCTTCTCTTGTCCCCAAAACCTCTTGTCCATTTCTTATCCTGGGCTGTAAGTGAGCTCGTTATCTCTGCTGTGCTGCCGACAGCTCTCCGGCAGCCGGGAACAGGTGAGCCCTGGAGGGGATGGAGGTTCCATGAGACAGGGACAATATTGTCACGGTGCTCTGGGGCAACCACAGCTTAAAAAATTTGAGGGGCCTATCAGAAAGATCTGCTCCCATATTTCAAACCCCTGGTTTGCACACAGCAGCACTAAATCTTTGCAACAAACTGAAATAGCACTCACTGTGGCAGTTGTTTGCTTCTCACATCACCTTAGTAAACTCCTGCGGAATTGTTCTTCCTTGCCTTTCTTTCCCTTAACTGGCTTATGAAGCCAAGGATGGAGCTCTGGGGTAACATCAAGCAAAGCCATGGTGCCCGTTTCTGGTCTGCAGCCTGGTACAATTAAAAAAAAAAAAGGTTTTTCTTTTTCTCAATGGAAATGTGTGGATGATATTTGTTAAAATGCTGGTTGGTTCAGGTTGAACTCTCAACTGAAGCAAGGTTTAATCAACAGTTATGCTGCTTAGTGGCTCTTTTGGCATTACTTTCTTTGATTCAATCTTCTCCTTTCTCTAGCGATAACTGAGTGAGAAAAGGCTTTTTTTCTAGAAGAAGGGATGCTGGGGTTTGGGATTAGCTGGAGGGAGGGAGTTAAAATCTGCCCTGTGATTTCTGTGCATTTCTACTGTGTTGGAAAAACAGATCAAATGTGCCCTGGATTTCAAAGTGTTTTGTAATCCAGCCAAAACATCTCTATGTCCAAATGTGTCATTATTAAAAAAACAACAAAACCAAACCAAAGCAAAGGGAGACGTAGGCTGAGAGCTTAGACTGTGGAAATCTCTCAAGGGAAATAGTTTAAAACCTGTTTTGGGGGGTCTAGAGTGAACAAGGTGCACTGGTAAAATTTAGAATTTGTTATTGTTAAGTCACTTAGAGCTTAAACAGTATTCTGAGAAAGGCATGAGCAAGTGAGTGATTCTGAGTAAGAAATATTGCTCAGGTATATACCGATACTTCAAGTGTCCGTGCCACAAGCTGGACTCCTGAGGGATTTTGTTGGTTTGTTCTGAGGAGGTGCTGGAAACCTGCAGCTTCCAGCGAATTTGGTCCCTAGTGAGCTGACAAAAGAAGATGAGGATAGTTGAAACATTTTCCATCTCAGCCTTGCCTAAGGCACAGGTTCTGGTGCGTGCAGGTGTCAGTTGGACTCCTGTCTCGTTGGCAGTGTTTCAGATGGAGACCCAAGCCCAGAGCAGCTGCTGCAAGTCAGAAGTCGGGAAGAGAGGGATTCATCACCAAAGCTGCTTTTTGCCTGGCTCTTGTCCCTCACCCTCCCAAGTATTTAAAGTTGACCAAACTTATTTCACAATGAAAGATGCTGAACAGCCAAGACCTCCCCTGAATTATGGGCTGGTTGCAATAGAGAGCAGATGTGCCAACCCTTCCCAGGGCAAGGGGCTGCCAGTGGGCACCCACCAGAATGTTAAGAGGGAAAGAAAGGACAAATTTCTTGCTGATGAAAAGCGGCTTTGCTCAAGGGACCAGATTATTGCTGTTGTTTCTTATTTATGCAGAGCCAAAGGTGTGCACAGAGTGCTTTATAGTGCAATAATTAAAAGAAAAGACTGGTGTCCAGTCCCTCGGGGTGTCACGCCGCTGCTGGAGGATGGCAAGGGGGCAAGATGAAGGGGTTGATTCTCCCTCGGTGGAGATGGGGAGGTTTGTTGTTGTTACAGGGTGTCCTCTTCAGACTTGCTTGGCTGGGGATGTTAGAGTAGCTTTGTCACGGTTTTGCAGGATCGTCTATGATCGTGTTCACAAGGGCATGTTCCCTGTTTGATATGCATCCGGAGTCTGGCAGCAGTGGGAATGAGTGAACAATAAAAGTGCCGCTGTCACAGCCCCAGGTTTTGGTTGTTTTTTTTATTCTTACAGATTCCCAGCCATCTGCTGCCTCACCAGCTGCTCGCAATGCGGCCCAAACTCATCTCCATTCAGACTCAGCCCCTCCAGGAGGACCGGAGTGGTGGACTTGAAGGTGCCCAACTGACCTCCTGTGTGCTATCTGCAGGCCTGGACCTGGGGCCAAGCTCCAGAGATGAGAAGTAAGTGCAGGGAAAGGGTAGGAGAAGTGAAATTTGAGGACATGACCAGGCTCTTGTGGGAAATCCTGCCCACAGGGGTGCGCTGGCCTGGAGAACAGTGACGAGGGAGGCTACGGGCCTGAGAAGACACCTCCTTTAGTCCTCATTCCAGTGAGGAAAAGGCATTCCCCCAAGGGCATGGAGAGGTTCGAGCTGTCTCAGAGTTGTGCTGCTGCCAGCTCTTTGCTGTGAGGTTACTTGTGCTGTGGGGAGGGAGCCAAGCCTGGTGGCACCATAACTGGAGGCAACTGGGAGAAAGCAGCAAGTTCTGCCTTAGGGAAATGCAGCAGCTACCGGCGTCTACAGCGGAATAGAGAGACACAGCTTTTGGAGATCTGTGGGACCCAGGGGCCCGAGAAATCCTTCTGCCAAGAAAGTGCCGTGTATTATTACCTGCTGTCTTTGAGACACCTAGATGAGAATTTCCTAATTTCACTAAATCTTATTTTTATAATCCCCTTGGGATGGAGACAACTGACCTGAGCGCTCTCTAAACTTACCCTTCCATCCCTCCTCTGCTGGCTCCCCAGCAAGGGGGGTGATGCTGGAGCAGGGGAGAGAAGAGGCAGGTCCTCTCCAGGATGGAGCAACCAGGTTCCCTCCACCATTCCCAGAGAGCTCCTCCGCTCTGCCTGTGTCACTTCAGACCACTCAGAGCACCCATCCTCCCTTCTCATGCTTTTATGCATTTTCCAATTAAATTTTCTCCACGAGGAGGAGAGAGGCACTCTGAATCCATTAGCATTAGTAATTATGCAAATGCTTTAGGGAGTTGACTGCCCATCATTACATATAATTAATGTTTCTGGTTATGAATGGAGGGTTTGTTACTTTTCCTTCCCTTTTTGTGCTGGAATGGGGCGGGGTAGAGGTGCAGGGGGGGGGGTGATGTTACTGTATTTAATTTGCATAATCAGGAGGCCTGATTGGGTATGCATGAGGGTAGGGCCGGGGGGACCTTCTCCAGTGTGCACTCTATTAAGCTGGCAGCAACCCTCGGGAGGGAGATGCAGAATGCAAAGTGAGGGTGAGTGCTGCACGGGGACTGCAAGCTCCAGACTGGGGTTTTGGCAGCACCACCAGCACGAAGCAGGGAAGGAGGTGCCCTTGGGCTGGGGTTGGTGTGGTTTTGTGTGGGTACCCTGTCCCTGGACACCCTTATGCTGTCCTTTTGCTTTGCTTCTCTGCTAGAAATGACTTAGGGATTCTCCAGAAAATCCCATTCCTGGCTTTTATCTTGGACAGCACACTGAGTCTACAATTTGCAGCCTCCAAGGGTGTGTATGCCACATACTGAGGAGCCAGACCCCAGGGAGCACCTGGAGAACTGGCAGCAAGACCCACAACCTCCTCTTGTGCCCCGTTTCTCAAAGCTGAGCCTAGAGACCTGGATCTGAGTATCTAAGTAGGCACGATTCTCAGGGGGGCTGTGCGTTGTGTGTAGCAGGAGCTGTGGATGCTCAGTGCCTCTGGAAAGCAAGGGGCTGGAGCAGGGAAGTGTAAAAGCAGTCAGGAGAGACAGTGAAGCAGCAAAGTTTTAGCTCGGTGTCATATCTCTGAGGAGGAAGAGTCAGATTTTACCTCCTACGTCAAACATTGCAAAAACTGGGGGTGGGAAGTTTCCTGTACGTATTCTAGCTACAGTGAAAGCCCTGGGAAACCTCTCTGCTTCCTGACACACGTGGAAAAAAATGCTTTCTATCCACCACAAAACATTTTCCTCATGGTCTTCTCATTCTCTGGGAATCTTTTCACTTTTTGTTCCTTGTGTTCCTCTTGTCTCGGTTTTATTCCCCAAGAACCCCATCTCTCCTTGGTCTCCACCTCAAGCCTGCCTTGTGTCCTTTCCCCCAATCCCTGGCTGTGGGCAGTCCATCACTGCCCTCCAGACTTCCTTGGTTTTCAAGGGAAAACTGCTGTGTTCCCTCACTCCTCCACGGAAGGCACGACCCGTGGTTTTGGCCAGTTAAGGACTTACAGTAACAGATATCCAGTGAAGGGCATCTGGAGGGTGGGGAGGAGAGACTCTGGAGATGATATATGCTCGTTGAGATAACATTGTGAAATAATCATGGGAGGGCACTCAAAGGAGAACACGGAGATTCTTAACATAGAGGGAGATGAACCTAAGGGTGCCATGGAGATGAGGAAAATGTCCATGCAGCAGAGACCAGATGGGCCACAGAGTGTCTCTACCAAGAAAGAAAGAGGGACAGCAATTGCTTAGATGGAGTCTGGGGGACCCGCCCTGCCTTGGGGATTGTGTCCTCCTGCTCTGTGGCTATCGTTATTTTCTGTCTTGATTAGAATCCACTCTTTACAATGAAGATCCTGGGAACTGGATGGATCTCCCTGTTTGGTCACCATGGGCAAGGTGTGAGTTTTCCCCAGCCATGCAGAAGTTTGCAGTGGCTCAGCAGAGGTCCTCAGTGTAGGCAGGGGGAAAACTGGTTTGTTTTTTTCCCCACCCTGTCATCCTCACAGTCTGTAGAAATGTGAGATGGATTTCCAACACAAATTCTAGTGGCGTTTAGAAGAGGTGAGGGGCAGGACACACTTAAAAGGAAGAATCAATCTAGAATTGAATTGAATTTCTGTGCATGTGTTTGTATTTGTGTGTTTGTTTTTAAAGCAGAAGAAAATTCCCTGTGTTTGTTTGTCTGCATGGTTGGGTATATGTTTTTTAAATGAGTAGAAAGCTAGGGGAAACCTGAAATGTTAAACTTCAAAGAAAGCCCCTCAGACTCTTGATAGTGGGGCATTACAAGAGGACACTGATTTTGCTCTAAAGGTTGTTTTTTTTTGCTACAAGAAACTTGCAGCAGTGCTGGATTCTGTTCTTGTCAAGGTTTTGTTTTCTCTGACTTGAAGCTGCTTTGGAGATTTGTAGTTCTGAGGTTCATGTTGTTCAGTATTTTGTACAGCATTTGTACACTTGGCCTGCTGCTGGGGAAAACCACTGGGGAAGACTTTCAGTGAGTAGAAGCACCTGTAAAATCTCCAATGTATGCAAAACCAAGAGATCTGAATTGCTTAGACCAAGAACTCCTCTTAAGGATGAGAAAGGTCCCACTACTGATCAGGAAGGTGATCCCTGGAGGGTTGGGTGGAATCCCAGAAGGCGCTTCCTAGAAGTAGAGTGTAGATCTTGGGGAATTATGTGATGAATAACTGCTGTAAAGTTATAGCTGCAAGTGATGGTGCCTTGTTATGAAGTAGGGAGGGAGCTTTCTGGCTGTGACGTGGGAAGGTGTCAGTAGCTCTGCTCTGTGGTGTTCATCCCACAGCAAAACATGCCCCCGAGGCACCAGGGCAGTGGTGTGAGGCAGCCCTGCTGTCAAGGGGAAGGAGGAGTTGGCTGGGAAGTAATCACCCATGGCAAACAGAGTGGCCCCAGCCTCTTGAGATGGTTCATTGGCCCAAGCCTGGGTTTCTGTTCCCTGAGGTCACATCTGCCAGCTGTGCTGTACCAGTCAGAGCTATGCTGTATCCTCAGAGAACAGGAGACAAGGTGAGGACCTTGCTGTCCCTCAGGGCTAGTACTGAGCTCAGGAGGGCTAAAAGAGAGGAAAAGGGAAACAATTGTCAAAGCAGGAGAGAGATTGATGAGGGCAAGGGCAGTGTGGAGTCCAACTGAGGGACAGAAAAGGAAGAGGATGCCAAGTTACATGGTGACACCACAATCACACACTGTCTTATGACCCAGGCAGATGCTGCATGTGAACATACCGGGACCATGGTCCTGGGACCATGAGCAACAGAGCTTCCAGTACACACCCGACCTTCTCCAGGGTATCAGCCTCCTGAAACAGTTCTCTGCCTTCACTGAAGTTAACAGTGGGTGAAGTGCTTGAAGATGTCACTGTGGGAAAAGGCAAAGAGCAAGGTGCCCTCTGATCCATGCTCAGGATCTGCTCCACAGGGTTCACATCATTGTTTTATGTGGACGTGGCGTTTTCTGTCTTTTCCTCTGCTCCCACCTCCCTTTTTTTTCCTTCTTTTTGCATGGGTCAGGCTGTGTGTGTGCAGCAAGGACAAACACAGACACACACACGTGAATACATGCAGGCACCCGGCCCATGCATGCTCAGTCACTTGAGATTGCTAAAGGCACAAGTTAAATCCCACATCAAAGCAGAGAGCTATTGGAGCAGCACTGTTCAAAGGAGCCAGCTTCCTTCCTGGGAAAGACAGATTGTCAGTTTGATTAAGAGATTTTAACAAGGGGGAAAAAAAAAAAAAAGAGGGAATGAAAGAATGGAGAAGAGAAAAGAGAGAGTTTTCATTTATACTTTTTTCCCCTTTGGCCATCCAAATAAGGGTTTAGTTTGATGAAAAAAAGACCCTGGTTTAAAATAAGTTTAATGTAACAATGAATTATTTAAAGAAGAAGAAAATACAAGCTGCTGCTTAAAAAAAAAATAGAAAAAGTTATTATTGAAATGTCAGAACAAATACCCAGCTTGATCTGCATTAATATGATAAATACTAATATATTCATTTCCCCTGGTGCTTCTGGGCTTGCAGAGGTACATCTGCAGTGCCTTGCTTATGGTAATCAGGTCACAGCTTCAAAGGGAGACAGGCGAGGTATTCTGGGTGATGTACACACTGCTGTGAGAGACCTTGTGGATCACTCCTTGGAGTTGAGAAGAGCTGATCAGAGGTCTTCTGGAAGATCTCTGCTGAAGGAAATTGGAAATCTTGTCATGTTCTTTGGTGGACCACCAGTCGTGGTCTGGTTGAACACCGGTCTCTGGCTGTCGACTTCAAAGGTGTCATTTTGCTGTAGACAACTTAGTATGAGAGAAAACAAGACTGAGATGGAGGAAGCAAATGAGCTTCCTACCTTCTGCCTCCACAGCCTAATTCCCAGCACCTCTGTGATTGGGAATAGATGCTGTGGGCAAGTTGTAACGCACGGCGGCAAGACAACCACCATCTCAGGTTTTGCTGCCAGAATCTCACAGTAAAGTTCTCAGGAGCAATTTAGTGGAACTGAGAGTTTGAAGCTTCAAGAAGGTTCCTACAAACTTCTTGATATTTTCAGAATCTAACTATCTGGGAAACTGCAAGTAGGATGCTTTCAGGAGGGACAGGTACTACCTTCTACTAACCATCATCTCTGCGTACCCCCATCATTCTTGTCTATAAGAAATTCTGTTTTAAGGTGCATCAGATTTGCTAACATCAGCACCACCTCTGCCCTCGAAAGAGTAACCTGGAGATGCCCTTATGGGTTGTATTTCTTTTCTTTTCTAGATTTAGACAACTGTGGTGTAACCAGGCATCAACGGAACTAAATAGCTCAGAATTAAGAGAGCTTATTTGGGAGTGATGTGGTGCGGAAGGTGTTGAACTGTTGTTTCCCAATATTGCAGCTGACAGTTGAGTGACAGATTGGGAGTGCGGTTAAATTAGGATAGGATGCAAATTAATTGAGCTGGTCTGGTTGGTAAAACGAGAAGAAAATGTTGGAGGGAAACAAGGGAGGGCCAATTTTAGATGAGAAGAGCAGAAAGAAATAGGCAGTAGAGAGGAGCTGGGAGGCGGAGAGTGGAGGAAAGAGGTGAGAAGTGGTTTTGGAAGGGGAAATGGAAGAATATAGTTGGGTACTTATCAATATGGCAAGGTGTTTTGAGATAAAATCAGGGGGCATTTGCTTAGGTTTTGACCTTCTTGATCAGAATTTCTTACTAAGCATCATTTCAATTGAAGTAGCTCAAAAATAATGAATGTATTGTTAACCTACCCTGAATTTCTTTCCTAGTAAAGCTCCTGTTAGGTGCCACAGTGAAGTTATTAGCTGGTGAGACATGGAGCTCTTCCTAACAGTGGCCATCTAGATTGTAGGCTAAAGCAAAGCTGTGTGAGTTGGTCATTTGAGTACCTCAAGGAAGGAGCTATTGCACCCAAGGAAATTAGGCTGGTCACAGTGCCTGGAGTTCCCAGGTAGATAAAAGGAATGTGCCTAAAGTTTAGCTAAGGCTGGTTGGAGATCTGTAGAAACTGTGCCTGGGAATCTGTTGCAATAATCTGGACTCACTTGAGCAGCTCCTCTTCTGTACGTGTGTTTCTCCAAGAAATGCTCTAGTTTCCAAGGAGCACTAATGTGCTTTTCCAGTAGATTTTACTCACAAATGCATAGAGTCTTAGTCCATCTGCTTCTGTCCCTTTTCCCCTCCTTTGCCTAAATTTGAATGTTTAATGCTGGCTTTTGGGCACAAGTGTGCTGTGTCCAAGCTACAGACTAGTGCCTTAATTAAAAGATGCCTAAGCTTTACTATTGATACCTTTTCTTTCTTCTTCTCCCTAGAGATGCTCTGTAGGATGTATAGTTTGCTGGGAACCCCAGCAACAGCCCTGGCTTCTAACTTCAGGAGGTGGACTCTCCCAGTGGCCGTTTTCAATCCATTCCCTGGGAAGATGTGATTACTTCTTATTTATTGGAGTTAAGTATTCCTGTTTGTAGCCACTATGGCATTAAAGTAAAACGTTCGGCGTTTAACACGATGAATGCAGAGACATGAGGCTAAATGCACTGCATAAAAGCTTTATAGGGCTGTAAACAGACACCCAGAATGTTTTCAACTGGTTTGCTACGAGTCAGGCTGGGGTCTCCCCTCTGCCAGACAGCTTGCCCCCAGGTCTCCTTGGGAATCAGCCAACTCTGTGTCAGCACCACAACGGCCTCTGTAGGAGAAGGGACCTGAGGACCAGAAAATGAGCTGGCCTGCTTGCTGACAGCTACTGCTCTTGCCAAGGCTGGTTTTGGCCACCCTCGGAGGCTGCTGCTGCATCAAGGCAGATCTGGGGGGTAAATACATGCTGTGATTGCTTCAGAGCCACTTTCTTCACTATCAGTCTCGGATAAACACAGCTCGAGAGAAAATCAGATCCGAGTGAGTTTTGTCAGCTTCAAAAGAGATTCATTCCTGGTGTTGTCAGTCACAGGAGACTGATGGCAGAGATTACTGAGGAGAGCAAGGCCTGTGGGCATTAAAACAGATACTGTTACTGGAACCCAGGGTTTAAAGATGAGATTTGATCTGGAACGTGGATATGTACAAGCTCCCTTCCCCCTTCCCGTTTCTCACTCGGAAGGCCTGGTTCCCATGGGCAGGCTCAGGCTCCTGTTCCCCACATGCACTCACGGGCTGTCTGATCAACTCAAAAACCTATTCTCCACCTCCTGCCTGCACTGGACACCGAGTGCAGGGGTGAAAAAGAGAGCTGGGCTCTCACTTCACCTTGTTCTCTGTCCGTGATGTTGTGGCTCGGCTGTGTCCTCACCCAGGGAGGGATGCAGGAGAATTCTCAGCAAAATGAAAACCTTCTGTCCCCAAGGAGAGCTGGTGGGGTTCCAGGGAGCTTAGCAGCTTCTCTGGGCAGAAACTCAACCATTGCCCTGTGGTACTGTGTCACGATGAAAACTAGTTGTGCCACTACTTGCTAACACCTTTGCTCACCTTGATCCATGCCACCAGTAGGCTTCTCTGGAAGTTCTAGGTGGGGTTCATGGCAAACGAGGAGGGAAAGCTGAGACCCGAGCTCTGGGTATCTTTATTGCTTTAATAACCATTCTATGATTCTATGATTCTGTAAAAAGCTGTAGAAGGCATTTAAATAGGCTCCTGAGATCCGTTGAAAGAGCATCATTCCCACAAAGTAAAGTCAAAGGCCACAATTCCACATTTCACCAGGCAGAGCACAACTGGTTGTGTTTGTGCTGGGGGCGGTTAGCACGGCGCCGGCCGACCTTCCAGAGTCCTTTGCTGGCGTGTGTGAGCCTCAATGACAAACCTGAGAGAGTTTATCCCGGGGGCTGATCTTATTTTTGATGGTTCAGAAATCACATCCTGAAATTCGGAGCGGCATATCCCTGGAAAGTTATCATTTTGCAAGCTTTGCTCTTGGTAGAAGCTCTCATGTGCCCGCTGGGAACGCCCCTGCCCATCTGCAGTGCAGTGATTAGGACAGCTTTACATCTTTGCCCTCCCTTGATTGCTTGGGATGCTTCGCTGCCACAATTGGGATGCTTGGCTGCCACAAAGGTTCCTGTCCCACATCCGTGCCTCCTCTTCCCTTCAGTAAGTGCCTCTTGCCTCCAACATATGGTCCGAGCGTATTCCCAGCGATGCCAGCGCTTCTGCTCCTGCACTTCAGCAGCCGCCGTAACCCTGGAACGGGAAATGTGTCGTTTAACTCGGCCGTTTGCAGCCACTGAAGAGAAGTAATTACCACGGCCTTAATTGGCTGACTGCAGAGCCACTGCCCAAGTAGTAATCAACAGTGCACGCTTAGGAGCTGGATGAGGTGGAACCACCCAGGGTTTCTCCTCCTCTTCTTCCAGCAGGCCTGGATCCAGTTCACTCAGGAGGCTAGCGAGGATGGCAGGCTGCTGCCCAGAAGGTCCAGCCCTTGTGCAAGAGAGATGCTGCTCAGCTGGAGGCCCAGAGGTCTCTCCTGAAACTCTTTCAAGGGATGCTGGCAGGACAGGCTCTTGGCAGCTCTGGTGCTGGCCTGCTTCTGCCCGGCTTCCCTGCCTTCCCCTTCTCCTGCTGCTGCCAGGCTGGAGCACGTTTTTTTTCATTAGCAGTGATGCAGGCAGAGCGGGGCCAATTACTCACTGCTTTATGCTTGCTGGAAAACCCACCCAGGACTGGTAATAGCCATTAAGTGAGGGTGCAGCTTTAACTACGTGCCATTACATTAAGTTTCAAGTTGATATATGGCCCGAGCAAATTGAATTCCTGCTGCTATCCCGTCTGACATTTGTTACATTACAATGCCGGCTCTTTTGGTTTTGAGTCAATAGCTGCTGCTTTCCAGAAATATGGATTATTAGAATTTATAGCCCGTCCTACACGTCTTTTCAAACACTCATATCCTTTTATCATTCCGTTTTGTTGTTATTCTGCCCGGCACAGTTTGTATTTCTTCAGGTTTTAGCACCTGGGACTCTTGATACTTGTGCTAAATCAATACCCTTTGTCCTCATTGCTTTAATATACACAACCATTTGTGTGATGCATGAATTGTGGTGGGTTTTCTGCCTGCGATAGTCATTTACTCCTCCTGCTCAAGCATTCCTTCCCCTGTCTGTGTGCGGGTCGTGCTTTGCAGTAAATATCACATATCCACATTTAAATTCCTTTAGATGAAGCTTTCCAGGCACCCGGCTGCACAGGAGAAGGTGAATTCGCCGGCTCCTTAGCAGGGGGGTGTCACGAGTTTGACAGTATTCCAGTGCCTCCTGGAAAGTGCTGGTGTGCTGAGTTTAGAAAATTCCACCTTTTGCTCTTATGCTGGATCCAAAATCTAGGTTTTAATGCAGCCACACCTTTCTATAAAGCAGATGTGAAGAACCCCAAGAGCAATAAGAGAATGAAAACAGTCTTTGGAGTCTTCTTGAGGTGTCCTTGGGTCAGTAGCAACTGAAGTTGTCACTTGTCAGTTCCAGAGGCCTGCAGGGGAGGAATTGCTCCGATAACTGTCCCATGGATAGTTGTGTGTGACCAGGGTGGAGAGACCCAGGGTGGAGAAACCTAGGCTGGTGGCTTGGGTCTAACCCTCCAGCTCAAGAGTGGATTTGCAGCTGGAGCAAAGCACAGCCCGTGCTGTCCTCACATCTGCTCTGCCTGGCTCTGCAGATGGAGATGTTCCCAAGGCTCTTCATCTCACACTGTTTAAGTGTGGTACTGGAGCAGGCCACCAAGGTACATGGTAGAGATTTGTGTTTGTGTTTGTCTCTGTCTCTGCATGTACTCATCTGCTGAGCCTTTTGGGATGTCCCCCCCTTTCCTCTGCTGCCTGGTGGAGTCCGGGATGTCAGGGACCGCAAAGCTGCCTGTTCCCTCTGAATTTTATACTCTTTTGCCAGGAAAGGAGCCGAGAAAGATGAAGGCATGAAAGATGAGGTGAGAAAGGGAAGGCTTAACTTGACCATTCTGCATTTCCCCTTTGTCCTCTGGCCATTACCCTTCTTCCAGGCACTCATCTTCTCCCCTGCTCCGTGCGCTGGCAGTTGCACCCACCCGCTCATCCCCTGGCACCCTCCTGGTCCTGGTCCTGGCCGTCCCGTGAGCTGCCTCTCCTTCAGACCCTCGACTCAAGCTGCTTGGCTTCCCACCACCACATTTCAAGCCCCTCTGCTGCTCCTCCACCCCAACGCCAGCATATCCCTGCCTTGTGGCTGATGCCACCACCCCGCTGTCTCCTCCAGGCCATCCAGCTCCCGTGTGCAGCACAGCCCCTCGCCCGCCTTCGTGCTTGAGAGGTGACAATTTAACTAAGTGCAATTTCTGAGTGTGATTTCTGAGTGTCTCATTGAAACACAGGGCAAATCCCTCATCCCCAAAGGGAGAGGCATTAAACGCTGCTTCAGAATGAATCTGCGGAGCGTGGATCTCGCCGGCTGCAGTGGGGAGAGGCACCGTGGCATCCTCTCTGTCTCCATGTTCACGGCAGTCTCCTGGTTCATCTCTGCCACTGCTGGGTTTTGGGGCTCTCCCTCCCCATCCTGCCTGTAAAAAAATGAGATGCCACCTCCCTTTAGGGCATCGCTATTCCTGATAATATATTTTCCATGTAAATAAATGGGAGTATTTACCCATATCGGGTACATTAACTGGAGCAGAGCCTAGGAGCAGCAGAAAAAAGGGTGGCCAGATCCTTTGCTAGACTGTTGGTGCCCTCCCTGCCCTGTGGCACTCTGCTCCTGGGGGGCTGCAGTTTGAGCACAGCCAGGGTCTTCTGTGCTGGGTGTTGGGGCTGCCTTCCTCCTGATTTGTAACAGCATCACTAGAAGTGGAATTTAACCCCCTGACTTCAGGGAAGAAGTGAACCAGCCCAGCAGCTGCCCTTGACCGATGGGTTTTCCCTGGGCTTCAAGTCCTGCCCCCTAAATCCCTTTATATTCCTGGTGCAGCCTTTGCCATTGAGTGGGCTTTCAGATCTTCAGCTGAAGGACCCGTGTCGCAGCCCTGGGGGGCAGAGCCCAGCAGGGCTGTCCGAAGGTCCTTCAACAATCTGTTGGTGGCACGTGCCTGCACGTTCCTTGGAACATACATGCTCCTGAATATAAAGATTATTTACATTCCCAAACAGAGCTGCCAAACACTCTTAAAATGCACTAACGGTGCCTCTCCCTTTCCGCTGTGCTTGCTGATAAAGGGCCATAAACAAGCCTGACACATTCATAATAACCTTTCTCCCCTCCCTCTTCCCTCTTCTCTCCTCTTCCTCTCTTGCTGCTCTCGGGTAATTTTTTATTCCACTGCCATTAGCTGGGATATATTGTTTGATAGGGGGAAATAAAACGTCGAATCTCTTTTTATTTTTATTTTTATTTTCTTGCTCAAGCAGCAGCTGCTTCAAATGCCAACAGCGGATGTTTGGTTTGAAAATTTTGTTTCCCCCAGCCTTTTTTTCCCCCTCTGTTCATTTCCTCCCCTCTTCCTGTGCCTCCCTTCTAAAAGGTCATCTTAAATGATGCAAGGATACATGCTTTTGCAGGTTGTTTTTATCATTATCAGCCTGTTCCAAAGGCCATTTAGCCTTCTAGGCAAAGGTTGTAGCTTTCAGCCTCCACTTCCCATTTAGAAAGGAAACATGGATGCTGCATTTTCTAGGTGTATAAATTAGGTATAGATAGAGATATAAAGCAAAACGCTAACCCATCTGAAATAAAAGATCCTTGTAATTTCTTTGTCTCCTGTCTGAAGAGGTCTCAGGTTCACCTTTTTTTATGTCACCTCTTCTTAGAGCTATCGATGGAAGCACCACATCTAACGATTCCCTTTCCAGCCTGTATTGATGGTGCTGTAGAGAGGTCCACTTGCTGGAGATGAAAGGATGAAAGGCGGTGGTGAGCAGTCTGGGTACAAACAGTTCCTTTGGGGCTGCTCTTGAGGCTTTATTTTGTTCAGCAACTCATGGCTGCATGAGAAAAGTCTGCATGCAGTGGGCGTGGGGGCACGAGGGGCTTTGCTGTGGGGCCCACAGGGTTGAAAACGTGCATTTCTGGAACCATCCAGATAATGATAAAGCACAGAGTTGTTTTGCCTTCCCTTGAAGCACTGGCCAGAGGGAGAGAAATGGACGTGGTCGACCTGACCTGGAATTGCTCATCCCCTGGAAGCAAACGGAGCCCAGGTGAGGTGGGCTCAGCCGCTGACACTGGGGGAGTTTGGTCCAGGAAATCTGGGAAAGAGACAGCAACGAAGCATTAAGGAAAGGAAACATTACCTGAGACGTGGCTGAGATAAGGTGGAAATCTCCCTCACCTCTTCCCACTTTGTCTTATATAGTATGTATTTTAGGGGGTGCACTTTCCATGAGTGTGTGTATGGCTCGTGGTCGCACCAGGGCAGTAGCCATGGGGTGCAGACCTTAGATGGAGCCACTTTTGCGGATCAGAGTTGAGGACAGGGGTGTTTTTTTATGATGGGTGCATTAAAACTGTTGCTTTTCCTCTTCACTGGGTATATTCTTTTGTATGTGCTCTATAAATTTGCAGAGATGTGGTTGTGGTTATGGAAATCACACAACGGAATAATTAAATGGCCTAATTGTCAAGTGTATTATCTTCACCATTGCACTCATCAGCTGTTCTGCTGCACCTCTTAGAGGAGGGCAGTGATTACGACAAGCTGACACAAACTTGCACTCAGCAGGTGGATCCAGCCAAATCCAAATCTGGTGAACTGATCCTGCAAGCCATTCAGCCCTCGTAGTGATCTCTGAGGTTGAAGAAATTGGAGGAGGGGGCAATAACACACGAGAGAGAGATCATGAGGTCTTTGCATCACAGATGAAGCTGGGACCAGTTTAGCTTTGGTACCACCCTGTCCCTCTGAATCTGTTCCGTGGGCCTCAGCTTCTGGTTGTGTTCAAGTCTTTCAAGACCCTTTGTGGTCTTGGCTGGAGCAGCATCCGTGCTGGATATCCTGGGGCTTGTGTCAGGGCCGGGGGCTGATGCTGTCTAAAAAATGAGGAAGGAATGAAGTGTCCTCTCTAATATGACACAAAGCCCTCATCACCCCAGCCATTTCCCAGTCTATTAATATTCATTTTGCACTAATGCGGGGTGAATACATTTGGCTGTTTGGCCAGAGCACATTCCTCATTTTTATGTCATACTCACAGAATGCATCAGGGTGATATATTGTGTATTTTACCATAATAGTAGACAATACAGCTCAGTATTTCACTGGGACAAGTAGCGAGCATGAGGCAAGGAGACAGCCGCTGCTGGACAGGGGGCGAGCGCAGGAAAACAGAAATAAATTAAAACGTATTAATCTGGAGCCAAAAGCCATTTCTCTGGTAAATTAAAAGCAGCAGCCTCCACCTCTTGTTGAGTTGCCCCATTAGGCTGCTTTAGGAAGGCTTGGCCAGGAGCTTCTGCTGGATGTGGCTACAAGTGTGGTGAGTTTGCTGGTCTCAGCTCTGCAGATGGCAAATCCTTGGGAAAAGGGCAGCATTTAGGTCCAGCGGAGGCCACCAAGATGCTCAGAGGGCTGGAGCAGCTCTGCTGTGAGGACAGNACGATGGTGCTGGGGACAAGGGCACAGGGCTGGGAGAACTGGGATGGTGCCAGGTACCCACAGCCAGAGGTGTGAAAGGAGGTGCCATGGTGCCAGTTTTCATGGCACAGCTGTGGTGGGATGGGGAAGGGAGGGAAGGAGGTGTAGCTCCTCGGAGGATCTGTGTGATGCCCTTGGAGGGGAGGTTGAGCAACGGAGAAGGAGGGAGAAAGGAACCTCAGAAGTGGCCAGTGAAGTCACGGTTACTGGATGGACTTTCCCCTCTTGCTTTATTTGTTCCCATGTTTTGCCCCCGGGCGCTGCTGTTTGATAATTTCCACCAAAGGGATCTAAAGAGTTGCTGTAAAGGGTAGTTCAAAAATCAATGGATGTTAGAAAGGGTCAAATGATGCCATAAAGAGATTAACAGCAGCATGGAGAGATAATATTCCCCTGACTGCGGAGCTGGCCCTGAGAGCTTTATGACAGGGAAAGAAAAGGGCAGAGGCAGGCGGGCACCTCTTTCCCTGCTTGACTTCTCCCCCTCCTGAAAGTTTAGGGGGGAAAGGGGCAGGATTGCTGGGGGCAGGGAGCAGGGAGATGGGAATGAGAGGAGACAGGCAGGTGGGCCATGCCGCCGCCTGATGAATTCTCCTTCTCATCCAGCCAAACTGCAGCTCTGCCGACAGCCCCTGCTAAATCAAGCAGGAGGAAACAACTTACTCAGCAGCCAGGCACAGGTTTATAGCACCAAGGTCAGATTTTATGAGGGTCCCCTGGAAATGCACAGGGGAAAACCAGCCTGGCTGTGTGTCACTGTCCGGGGGCTGGACATCGAAGCGGGGCGGGCAGTGTGCTAGGCAAGGGATGCATCCAGCCAGAGCAGCTTTCTCTTCTTTCTCCCCAAACCCATCCGTGTGACCTCCTCACTGAGCTGGGGAATAAAACCAGGAGCACAGCCCAGGGGACCCGAGGGCTGAGGAAGAGATGACATTTAGTGATCAGCTGCTCTGTGTGGGATTTGCTTTCTGCTTCTTTTTCAACCCTCCTTTGGTCCTGTGGCATGTTCTCTGCACTGACAAGAGTCCCACCTAGAAGCACATGGAATTAAATAGCTGTGTTTTCTCCTGTCTCTCTCCCAGGACGCTGCCTTCCGTGGTGGGGACGGGCGGAATGAGGCACAGAGAGCACTCTTGATGCCCACAGATCTGCTCAGGATGGGTGGAGGGGCCTTTATTTCAGTTTTGCAGTTGGCTGGGCTCATGGAAAGGACCTGCAGGAAGCGAAGGGACTAAACCCCCACTACTTTCAGCAAGGATTGTCTGGGAAATCTCAGCCTGACTCTCCCTGGAAGTTTTTTCCCTTGCAGAGAAGTCTCAGGCAGCTTTCCCAGGGACCAGGTGATGCCAGTGACCTGCACACAGGGACCTTGCTTCAAAGCCTGTGCAGTCCTTACAGGCACATCCCCTTGAGCCCTGCAGCAGTGACAGTTTACGGCAGGATAAAACCAAATCAAAGAATAACAGCCTTGTTTTCCTGGCATCACGTTGTAGATCTTAGTGCTGGAGGAAATTAAAAATCACACCCAGAGGTACCTGATGTTTCCTGGATGAAGAAGGGTCTTTCCTCCCAGGTGCTGCAGATGGCAGGCCTGGCTGGAGCCTCTCCAGGGTGGGAAGAACATGGGAAGAACGGGGTTGCATTTTGGGGCTGCGCTGGAGTGAATCAAGGTGTGAAGAGATGTGTTGAGGAGTCAGCAGAGCCATGTACTGTATTTAGCAAGCCTGAAAGGAAAAGAAAGCTTTGGATAACCCTTGAGAGAAGGTGACCTTGATCCACTGCCCTTTGAAGCCATGAAGGCATCTGCTTACTGGAAGAGACAGCTGCCATTTCATGCAGGAGCATTTCAGACAACATGTGCTAAGAGGACTGCACATGCTGGGCTCTTTGTGCTGCTCTGCTCGGGTGGCTTTCGGCCAGCCTCAGCTCAAAGCCCTCTCTCCCCCAGGAGGAACCTGCTGTGATTCTTTTGCCCTTGCCCAGAGGGACATTCTTCTCTCCCGCTTCCTTACTGAATGTAGCAGAGACCCTGGTGGCCACCAGGATGCCTGATCCCTCCCAGGGAAGCATTGTCCCTGCTGGGCACACAGCAGGGAACCCGGATTGCCCCAGCTGTTCCTGCATTTGGGGCAGAGCAGCCAGGAGCACCGGGCAGGGCTTCCAGACCCTGGCATGGACCAGCAGTTTGACCTTTGGTCAGTCTCCAAGACAAGCAGCATTTTGCTAACAGGCTTTAAACCTCTGGGTGTGCTGGCTGTGCTTTTTGCTGTATTGTCTCTTCCCTCTCTTGATCTGTTCCTTGTTAACACAAGGAGCACCTCTGCTGTGAGGACAGGCTGAGNGTGACATTTCATCTTCCTCCCTCTCTCTGCTTTTCTATAGCTTTGCTTCAGATTCTTCACCTGCTTCCCATTTTTTTCCCCTCTTCCCTGTCCTGCTGGTCGGGGCTGGCCGGGATGGGGTCAGCTCCTGGCCTGGCTCTCTTTAGGACTTTGTTTTCTCCCCTCGTACCCAGGTGACAGCAGATGAGAGAGGAGGGTGCTGCCACCAGATTTCTGTGCTCGCTTCCATCAGAGCTTCCTGCAGAGCCTGGGCGATGATTATCTCTGTAAACGACTGAAAGAAGTGTAGTGATAAAAGGATTAAGCTAGACATATTTCATTTTATTTATTTATATCTCCCTGCTCCTTCTCCCATCCCCCTTCCCGAGTTGTGGAGCATATTGTGCTGCAGCTGCTGCAGCTGTTCCAGGGAGCAGGGGTGACGTGGGGACGGGAGGGGGATGCCGAGTGGTCCAGGAGAGCACAGATGGGTGCCTGGGCAGGGGGTGCAAGGGGCTAAAGCAGGAGAGGGACTGCAGTGCCACCAGCTTTCTCTCCTTTTCCTTGGAAACAGTCTCCTGTGCGTTGCTCTTTTCAAGACAGGGGCAGGGAGGCCCCAGGAAAGGTGTCGTGGAGCTGAACCTGCACAGTATCTCAGCAGGTTGTGGACTAGAAGGGTCCGTGGCACATTCAGAGTGTCTCTGAACAGGAATTGTTGTAAAGAAACCCCACAAATTGCTGCTTGCCTGGAACCCCCGCGGGCACACCACAGTGGCACAGGGCTGTTCCCAGGAGCGGCTCTCGCCAAGCTGTTCCTGCAGGAGATCCCTGCAGATGCTTCTGGAAGCATCCTATTCCCAGTGTGAGTTTATTTCAGGTCTCTGTGTGTGTCTGCTGAATAGCCTGCAACCCACGGGTTCCTGCAGACGACCTGGTCTTGTCTGAGAACTCCCAGGGCCTGTGGCCTCCCCGATTTCCCTCGTAAGGGCTCCCGTGGCAGGGAGCCAGGGTGATTTCCAGCCCTGCTGGTGGCATCGGGGCTGGATGGGGCTGGAACCAAGGCAGAGGCTTGAGGCAGAGCTGTACAAAGCGATTTCCCCTGAATATTCAGGTTTTGATATTGCACCCACCCATCCCAGCTCCTTGGCACGGAGGGAGCAATACATGGTTTCAAGCTCCTCCTGGATCGAGCCCTGGAGGAACAAAACTGGAGATGATATTCCTGGCGAGGACTCCTCTCTAAAGTTCATTTGTACCGAGGTTGTATCTGTTCTGGTAAATATAACCAGCCAGGATCCAGTCCCTGGGCCTGAGGGGGTGTGATGTGGTGTGGTTTGTGCTGATACAGCTAAACTTTGGCCTCTCAGTGGTGACGGTCCCTGGCACATGCCGTGGCCTGAGCTGCCTCCAGAACCGTTTGGGAGAGCGCTGGCCGGGAAGTGTGTGAGCAGTTAAAGGGCTTGGATGGCTGTGATGTGGAGTCTGGAGCCTGTGCCCTGGCTCGGGTTTAGTTACCTATATCAATCTCTCCTGAGATGCTTTTGCAGAGTGGAAGGAGTCTCAGACTCACAGGTGGGAGCCAGGCGCTTGGGCTTGCTCTGCAGTGCAACGGCAGGGTGAGGCTGGAAGGGAGTGGAGGAATTTGGCTGGAGAGGGAAGAGTGATTCCTGGCAGGCTGGGAAGCCTCAGCGAGCAGGAGTGGAGGCAGGAGGACCCTCTCTCGGTCTTTTCCCCATTGTCTCGGTGCTGGCATGATGGCACTGCCTCTGCCTGTGTCAACGGGAAGAACTTGGCACCCTCTGTCTCGCTGAGAGCTGCGTGGAGACAAATCAGCTGCTCTATTTGTATGACTAAAGAGACCCAGGAGCACAATCATTCAGGAGCTGAAACAAAACGATGGCAGCGGTTGGGCCAACGCCTTCAGCAGTCCTAGGGAGATGGGAGCTCTTCAGGCAGGTGAAGGAGCAGCTCAAGCTGTGTAAAATGACTTCATATTCCCCTGGACCCTTGGGACCATGAAGTAGCCCTGAAGGGGCAGCAGCTGCACTGTGATAGCCCATCCCTGGGGTGGCATTGCAGATATTTGCCTGCTTGGTGCACAGTGGCAGCAGCACCCCTTGATGAAATCCTCCCATTTGTTCTGCCTCACGCTGTGGCTGCAAAGCAGCTGATGTTTACTGGGCTTTTTGTGCCTCCATCCCTAAACCTAGATCTAAAGTACTTCTCTTTGGGTTTATGGTCAGCAGCAGAGGCTGTAGGTGTGACATGACCCTCTGTGAGGTTGCCCAAGGGCCAAGTGTGCTGCCTTCCCAGCCTAAGGCCAGACCCATAGATCTAAGCAGGAGAAGCAGTTATGTCTTTTCAAGCGAGGCATTTAGAAGATGAAGCTACATCAGAAGGATCCTTTGTTGACTCCTGTCCATCCCTGGAGACCACAAGCCAGGTGAGATGTCCAGCCATTGCCTGAGGGATGGACATCTTAGAATCATAGAATCACAGAATGGTCAGAGTTGGAAGGGACCTTAAAGATCATCCAGTTCCAACCCCCCTGCCCTGGGCAGGGACACCTCTCCCTAGAGCAGGTTGCTCCAAGCCCCATCCAGCCTGGTCTTAAACACTTCCAGGGATGGGGGATCTTCTCACAGCCTGACACAACTCCAGATTCCCCCAGGCTGGCTCTTGCTGCGGTGGCTCCTCTCCACAAATCCCTGCTGGATTTCGCTTTTCCCTGCCCTTTCTCCACCATTTCTACCGTCCCTTCCCTCATTGCCCACAATGAGCAGAGCAACACAGCGTGGCCCAGTTTAATATTCCACAGATCCTCCCAGGCTGATAAATGAGAACAGGAAAGGGAAGGAGGGGGTGGGAGGCTGGTGCATGGGGGGGATATAAAGCCCTGAGCCCGCATTCAGAGCGGCAGAGATAACAATAAGCCAGAATAATGGTCTAACAAGTCGGAAATGTCACACACGATCTGGTGCCATTAACACAACATGGATCTGAAATATCACATAATTAGTTTTGTGCCTGTTGTTCTGATTTGGAGAGAAAAAAAATATTAAAGGGAAGAGATTTGGAGGGGGGCAGAGAGGGGAGTGCCAGCAAAGTGGACTCATAAAAGGGCGAAGCCTACAGCGTCTAATGTTTTTGGAATGGTACAATAAAGCTCTATCTCCTTACCCATGTTTGAGGCAGAGATTTTTATCTGGCAGTACGGGATAAAAAGAAATGAGAACTTGAAAAGGGTAGATAAAATTGCGATTGATCTCTCTAGGACTGCCTTGCCTCCTTTCAGGGAAGCTCGTGGGCCTCATGAATCGCTCCACCACTGAGACGCGTGATCCCCACTCTTTCCCATGCCACCTCGCTAAAAGATGAAAACCCCTGATGTTTTCAAGGCTTCTTTCTCCATCCCTCTGTAACCTGGTGCACAAACCTCCTGTTTGAAGATTGGGAAATGGCTCAGAAGCTGTTTGTCTCAGGAAGGCAAGCCTGATGAGCGGGTGTGTTGGGGACCCCCATCGCTGCCGAGGCACGTGAGTTCTCATGGGGACTGCTGTCTGGGGACGGTTGTACAAGGATTGGAACAGGACTTTTCCTTTTTTCAAAGGTGTTAGGGAAAGAAAAAGTTACAAATTTCACAGGGGGCAAACACTCTCAGTCCTATCCCACTGTAGCGTTGGGGTGTGAGTGACCTGGTGTACACGCAGAAGCCTCGTGAGTCTCTCCGGTTGTGTCAGCTGTACTCCTGACTGTATCCGGGTGGGATTAGGAGCAGCTTTAAATTGAGAGCAAAGCCTCTGGCTGGTGGGGACAGCCCCACAGCCTCTTTCAGCCCCGGCACCCCTCATTTGCCCACCCCTCCATCCTGGAACAACTGAGTGTTTTTGTGACCAACAGAGTCATGACTGGGATGGGGAAGGATTTCTTATGTGTGCTTTATTTGAAGTGTTCCTCTTTCCACATGCTTTTCCCAAAAAGACCTTTGGCTCACTGGAACATGAACGGCAAACCCTTTGCCTCTTCTTCCAGTGAGAAAGCTGGAGCTGCTTGTGGTAAATCAAGTGTGGATTTTGTTATCCCCTCTGGCAGAGAATCATAGAATCATGGAATGGTCAGAGTTGGAAGGGACCTCCAAGATCATCCAGTTCCAACCCCCCTGCCCTGGGCAGGGACACCTCCCACCAGCCCAGGCTGCTCCAAGCCCCATCCAGCCTGGCCTTGAACCCCTCCAGGGATGGGGCAGCCACAGCTTCTCTGGGCAACCTGTTCCAGTGCCTCACCACCCTCACAGCAAAGAATTTCTTCCTATTATCCAATCTAAATCTCCCCTCTTCCAATTTAAAACCATACCCCCTTGTCCTATCACCACACTCCCTGACAAGGAGTCCCTCTCCAGCTCTCCTGGAGCTCCCTTCAGGTGCTGACTCAGAAGTCCCCTTCTCCATCCCCAGGGTGGCCTCTGCGAGGTTGATGGATGCCTCAGTCCTGCTGGTGTGGACAGGTACTAATCACCCATGGGTGCTTTTCCAGGCAATGTTAGCTGAGAGGCTGAAGGTCCACACGGTGCACAGAGACCAGAGCTGGATTTGCCAGGTTGTTTTTCGGAGGGGAGATGGGAAGGACATTTGCTCCTGCTGCTTGCTGTTGCCCTGTCACTGCAGAGAAGCTTTGCACCCATCCAGGCCCATGCTATCCCTTTCCCTGGTCTGTCCCAGTCCAGGAGAATAGAGAGCAGAGGAAATGTGCTAACCATAGATTTGAATTTTAATGCATAATGAAGCTTTCTATCTTTTTTTTTTTTCTTTTAATGTGCCAATTGCTAATCACTTTTAAACATATTCCGGGGAAGAGGTACTTTAAAACAAAAGCGTCTCTCTTGTGCCAAAGGCAGGGGTTGCTGTGTCCAACTCCCGTCTCCAGAGCATGCCGGTAGGATTGGGATTCAATTAATTTGGTCCCAGAGGATTCATCCCTTTGCCTGCTGAGGGCCGGGTACTGACAGCAGCGCTGATCTATGGCTCGCTGCTCGGGCCAGTTGTGACAGGAGGCTGCTGTCACCGCTCGCTGTCACCTCCAGAGCCAAAGCCCTTCGCACATGAGACGGGGGATTCAGAGAGGGCTGAGATGCAGCTGCCCCTGGGGTGGAGCACGGCAGCTCTTCAGCAGAAGAAAGGGAAAAGTATTCAGCCTGGAGAAGAGAAGGCTCCGGGGAGACCTGAGAGCAGCCTTCCAGGATCTGAAGGGAACTCCAGGAGAGCTGGAGAGGGACTCTTGGTCAGGAAGTCTAGTGACAGGACGAGGGGGAATGGTTTTAAATTGGAAGAGGGGAGATTTAGATGAGATCTTAGGAAGAAGTTCTTTCCTGTGAGGGTGGTGAGGCACTGGAACAGGTTGCCCAGGGAAGTTGTTGATGCCCCATCCCTGGAAGTGTTTAAGGCCAGGCTGGATGGGGCTTGGAGCAACCTGCTCTAGGGAGAGGTGTCCCTGCCCAGGGCAGGGGGGTTGGAACTGGATGATCTTTAAGGTCCCTTCCAACTCTGACCATTCTATGATTCTATGATTCTATGATTCCTGTTCATGCTGAGCAGAAGTGAAAAATATTAGGGCTGGGGAAGGAGCAAGTTTTGCTTTTGACACGAAATTCTGAGGCATCAGTTTTTCCTTTGACTCTGAAGCGAATGTTAAAAATTCTGAGGAAGCATATGTTCTCCCAAAATTAAACATTTCATTTCTATTTCAGCCTTCGCAGCTTGCCGGTATTTTTAAAATACAAAAACAATGATTTTGTTGGGAAAGATCATTTTGAACATGATTTTAGACTTTTCAAAACGCTTTGTTTCATTTTTAAAAACTGAGAGACTATTGAACAGTGTTTTGTGAAATGTGGCGATTTAAATGAAAATTGATTCGTTTTCTTTTGTTGGAAAGTAGTGCTTTGAGGAAAATTTCTGATCTGCTCTACTAAGATAGACAAGGTCCGTGTTATATATTGGCCTTCACCCAGACAGGGAGGCAGCTCTTACTGCAAGACGCACAGGGAAGCTTGCATGGAATCATGGAGTGGTTGGGAATGGAAGGAACCTTAAAGACCATTGAGTTCCAACCCCCTGCCCTGGGCAGGGACACCTCCCACCAGAGCAGATCCTTCAAAGTCCCATCCAGCCTGGCCTTGAACCCCTCCAGGGAATGAAATGCAATGCTATGAATGAACTATGTTATCAAAAAAGTCATACACCGATGTAAAGAATTACATTTCTTCTAGCATTTTGCAGGGAATTTCACCAGAATGATGCAAGTTGATTTATTCCTAAAGCTTTTTCTTCTGTCTGTGTGTGACTCTGGTTGCAATCCTACCACCTCCAGCTGGACGCACATGCACCATCTAAGGAGTCATTGCACGTGTGGTCACAGGCTGTACCACATCAGATGCAGCTTCTGGAGCCTTTTTAGTCTTTTGGAGTTTTCTGGATCTCCAGCCATGGAAATAGGCTGCAGGATGAGCTTGCCAATGCTAGTTCTCCCATCCATTTTAGCATGCTTGAGTTCTCACCAGACCCCTAACACCACGTCGAGTGTCTGCTGAGAATAGAAGTCCCAGAAAACCAGGCAAACCCCACCAGTTCTGTACCTTTGAGTTGGGAGGCTAAAATTGAGTCCTGCCCCAGCCAAGAGGCTTAAAAATAAATGGGCATCCGAAACTAGAAATGTTTTAGTACAGATGTTTCAGGTGGTAGCAAGGACAGGGTGGGGGTAGCCCACCAATAATGTCCCCTGCTCAGCCCTGAGGTAATTGTGAGCAGATGACAGTGGCAGAGGGGAGGAGCAGAGGAACCTGATGCCAGGTGGGCACTGCAGCACCTGGAGCTGATAATGAGAGGCCATAAATCTTCTTGACCAGAGATGAGGGTGGGATAGTCAGGGTGTTGGGGAGGGGAAGTGTGTAAGTGAGGAGAAATTTAGGTATGTTGTTTGAGCTTCAGGGGAGAAAAGCCTCTGCAGAAGCCTGGGAAGGACTGTGGATGATGGCTGCTGAAGGGTGAGTGATTTGAATGGGAAGAACCCATTCAGAGCCTTTCAGGATCTGAAGGGAACTACAGGAGAGCTGGAGAGAGACTCTTTGTCAGGGAGAGTAGTGATAGGGCAAGGGGTAATGGTTTTAAATTGGAAGAGGGGAGATTTAGATTAGATATTAGGAAGAAATTCTTTGGTGTGAGGGTGGTGAGGCACTGGAACACGTTGCCCAGAGAAGCTGTGGCTGCCCCATCCCTGGAGGGGTCCAAGGCCAGGCTGGATGGGGCTTGGAGCAACCTGCTCTAGGGAGAGGTGTCCCTGCCCATGGCAGGGGGGCTGGAATTTGATGATCTCCAGATCCAGGTCCCTTCCAACTCTGACCATTCTATGATCCTATGAACCCAGTGACTGCAGGTACACTTTGCTGGATGTGGTTTGTGGGTGGAGAAGAAATGACCTCTTCTAGTCTCAGTTCTTCCCTCTCCCTCAGTTGCGATGTTGGATTGTGGCAGTGGTTGTGTTGCACCACTCCTCTACATGGGGACAGGCTGGTGGGTGCGGGATGAGGGGCTGGTACCTTGAGGCAGGGGTACCCTGGCCTCAGGGTGGGCTCTGCTGTGGCTGGTTTGAGAGGACAAAGAAAGTTACCCTCCTGGGGGAGCAGGCTGTAGGCCAACTGCTTCCTGGGCTCAGAGGAGCAAAGCGTGTCTGCCTTTCCATATTTGTGGAGGTTGTAGTACCAAATCTTTCTTGGGAAAGGGCTTCCACGTTGTGCAACTCAAAGAATAAAGAGGGAGGGAAAAAAACCACCAGCAAAAGGAAGCTTGCAGCCCTTTAAGGATCAGCTCTTCCCCCCCTCCCCAGCTCCCCGTGACCATGAGGATTAGAAGCATCCCATCTTCTTCAGTTGTTTCAGAAAGTGATGTTAAGTACAGTGCCTGAGACTCCAGGACCTGAGGGCGTGCAATTCCCTGACCTCGTAAAATCATGACTTGGCAAATCCGCGTGAGCTGCAGAGCTGTTCATACTCTTAACCTGCATTTCTCCCAAGCCAATTAGGCTGAGTTTGTAGTGAGGGCAATAATGGCTGGGCACACTCCTTTGAGCCAATAATGTAGGTGGCTGGAGGAGACGAGCGGCCTGCTAATGAGGGAAGGGCTGCCTGCTGGCCATGCATAGCTAATGACCCCCGTCTCCAGCAGTCCGTGGCCAGGCAGAACAAAAAAAAAAATGAATCTATTTCCACCAAGTGCTTCATTACCATCCAGCTACACTCAAATGAACAGCTCGGTTCGGTGGCGGGAGGGGAGGGTGATGTGACTGGGACGTGGCATTTTGGGGAAAGGCAGCAGGTTTTCCCTGCGTTGTCCTGGATAAGCCCCTCTGCGTTTTTGGGGGTTGCTGTTCTATCCCCTCCCCGCCTTTGCTCTGAGGGTCGTGTCAGGGGTAAAAGGGATTGACTAGGCACTGTGGGTTATGGTGGAGAGGAGGAGTGCCAAAATCTAGAGGTTTTAGTGTTGCAGTTTGGAGATACCTGTCTGGTTTAGCATCTGTCACTTCTGCAGCCTCTTCTAGGGGCTAATACCTTCTGGATTCGGGGAGGGAGCAGGAGAGCCCCAAGATTTGTAATCCCTGTGGAACACAGACGTTTCTCCAGGTTTGATCCTTGCCTGGTGAAATCAGTGTCGAAGATGCAGATGTGCCTGGGCTCTTGTGCATCTCTGCTCCAGGAGAAGTGTGCACCTTGATCTGAGGTGACCTGGTGTGGTGCAGGGGAGGTACCTGGTGGCACTGGTGTGAGCAGCCCAGCTCCGAGTCCCCGTGCCCCAGAGCTGGGCTGTGCCAGAGGCTGTGGCAGTGTCTGAGAAGGCTCAGCTTCCCGCCTGCTCCTGTTTCCCACCGTGTGATGGAGGGGAGGGCAGGAGGAAGGTGGGCAGGGTAGAAAAATCTGCTGAGACACTTCTTCCTTTCAACAGATTAAACTCTTCTTGCAGAGCTCCTGTGTGTCTTCCCCCTCCCACTTGAAATTATAAATACATTTTTCAGTGAGTTAGTGAAAAATTCAAGCTTCCTACTGTCAAGGCCCCATCTTCTAGCCGGGCCCTGTGCGATCTGCATGTGTCAGTTGATTTAGCCTCATTGGGTCTCTGTGGTTGGTAAAATGTAGTGAGATGCCTCCAAGATGCTAAAGAAACAGAAACAATTGCTGTTGGGCTAATTTATTACTGTTTAGCAGAGAACAAATACATTTTTAAAGGGATAATGGTGAATTAAAAATCCTATTAAGCAGATTTGCTTACCTAGTCCTTAGTAACAACTTGGGCTTAGATCTCACAGTGGCTTAAATGCGTGTGCTCGCAAGCCCGAGGAAACCTAAAAATCTCTGTGGAATCAAGAACATGGATATTAAATGTAAAATGATGAAAAAATAGAAAACCCCCAACATATCAGCCTCTTGCTCTTGGTGCCAGCAGTTTCCTCCTCATTTTTCTTCTGCCTTTGCTTGGAAAATGAAAATCGATGAGGTCAGTTTTACTTCTGTTCCTAGTCACTGCCAAATTGGTGGCCTCGAGGCGGTGCTGGTTTTGCAGGAGTGTGCTATTGATGTTGCTCTCATCTGTAGCACTTGACAGTGGCAGAGAGAAGCCCTTGCTGGCCACAGAGACACTACCTGTCCATACTGGTGGGTTGCACCTCACCCTCTGCCTCTGGGGGTCTGTGGGATGCGATGCTGCTCCCCCAGGTACACGAGGAGAGTGTTGGTTGGATGGATTTGGAGAGCTGGCTGCTGCTGTCCAGTGTCAAATGGTCTGTGCTGCCAAGGATTGGCTATCCAGGGATGACCCAAAGCAGGATTCACTGCCAGATATTATTCTGAAAACTCATTTTCTTGGGCTCCTGGGTGGAGACTGTCAACCTTCTTCAGATGTTTCTTAACTTGCCTTCCACACCTGTGCAGCAACAATAGCTCATGGGCTGTTCTGCTCCCTGCAATTCCCACCTTCCCTTTGAACTACAAACGCCCAGGTGTAAGGCTCCTAGAATTAGTAGGAATCAGCTTTTCTTCAAGTTGTAGTTGGTATTGTAAGTCAAAGCCAGAATCTTTCTGCACTCCTGGGCCAGACTGGCATTTATTTATTTTGTTAGCTACAGTTTTTTGTGTGTTCTGGTGCAGATAGTGGGTGGTTTGCTAATTCTGCTATGTGCAGGCTTTTTTGGGACCTGGAGCAAGCATCGTGGAGGTGGCCCTGGCTGCAAAGGACTAGCATGGGTGAGGGGTGTTGTGGCAGGGGAAAGCACCAGAATTTGAGCAGGCTTTGTGTGGCCAGAGTTGGTACACTCTGGACCCATGCCCTGTGATTTCTACTGCCTGGCTGGCAAGAGCTGACATCTGCNAGTGTGTGCAGATGTGAGCAGTGCAAAGCCAGAATGCAGCCTCAGTTCCTCAGCTGAATTACTGCTGGTTTCAGCAAACCTTGAACAGAGAGCACGTGCTGGAGTGTTTTGAGCAGGCACGTGTGCCTGTGGTGCTTTGCTGTGAAGATGGCCCAAGAAGGTCCTACACGGCTCCCTTGGCTACACTGACAGAGCTCTTTATGGAGCTTTACTCTACATTTCATCACTGAAATAGCCTGGTTGTAAAACACAGCTCCTGATAGCTCTACCAGCTCAGCGGAGATGTGCAAGCACCTTGTGAGCTGTGGTGTGAGGGCAGGAACAAGCTGCTGGGATGAGGAATGGTGGCTGTGGGGGAGAATTTGAGCAGGCTTTGCATGGCCAGAGTTGGCACACTCTGGACTGATGCCCTGTGATTTCTACTGTGTGGCTGGCAAGAGCTGACATCTGCTGAGATCCAGCTTTTGGGTGAGCTCTGGCCTAAAAACAAGATGTGTAGAGCCGTTTATTTCCATCACTTGGAAAATGAAGTTGTAGGGGTGGTGCAAATAAACCTCTCGCCCAAAAGCGCTGCTTAGCACAGTGCTGGGCTCTCGCTGTGGTCACCAGCACTCTGCTTCTTCCATGCAAGCCTTGTCCCTTGCAGATCTCAGTGTTTGCTGGAGTCTTCTCTCTCCTGATGTCACCAAACCTGGCAATCCAAGTGACAGTCTGCAGTGAGGTCTGCCCTGCCCACACAGCGTGGGGGGGCCGGTCCCCGAAGACCAGTCGCCACTAGCTCTTCATTAGCAGTTGACTTGCTGAGGAAGAGACCCCAGGGAGGCTGGAGGCAATTCTTGCTCCAGGCACCCACTGGTTTGTGCCTGCTCTGTCCATATTTCAATTTTTTTGAGATGTTAGTGAGTCCTGTGCATGTTCTTGTTGGCAATGACATGTGCTATAATTCCTGTAGCAAAAAATATACTTGTGAACGCGTTCCTTGGGAGAAGCGGTGAGTTCAGATGACGGCTTTCAGAAATCTTTCCTCACTATTTGTACAATGGCTTCTATTTATGTGAAAGTACAGCTTCTGTAAGCGCCCTAAATTTGAGCTGAGTTTGGTAACGAGGTTGGGTTTTTTTTTCAGCTGAGATGAAGTTTTGATAGTCAAAACACTTTGTTTCGGATGTACGAAGCAGTTTTAAATTACTCTTTTTGAGCAAATTTCCCTGGAACTAATCCTTTATCTTACATATGAAATACTTGAGACCAGCACTTGGATGCTTTGACACAGAAGCAATGTTTTTCCAGTTGGGGCTGGCCTTAAAATGCTTCTGGGGAGGGAATTGGGCTCATTCAGCAGTCCAGAATTCATACAGCTGTGCCAGCATCTTGCTTAGGTGCCATCTGGTCATTGCCTTCCAACTCAATGGCAGTGGTCGTCCAGGCAAGGAGAAGAAACTGCATGAAGTGACCCATTGCAGAGCATCATTAACTACTGAAAATAGAGGATATTGGTCCTGTGACTGTTACTGAGCTGCAGGGATGCTAGGTGACCCTCATGACTGTCATCTGTCTGATTGTACCTTAGGTTGCGATGCCCTGTGGTTGAATCTGATAAAAAAAACAAACCAGGAGATATTTTGATGTGAAAGTAACACCTTCCTACGAAAAGGGCCGCCTCTTTCTATTTTTAGTCTGTCACAGAGCTATCACAAGCTGCTTTGTGACTTGTGGTATGCTTTTATTGTGCTAGATCCACTGGGCAAATGTTCTTCAAAGCAGGCTTTTTTCTTTTCTTCCGCAGGCAGGTGTTAGCCTCCGTGTGCAGGAGAGCAGAGGGAACCCTTCTGGGGAAAGCAGGAGCCTCGTGGTGTATCGGTGTCCTCCTCGGGCTGGTGGGGCAGGATGTTCTCTGTGGTCCAGGAGCTGGGTGGATGTGAGTCATGCCTTGCCCTTGCCATTCCCTCGCTTCCTGAGCCGGCCTCACTCATCTCTCTGAGCACAGGATGTGGCTGGCTTTATTTGGAATGTTACAAGCATCCCTGTCTGAGTTAATTGACCAAGACAAATTTTGTTAAAAAACCTTGACATTAATAATGAGAAATAAGAGCTGGGAGGTAAAACACATGCTCTCTAGACATGCATTAGCAGCACCCCCACCCTTCCAGACTCCTCCTGAGGTAGTGTGGCAGAGAGCTTAGGTCAGTTAGTTTTAAAATTAACTTCTAGTCCTCAAGGCAGCCTTTAAATAGAGTGTTTGAGCTGTGACTATCACTGGTCTTTTTAGGCTGTGTAAGGGTGTGAGTCAAGGGAGGATGGAAGAGCACAGACCCAGGAAAATTGTAACTGCCAGTGGCTGGTTTTGTGCCTGATCCTGGGCTGATCCTTCATTTCCAGCCCCTAGACCCTGCAAACTGAGCTGGGATGTGGTGGGCTAATTAGCACCAAAATGGGGATGTTTATCTCCTCCAAGGGACAGTTTCCTCATGCTGTTAGGCTGTACTTTGCAGCCCTAATCTGCTCGCTGGGATAATGTAATCCAAGTGGATGTTATTCCTGCTCCTCTCACCTTGGGCACCCATCTGCTGATGGAGCTGTGGGGAAGGCTTGGCCTTTTTTGCAGGTGAAGGGACCAGCTAATGTTGCTTTGGGCACCAAACCTGTACTGGGAAGCTCCATCAACCATTTCTTTCTCTTATCTCCCAGGAGATACACAGATTCCTTGTATAAAGGCAAGGGATAAGGGGGGGAAATTTTCTCAGGTTAAAAAGAAAATAATAAGGAAAGCCTTGAATGCCTTCCAAACCTGGTAAAGCAGGTGAGGCTCCTGAAAAAGCACCTGCTTCTTGGCTGGTGTAGTGATGTGACCACCTAAGCTGCAGTGACAGCCTTTCCCGGGTCAAAGCATGGCAACGTTCATGTTCCTCTTCATTTTCCCTTCGCTGCCTGTGGGGAGGAGTCTCCAGCAGAGCTATGAATGTTCTAGTGTGAATCACATAATATATTTCTCCAAAGAGGCGAAGTTATCCCCGTTTGCTACTTCCAGGCCCAGGTAGAAATCTGTGTTGAAACGATGCTCCTGAGAGCATCAGGCCAGCAGTAAAAGGAATGTCTTCATTTGCTTCTGGAAACAGGCAGAAACTTGATGCTTGGGATGGCTCCTGTCCAAAGTCACGGTGCTGTCCTGGTCTCTCCTGGGATGCTCTACTCCCTCACCTTCCCTTAGTGATGTGTGTTTTGCAGGTGATCCATCAGCTGGCATCTTTTTCCGAAGTGGCAGGACTGCAACCGTACATCTCTGATCGATACCGCCCAACCTTGACATGGAATCAGTCACTCGTAGCCAGCTCATTACTGCTGGCTAACCGTTTGCCTGCAGCAGCCCCTTAACAGCCTCTCCCGGCTGCTGCCGAGTCACACCAGGAGTGTTTAGCAGCCTTATTTACATGCAGCATTTCACCAGTCCCTCCTTCCCCCTGCTCACAGCTTGCCATCTGCTCCGGAGCCTCAGAGGAGGCGAGGTTGCGACGCGGGGAGAGGAGCATCCTTGCCCGTGTGTTGTCTCTATGGTGACCGAGTGCCCTTCCTCCTGGAGGCTGGGGGGGAGCTGGTCCCAGCTTTGCCCATTTTAGGCCTTCTCCGCTAAAAACTTTCCATTTTCCAGAAGATTTTTGGCGTTGTGCTTTGCTTTCATTCTGGCTTTGAAGCTGATTTTAGTTACAGCGATTTTTAATCCACTGTGTGTTTCAGTCTTCTCAACTGTGCTCGCACTCTCCAAGGGATGAAGGAGGCTCAGATGCTCTTCCTAGAGAGCAGCTTTAAAATGGCAGTTTATTATTTATAAATTGGGGGACGGATGAGGTCTGGGAATAGAGTTCCTGCGAGTCTATTAGCTGGGCAGGTTGTGCCCTGTGTCACTGCAAAGACACTTTCCTTTATATCAGCAGCAAAGTCTTAGACTTGACTCCTGACCTTGGTCATGAGCCATTAATGATCTGTGAAGGAAGGAATACACTGACACAGGCACATTAGGGGGTATTTGGTACATCAGGATGTCAGTGATTTACAGGAGCAAACTCAGAGTATGAGGTTTATTTAAATGGCTTTTACTTAAATGGGAAGTCTAAGTTTCAGCCCTGGCCTCTGATCTTCATGAGAAGAAACAATTTCTCTCCGGGGAGGGAGGATGTGGGTGATGGTGAGAGATGAAGTGTGTATGTGGGCAGCAGGGCTGGAGAAGCAGCTGGAATGGAATGGTGGACAGCGGGAAAAGGGAGCAACAGCACTGGAAAGGGAGGGAGGTGGTGTTGGAGACAAGTGTTGTTGGTTGTGTGGCACTACCAGGGACCTCTCCTCTCCTTGCTGAGGTGACTCTCCTCTTCTTCCTCACGTAGCTTCTTACAAGGCAGTGTCAAAGGCCCAGGCGTGCAGTGCTGTAGCAGAAATGTCAGGCAGAGCAGAATTTGTGTGTTTGCTGCTTGTTGTGATGTGTGTGATGCTCAGTTGTGATGTAGGAACCCCCTGCGCAGAGCTGAGGGGCAGTCCTGCCCCCAAATTCCCAACATCAGGAGTGTGGGTCAACCTGGTGTATGTGCCATCCCTGCCAAATAGAAGTGATGTTTCTGTGAATCTTAACTAGTTTGCTAAATTACTTCAAGTGATTATCCTGTTTCTTTTCTGATGAGGGAAAATCTTATTTAAATACATTGAAGGCAAGACTTTATTCTTAGGCATTTGGGGAGGAACTGGCAGTGCTGGTGAATAAATTGTGTTAAAAGTATCTTTAGCCTGATGTTAAAGATGGGAAGGCCTGGTCCAGGAAGCGATGGGTGAGGAATGTTTCCTGATCTTGTGTCTAGGATTGATTTCCATCTTGGTTTGTTTTCAGTGGTGAGATAAAAATGGTTGCTTTTAATTTCCCTTTTCCAGTGGAAACAGTGTTTTTTGAGTACTGAGGAGCATCATCCACAACATTTAATGCCAGGGAGGGAAAGGCCCTTTGATCTTGGTGGAGATTTGAAATTGCAGAAGGTTGGCAGTTAAGTGTTGTCAGGATCTGTGGTTGAGCAGCTGGCAGAATCTTGGAGCTTGACCCCCACTAAAGGATCGTGAGCAGATACCCAAAGGCTGTCTGCCCCTCACAGTGTGGGGCTGTCCTTGCCATCAGCACATCTGCACTGCACCCTGCGTGGAGACCGCGGGCATGGGGTGTCTGACTCGGTGACCTGAGGTTTTTGTGCCTCTGCCTTTCCATGGGGAGGTGGACAGTGCTCCTGGGAAAAGCTGGGTCTCTTGGCACGTTTGACAGACTACTGCCAGCCTCTCGGGGCAGGGCAGGACCTTAACTGCTTGTCTTGCTGCTGAGACCAGGCTTGTGCAGGGTGTCTGCTCCCTCAGCGACATCCACAGACCCTGGGAAGTTATGAATGCTCCCACCAAGGGAGAGGCTGCACCGTTGTTAGCTGATAGGATTACAGAAGAGGATTATGCAGGAGAGACTCTGAATGCTGAAATCACAGGAACACTTCAGTCATTGTCTGTGCTTCCTGCCACAAGCAGTCCTTGAAGTATGAGGCATGGTCGTAGGAGAGCAGGCTCAGCACAGCACTGTGCACCAGCCTTGCTCCTCTTCTGATGTTGTCTTCCATGCCCTGAAGGAGCACAGCTCTTCCAGTTCATCTGGGACTCTGTCCTCACATCAGTTGCTAATGAAGGAGAATTTTGTGTTTCAGGGTAAGAATTTTCGGCCTCTGTTTCTCCTCTTGATTTCAAGAGCTGAATGTGTGGTTTTAGAAGAGAGGAGTTTGTGCGAGGCTCTCCTGAGTACAAATGTAGCTCCAGAGACTTGGAAGTCAAAGGCAGCCTGAAATGGCTTTGCAGACCAACTTTTATGCAGCAAAGACTGTCTGCAGTACAACCAAAGTTATTTATTGTAAATTTTTCTTTCCGAAAAGTTTGCCCCTCTCCTCTTAAGTTGGAATCAGACAGCAGATTCCTTTTCTTTTATGCGAGAGACGTTGGAGCTTCTCTGTGGGGTGAGGTAAAAATAGGTCATCTTGACTTGTTACACAAGTTCCTGGATTTTGTTTCCCTTGGAAAAATTGTTAGGAAAAAAAAAACATAACTCCTTGGCTGGATGGATGGCATGAAGATGAGAGAGTTGGGCTGGGTGGAGAGAAGGCTGGGCTAGAAAATTGTCTTGCTTCCCAGGAGGCCAGTTGAAGGTTCTGAGAACACCCATTGCCCACCAACTAGGTTGTTGGTAAAGTGGGTGGGCTTACATATATATATATGGAGATGGATATGGAGAAGTTGTTAGACTCCTGATCTTTGTGATCTCAACACCTGAGATGGTCCATCTTCCCTGCAAACTGGGTGCTCTGGGGTGAGTAGGGCCACACCAGCACAGATAACACAGCACTGGGGTACAACCTTCATACCCTGCCCGAGGCTGGGAAGGTCCTGGTGGAGCAAGGGGATACGTGTCAGCAAGGTCTGAGCAACTGTCTAGTCCATCTCCTGCCTTCTCAGCCAGACCTCAGCCCCCTCCGCTGCGGTAATCCAGATGCAATCAATCTGGCACTTTCAAATATTTATGAATCATTGATGAATTTTTTTGAAGTCAGAAGTTGTAGCTTTCATGGAATTTGGTTTGATTAGCTGGAAAGTCAATATTTTCCCTGTGCGGTGTCTGAGCTGCATTAATTCCAGCCCAGGCAGCAGCAGTAACAGCACTGCAGTGCTAATGGCTCTCTGCCCGCAACGCCTGGCGTTTGGGTAGTCTGGGATGAGCTTGGAGCATGTGGAGGAACCTCAGAGAGAGGATAATAAAGCAGTACAGCTCATGGTGAAAATTGGCAGAGGCAGGTAAAGAAAAGGCCTACAGCAATGTTTGGGAATCTGCAAGATGAGGCGTTGAGGCTGCCTTTCTTGATAAGTCATCTCTTCCAGCGCATCCAAACAAGGCGGATTGCTTTTTACCACAACCCCCACTAACTTGTCTTAAAAGAATAAAGTACCTTCAGTGGCATGAATCAGAACCCCATGGGATCAGGCCTTTATTCGTTTTGTCTGATGCAAATAGGAAATTGATAGGTGAGCAAAGTTATCCTTGTCTTTACAGAGGAGGGAGCTAAGCCGTAGGGGAATTGTACGAGCTCAGTGGAGGCACAGGCACCACCTCTTTCTTTCTGTCTCTTTGTGCCACGATAGACATTGCTCAGACTGGAGATCCCACCTCTCCCATTCATGTCTGGAACATAGAATCATAGAATGGTCAGAGTTGGAAGGGACCTTCAAGATCATCCAGTTCCAACCCCCCTGCCATGGGCAGGGACACCTCTCCCTAGAGCAGGTTGCTCCAAGCCCCATCCAGCCTGGCCTTGAACCCCTCCAGGGATGGGGCATCAACAGCTTCCCTGGGCAACCTGTTCCAGTGCCTCACCACCCTCACAAACATCTGCCCTCTTTCAAATGAACTGTCCTAGGAACCAAACAACTTCTGTGCTAGTTTGCTGTGGCTGAACAGGCTGCCCAAGAGCTTGTTAGTTGTCCCACAGCGGGGCAGGCTGTAGACAGAGCTTCCTGTGCTCTGAGGGTGCGCATCTCAGCATCTTTGAGACACGCATTACAGTGAGTGTGCCTGCATCTGTCAGGACCTGGATATTTTGGGGTCATCCCAGGGGTTAGGTGCCTGCAGTGGAACGTCATGTTCTGGGGTGTTTCCTTTAAATGCACATGTTGTGGTGTAGTTCTGTTAGACCAAAGAAACTCAGTTTGCAGCAAGAAATGTTTGTGATGACCTGTGCTCCCTGGACAGAGACTGCTCAGCAGGGGCTCAGAAGGTTGTCTGCTGTGTGGGGGTGAGATCAGCCTTTGGGAAGCTCCGTGGACCTCTCTGATGATCAAAAGTGCCGCGGCCAGGACTTCATCCTGGAAGGCAGCCTTAGCCGTGGTGATGAGGCCACAGGGACGGGAAGGCCAGCCAGGGCCTTGAGTCAGGCTTCTCCTTGATCTCTCCACATCAGGAGCTGTGAGACAGGGGCCTGGTGAGGTGGTGATAATGGGATTACAGAGCGCTTGGGGATGCAGTGACTGTTTCAGCTGGAGTCGCTCGCGTGTTGCAGGGTTGTCACATTGCTGTGGTCTGGCTGAGAGGTGATGAAAGGCACGAATAGCTGCACGGTTCTCAGGCTGGGATGAGCTGAGATCCTGGCATTAATCGTGCGGATCACAGGTTCTCTGACATGGTAGCTTAAAGGCAGCAAGGGATGCAAGGAAGCGTGAGCTAAGAGCTGACTGCACCAGTAGCACCACTAACCTCTGGCTTCCAGCACTCCAAGTGGAATTTTTGTGGTGAATTTACATAGCTTGTAGCTTCCATTCATCTCCTGGTGTGGTCCCTCAGTTGTGAGCTGATCTAGCCTAACTTCTAGGACACCCTTGTGGCAGTGGCATCCGTGTGAAAGGCAGAAGTGATGACAATCCCGTTTTAAACTTCTCAGGCTCTTTGGCAGTGTGAGGTGAGCGGTGATGATGCCCAAGCTCTCCTGAAGGAGGGAATGCAGTGGCAGGCTGAGAGCCTTTCCCAAGGGCTCCCAGGTTGTCAGATGCTGAGGCTTGAGGAGCGTGTACAGATGTGCACACACAGCTGGTCCCTCAGGAGGGAAACTGCAGTAAGTGCTGGTGAGAGAGATGGCAGATCCTCATGGATTTATGCTGATCACAGAGGTGCTAATGCCTCACTTTTATGGCTTGATCTTTCTCATGGCTGCTAATAAATACAAACCAGTTCATCTTCTGCTTTGGCTCTTCCTGTGACATTTCTTTAAATTTGGTGAAGTTGCTGATACACAGATTGTCTTGCCCCTCACCATGAAGACACCTGCCCTGGGGTGACCCCGGCTCTCGCTGTGATTTCTGCTGCAACGCTTTATTCCTGACTTGATTCAGGAGGGATAAGGCTGCATTCAATCATGCTCCACAGGGTGCTAAAAGCCCGTGGTCTGGGTGATGCTCTGTGTAATCTGCCTCGTCAATACCCATCGCTCACACACACAGCGGTGGGGAGGCTTTTGCCAGCTGAGTGGGTGCAACACAGACTTTCCTTCCCTAGCCCAGCAATTCTGCTTGCATTTCAAGTATTTTTCTGTCCATTCCGGGTTCTTGAAGCATGTAGCAAAGACGTGCCATCTTCACCCCCAGGAGATGTGTGTGGTGCAAGGACTTCCTCATTACATACAAGGGAAGGATCTTCCTTCAGAGACAGCTGTGGGGGGCATTGCCATCTAGGCCTCTGCCTTAGCTGTTGGATCGTGTTCCCGTTAGTCACCTCCACAGGAGCCAAATCAATCCATTGCTACTTCACAGTCTTCCCTGCAATTGGAAGATAAACAGCTCTTTTAAGGCAAAGGAATGTCAATTATTTGGAAACTCTGCGTTCTTGTTTTGGCAGTGAATGAACTCACCTGGAACACCAGAGCTCCCAGGGCTGCAAGGTCTGGTTCCGTACCAGCTCATGCTAAGGTAAACCCAATGTATGGTGAGAGGGGAAAGCCCAAAGATCTTCCCTGAAGGCTAGAAAGGTAGCTCATTGCAGGGGTCTGGCCATGGCTTTCCACAAATGGTGCTGGTTTTGGGTGTGCTGGCTCACATTTGCAGGGCATTTGTGCTTTGTTTGCCTCCCGTGGCAAACCCAGCTGGCAACGGGAAACCCTTCTCTTGCAGAGAGCGCTGGCTGAGATGGAGCAGGGGAAGAGGAAGGTCACTTGACAGGGGAGGCAGGTGCAGCTGGCTGTGGGAAAGGCTCGGGAAGGCAGTTGGGACAACTTTATGAAACATGTATGATGTGCACAGCAGCCAGATCTTGTATGTGCTTGGCTGTCATCGTTAGTGTGATGTGCTGCTGGCACAGGAGCACCTTCCCTGCTGAAGCAGCTCTCAGAAGAAGCAGTCAAGGTGCCAGTTGCAATGAGGTGACAGTGATGCAGTAGATAAAGACCCACCTGAGAGAGGAAACCTGTGTTTTCTGATCCTGTTCAGGGTCCTTTGAGCTTGAAAGTGATTCTGTTTGCCAGCAGTTCGGGAAGGGATGCCCTGGGTTCATGCCTGCCTAATGCAACGTGCTGCTAGGCTGTCTTGGATCCGAGACACTGCTGTCACAGGGTCAAGAACAAGAGGCCTCCAGACACCTTGCAGCATCAGTAGTCCTTGATGTGCAAGACTAGTGAAGCAATAGTGCCTGGAAAATTGTTCTTTGTATTTGGACACTTGTTCTTGGGCAGCTGATTATTCCTGCTTGAGAAAAACCTGGCCCTTGTATCTGCCTGAAAAGAAAAAACACAAGAGGATGATTTCTTGAGATAACAAGATCTTCTAATCCTATCTTCTAAAAGTACCTGCTGTTCTTCCCACCTTCATGCCACCTGCAAATTTAGTAGCTTTCCTTTTTCTTCACCATCCAGGTCAATAGCAAGAAGTCCTGAAGAGAGCCAGGATGTGACAGACTCCTACAAAATCCTGTTTGCCAACGTGCTCTTCCTTTGTAGCAGAGGAGACCACTGGTATCTGCCCTCTGCATATGGCTCTCTGAGTGGTTTTATACCTGCCCTGTCAGAGTTTCTCTGAAGGCCACATTCTTCCTGCTTACAGGAATGGCAGGCAAGACAGTGTCAAAAGCCTTGCTGAAGCTGAGATGTTTGACAGGTAGTGCTCTCTGCCCAAAGCCTCTTATGCTCTTACAGGAGGCAGATAGATTGGCTTGATGTGATTTGCTCTTGACAAATCCATATTGGCTGCAACTCATCTCCTTGTTATCTCATTGATTTATTTTTTTTTTCTTTTCTGGAGGGCTTGGAATTGGGTCCTTGGGGAGCAGGGCAGCGTGTGTGAAGGTACAAGAGCTTCCTAGCTGCAGTATGTACTTTGTGGTGTTAGTTGCTACCATGAAGTCTCTTCCCTGGTCCCCAAATTGCTCGTTGCTCCTTGGTCCCGAAGTGGTGCTGGGGTCGTTGTTTGTGTGCCCTCGGTGGTGTTTTGTCACACCCTAGTGGCTGGATGGAACAGTAGCCATGGATGTGGTGCTGTTGCAGGCTTCCCTCTTCCCTTGGAAGCTTCTGTCCTGGGATCTGATGGCTTGGGGTTCAGCACCCCCTTGCTCACAACATGCCTGTTTGTCTCCTTGCAGGCATTGACAGTGTCCAACCGCAGATCTTCTGACTGGATTGCAGCTCTTGGGGTGCTGACCAGCTGCCCTTGTTTGAGGTAAGCTTGTTTGTGCTTCTCTTGCACCTAATTTTTTATTCTGTGTTAAAAATAATGGTGATTTCCTCCCCACCTTGCGTTAAAAGGCTTGGCCAGGATTTCCCAGTCCCTCTTCTCTGAGCTCCCATGAAAGATATGAGTCACTTTCTGGCTCTGTAATGGCAGCGCCAGCAAAAATGACCTTATGGAGTTTCTGCCCTCTTAGAGGAAGGTTTGGCTAAGAGAGGTCTTTGACTTACTCTTCTGTGGCAGCTGTGGGATCATTAGCATTCAGCATCTTCACCCATGGGTCTTGGGGTCAACACCTGGCTCATGGTACAACATGCAGACTCCAAAGCTGGGGCAGAGGGACCTCCTACACGTGCTGTGGGTTTGAGGCCAGACTGGTTTGTGGCTTGAGCCCATCCCCTCCTGCTTAGTGGGGAAATGGGTGGAAGGAGATTACCCCCATCCTGAAGAAGAGACGTCATTCTGTGGGTATGGGCTGAGCTGCTCTGACTCACTGGTAGACACAAACACTTTGTCACGAGCTCCTTGGTGGCTGTTCCTCTTTTAGAGCTCCCTGAGCTGTGGAGGGTGATGAAAGGTTGTTCTTTGTGGGTTTTGGGTTATGAGCATGGCTCAGTTGTGAGACTGCTTTTGCACTCTGGGTGATAGAGTCTGAAATTGTAGGGCTGCTGACGCGTTAGCACTGGCATCGAGCTGCCCCAGTGGGAACACTGCTTGGATAGAAACCTTTGTTCTCCTTGTGAGGCAACACAGGGAATTGTAGGGCAAACCATGCTCAGGTCTCCTGGCTATTGGTCCAGTTACCATCCTGCCAGGGGATGTTTTGCCATACTGAGAATAGGCTGCTGATCCCTAGGCAGATATTTGGGTGCTTGTATGCAGGCCTGCAAGAAGCAGGAGCTATTCTCGGGCCTTTAAAATCCAGAAATAACCAGCACTGTGAAAAGTCTGTTTCAAATTCCCATCAGCCTACCAGGAGAAAACTGCTGAGTTTATGCCCTTTCCCGTGTGGAAGCAGTGAGCATATTTTCTGCTTACAGATGTTAAGGAAGTCAGTGTTGCTGTGATCCCGTGTTGTCTCCCTTCCAGAGCTTTTACCTCACCTTTGTCTTGGGTAAGGGATGTAGCTGAATTCTGATTTCCTACTAATGGGACTCCTGTGCCCTTGCCCTTGGCCCCCTCCTCTCACTTTGATCATGAGATCCTTAAATATCCATCTCCAAAGTGTCTGAGTAGCATCTGGAGGAGAATATATTTGAACCTGAAAGTTAAACATGGGTTTTCCTCAGCAGTCTCTTTGCTTCTTCACAACATGTCTCCGTCCAAATTCTCAGATGATGCTGGGTGAGGTTCCCATGGAGGGGATCTGCTGAAGGCTTGAGGGTCTGAACCTGGTGCTGGCTTGGGACTGTTGTGGGGAGAGGTTGGAGGGGATGGGGACAGTTGCAGATGACACTCCTGACAGCCAGTGGCTGGTACCTGGTGGTGGCTATGCCATGCTCAGCATCTGGCTGTGCTTTGCCAAGCTGGGCTTCTCTGGATCAGAAAACAGAATAGAGATGCACAAAGGCAGCTTTGTCATACAGGTGTTGACAGCAGGGAATATGCAGAGAGGCAGTGGGGCTCTTTTCTGAGAGCTGGAAGTAATCCAGGGACACGGGGGCAGCAGGACAGAGGAGAAGGCCATTCCCTCTGGTATTTAGAACCTCAGAAGTGTAGCTGAATCTGGAGCAAAATGTCTGGGCTGTCCTTGCTTTGTTTACCCTCTTTCCTACCCATGTAGCTGACACGAAGCAGATCATGCTCTTGAGTCAGGTGGGAACTGGAGATACTGGCCTCTCCATAGTCACCCTGGAGGTGGTTTGGATTCCCTCTGGGATGGCTGGGGTGTCCCAGTAGACTTTCTCTGCAATGGTACTCAAAAGAGATGCCACTGAACCTTCCTGCTGCCCGCCGTGGGGTAAAACAGGCCATGGGGGATGCTCAGTTCCTGGGTTTGCTCTGCTGACGTGCTCTTGGTTTCCCTCTCCTGCTTCGCCACCGGAGGGCAGACAGGAATCCCATAATTACCAACCTCCAGGGAAAGCAAGCACTGGAATTAATTAAAAAGCAATTAATATTTGCGCTGCTAGATGTGTGGTGGCATTGCTCTTCCCAGGCGCGTTCTCTGCCTCTGGCCCCCTCACCACCTGCCTCACTTCATGGGTTTTCCTCTATCATTTTCACTTGAGCTGGCTGTGAGAGATGAAGAAGAAGTTCAGATTAAGTTGCAGCTGAGATCTGTTTTGCTGGGAGGATTATGGAGTTGGCTGTGATGTGTTTGCTGCCAGCCAGGGCAGGAGGAGCAAAGCCTTTTAGCAGGCTGTGATCAAAACACAAGCCTCTGCTTTCCAGGGTTGGAAAATGCTGCTGGGGGGTCAAATCCTCCTAGGCTCCAGTCTGCACTAGCGTAATCCATACCACTTCCCTTATGGAACTGGTTTGATCCAACATAAACAGGACACCTGGGCTGTGTTGACGTCCTTGGTGAACTGGAGCTTCTGGCCTAGCCCTGTAGAGCTCTCAGTGCTGGTGGAGCTTCAGGCAGCAACTGGAGAAGAGCAAAGTCTGCTCTTACTGATGCATTTTTAGTCTGATCTGGTTCCTAGCTATACTAGGGAGAAAAACTGGAGCTTTGAGAGATACCTCAGCTTTCTTAATTGTTTGGGTGAGCTCAATTTCTGTAATTGCTTCCTCCAGGAAGCTCCTTGGCTGTGCCCGGTGTGTGTGTCAAGGAGATGCATCACCTGAGGACACACTGCTGTGAGTTGGGAGGCAGAGCAGGCCAGGGCCAGCAGCTGCCGTGGAGGGAGGGGTAGAGCACTGGCAAATGTGTGTGTGCAGGGAGACTGGTCTGAATGCAGGGACTCCACACTGAGTTAAAACCACCAGCGCTGAGGGGTTGCTTCTTTCAAGATGTTAAAAATATCCCAGATTCTCTGTGAATCCAAGGGATGCAACCGCAGTTGCCTAGCGTGAGTGTGGATGACTGTCCTCCCTCACAGCCCTGGTGGGAGCTGTCATACTCGCAACGAGCTGATATTTTAAGGACCCTTATGGAGTAAAGTGCCTTATTCTTTAGTTTGGCAGCTGGGCTGACCCAGCTTGGATGCAAACTGGTGGTGCAGGGTGACCCACTCCTTTCAGTGACTGAGCATGAACTGACCTCATTCATTGCTCTCGTGTGGGGCGGAAGGTCCAGCTCACAAAGCTGTGTGTGACTAAGACTAAATATTTTGAGCAGTATTTCCCAGAGAGTCCTCCAGAGACGAGAGCCTCCCACATCCCAAGGGTGGAAGGACTCTGCTCTCAGGTTGGGGAAAAGCATCCCGCTTCTCCCATCTCCTGAGCTTGCTGGGTTATGGTGTTGCCCTGTCATTGTGCCACAGCACTGGGGTGATGCTGCTGTACAACAAAAGCACAGCTGTACCTTCTCTCTGTCCTGCCTCCATGGCTTTTCATTACAGCCTGTTGCCAGGTGCCACTGGCATCCTCTCCCTCTGAGCCCCGGCTGATGGAAGACTGATTGCCACCCTGCCACCTCCAGCCCTTTCTTTCCCCTCTGCTTGCAGTTACTCCAGTAGAAATTCATCGAGGAAAGCTGCCGTTGCTGGAAGGGCTGCCCTTTTCAGAGCTGTAATCTCCCCACTCCACCTGCTCCGAGCTCCTGGTGGTGTAGGCTCAGCCTTGCTTGCTGGCTGCTTCCAGCTCCAGGACACGCAGAGCAGAAGTGATGCACGGCTTAGCAGGGGCCAAGGTGATCTCGGAAAGCATCTGTGTGTTGTTGAGATAGCGCTTATCTGTTCGGAGGAAGTGAAGGAGTGAGGTGACCTGACCTCCAGAGCACAAATGAGACTTAAACCTCGTGCCTGAATCTCTCAGCTGATCTCTCAGATCTTCCCTTACCTACAAAAACATGAAAAAAAAATCAGTAAATACGACAGCGAGGTGCTAGAAGGTGGTTGTACTGATGGAAAGAAGAGGACGGTGTGGTGCTTGTAGCTGTGAAGCATGCTATAAATTGGGTCCTGTGTGATGCTGAGCCACTGTCACAACATATGGCAGCCGGTGTGGGTTGTGAAGTCTGAGCCCCTCGGCGGGTGCCTACTGCCACCCAAAACGGCTCGAGGCATCTGCTGTGACTACCCCTCCTCCCACCTCCTGCACTAGTCACGGCCACAGCCTGTATTTCCTGCTCCTCTGCCTTCAGAAAAGCAGACGAGTCCTTCTCTTAGAACAACTTGGAAAGCTGTAAACCCAAATGTTCCTCGTAGACCTTCATGTCAACAGCACGTTAATGCGTTGGGGATATTACAGATGCTTCCTGCCCTCCTTGGCTGGTTGGTCCCAGCTGAGAAGGGGTCAGGAGTGCTGCGAGAGCAGCAGTCCCCAGAGCTCATGTCCAGACTGAAATTCCTAAAATAAGGGGCAACGAATGTTTGTTTAAAATTCCCTTCCTTCTAATCTCCGCAGATGCTAGTGAGATAACATTTTTTGCAGGGTTACTCAGCAACGAAAAAATATTTGGGTCAAGTTGAGCTGTTTACATTCGTCTTGGTTTATCCATCTTGTAGGGAATGAAACAAGTTTCTTCTTAAGTTTCCCCCCCCCCCCTTCATTTTATTTTTATCNGAAGGCCTTGTGACATCTCTTTGCTGTGGTGGTACATGAGGGATGAGTAAGCTGGGGCTTGGTGCAGTGAGAACCAGCCCGGTGTCTGTCTCCTGAATTTTGTTGGCCTTCTGGTTTTGGATGGAGTGGCCCCAGCTTGTGAACTGGTGATGATAATAGGAGAGAATTTAAAGTCTTGTCTCCTAATGAGATGCCCAGTGGCCCAGGGTTTCACACGTGGTTCTCCAGTTTGTGTGTGAAAATGCTCTCAAGGGAACCGACCCGTTCTTTACACTCCTATTATGTTTTCATGAACTCTTCACTTTCTGATTCGAAGTGAAGGTGCAAATAACAAGATGTCTTTCAAAAGTCAGTTTCTGCTTTTTGTCTGATCACGAAGTCCTGATAAAGAGACTTACTGAAAGATTGGTTGTACTGGTCCTGGTCTGGTGGAAAGCTTAGTGTTGTCTACGGGAATTCATCCATCCTAAACCCAGCACTAATTGATTGAAGGTTGTCCCATAGGTTTAGAGGAATGTCCTGTGTCTCTCCCAATATATTGGCCTCTCTGATTTGTGATCTGTGTCCTGGGGCTTTGTTGGTCTTTGACTTCAAACAGTGGAGGCTGGGAAGCTAGAAACGATCAACCATCACTGAAGAAGACCATCTGGTGTCTTAGCCCTCCGTGCTCACCAGCCAGGAGAAGCTGACTCCCTCTGGGGCTCCCTGGAAGTGCTGCCACTTGAAAAGGATGGAGAGAAAGCCCTGAAGGAATGGAGTGGGGATGGATGATGCTGTGCCAGCTCCGTGGAAGCGTGAGACCCAGCTGAGTAGTCTGAAAACCTTATCCATCATTAAAGTTAGGGGCTTTATCCTGGCACCCAGAGGGCTAGCCCCATGCCTGGAGCTCCTGGTGTCGCCACAGGGCTCTGGGCAAGGTGTGGATGGTGCCTCCAGGAATACCTGGGGCTGCCACAGGAGACAAGTGTGTGGCAGGTACATGAATGAGAAGTAGGTCAGCAGTGGGGAGGGGGTCTCCGTAGGCATTAGCGTGCTTGCCTCTGTCTGGGAAACTCAGCAAATGGGGAAAGAAAAAAAAAAAGGTGGTTTTTTTTTTGTTTTATTTTGTTTTTTTCTTTTCTAATCTTCTCCTTCCCTGTGTGTTCTGTGGAGGGAAGAAGGACAGATCCTTCTCCGGAGTGAATCTTTGTAGCTCCATTGATTTAGTTGGCACATCACTGATTAATACCAGTCGAGAATCCGGGCTGGAGTGTTTTGTATGCTTGTAAATAATTGAAGAGCATGTGAATACAATGATGTAAGGGAGGATGGGAATAAAGCAGAGACTCTGGAAAAATTTTAGGGTTTTTGCAACGAGGCTTTTATGTGGAAACACATTGACATCTTGGCTGCGAGGTGCTGTGGTCGAGTGCGAGGGTTTTTCATGGTAATTATAAGGACTCAAGCTGGAGAGCTGTTGAAACTGCGAAAAATGGCAAGCACATGTCAGATGGGGAGAGGGGGACTGCTGCCAGCTGTTCCCCCCTCCCTGTTGCCTGACTAGGTTTGATAAATATGCATTATTTTTTAATACTAAAACTGAGTCCTAGTTCTGGCAAGGTGCGAAGTTGACAAACCTGGAGATTAAAGCCCCCGTTATCCAGAGAGAAGTGGTGACAACACGAGCTTCTCCCGTGTGCCAAGGGATCCAGTTAATGCTCTGCTGCCTTGGTGAAGGCCAAGAGATGCCACTGGTGGTAATGGCATGTGGTGGTGGTGGACCACAGGCTCCTCTTACACGCTGGCTGCCAAATCCCTGCCTGTGAAAGATGACTTTTGATGGCAGGTTGGTGGGAGCTGATCTTAATCTGTCCCTTTCCCCTGGTCTGGGAGCAGATCAAGGGTTTCCAAATTCACACCTCTCCCTGTTGCTTTGGTGTTAACATGTCTGTGACAGCTCTATCCCCTGCTCGCGGGAAGATGTGAGGTTAGGAAATCATTTGATGTATTTAAACCCATCTGGATGTGTGATTTAGGGAGGAGAGAGGAGCCAAGCTGGTGGCACGTGAGCTGGTGGCTGCCCTTGGCTGTGAGGCCGTGGGTGCTCCAGGGAGCCTAGATGGATGGATGGAGGGATGCTGACACGTGGATGTGAGCTTCAAAGCCTGGAGGCTTCCCAGGAGCTCCTAGGGGAGAAGATGAAGCTGGAAAAGGGCCTGCAGATCATGTGTGAGATGTCTAGAGCTCTGTGACATGGACGAGCCAGTGGAGAGGGGCTGTGTCTGCGTTGTATCTCCTCAAAAACTGGGAAGGGTAAAATGCAAGTGCATAGTGGGAGTTACTATTCTTTCTAAAGGTTAATGCCTGAGTTCCAGAAAGATTCAGGTTTGGTTGGAGCCTGTGGGTTGTTCTTTTTGCTCATGGCAAAGTAGAAATTAAGGTCCCTAATTTCTCATCCCCCTCCCGTGACGCCGGGCCGGGGCGGTGGTGGCAGCTGCGTGGCAGCAGGAGCCCCGCTGCTCTTTGTGCTCGCCAAGGCAGGAGCTGGCTTTGCTGCGGGAGCAGCTGCTGCTTCGTGCCTCAGATTCACGTCGGTGAATTGCTGTGCTTCAGCCTCTCGGGGGGGCTTTTATGTTCTTCTCCTCTTTATTGCTGTCTTTAGCTTGAATCAAAGTCAGCCGGTAACAAATGACCGCTTTGTGCCGGGTGTGGGGCGATGCAGTAGTGGCTGCAGGTGCCCTTCATTTCTTGGACCACGGGCACAGCTTAATGCCATAAGCCATTTTTATCCAGGGCTTGGAGTTTTCTTGCTGTAGTATTTATCAGTTAGCTATTCACTACATTGCAAATCCCTTTCTGCTGCTGGATCCCGGCTCGGAAGGTCTCCGGGCTGGTCTGCATGGAACCCCATGGGCTGGGGCTGCCCCTCAGCCCTTGCCCGGGGGATGGAGTAGCAGGGAGTATTGAAAGTCAAGATTTAAGGCATGTTGAGTGACAGATACAGCCTGAAATCACATCGGTGGATGCACTTGGGACAGTGCCATGGTGGGAGATGGCAGGAGAAGGAGGGATAGTGCTCTGGAAGCAGGTTGTGGAGTCCTGCAAAGTTCCGGGGGTGGTATGCGGTGCTGCTGGGGGTGAGGTGGCACTTGGCACTCTCTGCATCTTCTCTGTTGTCACAGGGAGCAGTAGCAAAGTAAAAGACCACCCAGGCAAGTGTCAGGAATGCAGGGGCCAGGGGGCTGCAGTGTCCTCTCAGCTCAGGAGAGGTGGCCTCACCCACAGCTTGCCTGTGTGCCTGCTGCAGGGAGAAAACTGGAACCTGTGGGGAAATGTCAAACAGCAATCGTTGGAGAACATGATGCTGGAAAGGATTTCAACCCTCACCCCACAAACTCGTTCCGAAAATGTATATTAAAGGTTACCCAAACAGCCTTAATACTCCCAGCAGTGTGACTTTGAGAACCACCCAGAGAGCAAGAAACCTGTGGGCAGTCCCAGCTGCTGGCCACGAGTGGTGCTCATGGAGTAATGTGCTTTATTCCTCACCTTGATTTTGCTCAACTGTGGTTGCTGCCACCTGAGACTCTACTGGCTTCAGGTTTGGTTCAGAGATCTGTTGCTTTTTGGGTGAAAATGTTCTGGAGAAACATCTATGCAGCAGTGAAATATTTCTTTCCAAAGTGTTTACCAGGGAAACTAAATTTCAAAACAAGCTAGGCCTGTGGGGTACTCCTGAAAGGACATCTGAAGCAAATGTTGAGCTCCCTAAAGAGAATTCTTTTGTTTTATTTAATTTTTTTTTTTAAATTATTGGGACCTAGGGTGCAAAGGTGCCCATTGCAGGGGTGGTTGCCTTCCTCTGGGAGGCAACGGCTGGTCCCTGGGCCTGAGGGTTGCAAGGTGATTGAAGTGTATGAAAATGGAGTTGGGTAACTAAATAATCCCCATGAAATTCCTCAAACTAGCCAAGATGTGACTTCTTTCTAGGGATGTGTGTGAAACAAGGGTGGGATTCCTACACCCGAAATGTTAGCGTTAGGATCACAGAATCACCTAGGTTGGAAGGGACCTTTTGAGATCATCTAGTCCAACCAAAGATCATCTAGTCCAACCAAAGGATGTGCTTTGGTGGGGAGGGAAAGCAATAGAAAAAAAATGCTAAAATAGCAATAGAATCACTACTTTCAAACCCTCCTTTGTCACTCGAGTTTCATTTGCCTCAGGTTTCCTGGAGGTCTCATCAAGGCTGGGAACGGGCAGGTGGAAGCCAAGAGCCCAGTGTGGTGACCCACGATCTGCTGCCTGTGGCCTGGCTCTGGGGCTTTGGCAATAAGAAGATCTTTAGAGTCCTTGGGACCAACCCCAGGTTATAGTCCCCGTGGGAGAGACACAAAGTGGTGCCTCCACTCATTTTGGTCTGAAATTAAAGCACTGAGTTAAAACAGGAGTTGGACTGGAGGGAAGGCTTAGGGCTGATGGATGAAGGTGCTGTGCATGAGCAGGAGGGTCAGGAGTCCATCTCCTTGTGCTCCTGCCCCTTTCTGGCTTGCTTACTGCTGGAAGGTGGTGAGGAAGGATTGGGAGCAGCAGTAGGAAAGCAAAACTGTTACTGAAATAGGCCCAAAATGCTCAAGTGGTGACTTTTTTACACCTACATGTTCCAGGGGCGCTTGGAAGAGCACTATTTAAAAAAAAAAAAAAGTCAAGTGAAATTCTAATCTATTATTCATTCAGGAAAAATCATTTCAGAGTAAAATAAAGTATTTTCCTTCTCCACCTCATTCTTAATATACCCTCTTTTCTCTTTCCCTCTCCCCCGCCTTCCCTCCACCCTGCAGGGCTCCAGGGAATGGTATGTATGAAATTATTTTGTAAAATCCAATAAAAATTTTAATCAGGTCAACATCATTACAGGAGAGGGAAGTGATGGAGCTTTCCTGATGCATTAAAAAAAAAAAAGTTAAGGAAAAAAAAAAAAGCCATGTAAACATGTAGTTGTAAAAAGAGGTGTACAGAGAGCTGCACAGCCTCCTCATCCCGTCTCCATGGAGCACCATCTCCCTGCCAGCCATGCCCATGCCAAATCCCTGGCTGTTCCCTGACACAGCCAGAAGCATGTACACGTGCCTCATCCTCTTGCAGCGATGCCAAATCTGCTCCAAAGTAGGGAAATGCAGGCAAAAATCTTTGGTGCTCACCCTTTAGGAGAACACCCACCTCTGCCTGGGACTCTCCCCAGAGCCTCAGGCCCCTCTGTCCAGCTACTGCCTTGGAAGGGTGGTTAGTAAAGCAGAGGGACCAGCTAGTTAGGTGGCAACTCCCCCTTTTAATCCTTGTCTCTCTGATTACCACGGAGGGGAATAAAAAGCCCTGGCAACACATGGTCATGCTCTGAGGATTTGCATAGTATATTAAGGCTTGCTAAGATCTCATTCCTACCCTGACATTTACAGAAACTGCAGCTGGTGAGGCTCCTCTCCATCTTCCCTCTTTCAGATTAAATGTGAACTTCTAAATCTGCCAGGAGGAGCTAAGGGAGGGCTGGGGAATGTCACTGCCTCACGTCGACCTTGGTTCATTACCGCCATCAGAAACATGGAGTTTGGCCAAGTGATAGGAGTGATGGGTGTCCATGCAGGTCAAAGCCCTTACGGGAGAGGAGCGGACATACCAAGCCCTAAAAGTAATGTACTGTTGACTCCAAGGGATTTGCAAAATCCTTCAGGAATGAGGCAATCAGTGCTTGGAATAATTTGTCACCACTGAGTTTGTTGGGAGAGAGTGTGAAGGGCTGGTTACCTGTCACATCTTTCCCCAAGGTGGTGGTTGTGGCTGGTGGTGCCAGCTCTGGAGGTGAGCACCATACTCTGGGGAACCCACCCATGCAGTGGGAGATGTAGCTGCTGAGAGCAACACAGCTACTGGCAGAGATGCCCATCTCTGCACTGTTAGGACTTCTCCTGTGGAGTTTGCTCCTTCCCTTGGAGCAGTGGGAATCAATGGAACAACCACAGATCCTTGTGTTTTTTCTGACTCTGCTGGGACACAGAATTGTCCTGGAGGACTGGGGATCGTTTTCTTGCAGTTCAGAGAACTGGGGTGGAGGGTTCACCTCTTGGGGATGCAGGTGTTTTCAAGCTGGAGACAGTGGTGATTTTGCTTATGAGATGGTGGCATTAGCAGGAGAAAAACAGTGATTGCCAGGGCCATGAGCTGCTCTACAAAAGATGGCTGAGTCCTACAGAGGGGCTGGAGATGTCTGGGGGGACTGTACCCCTGGGCAGGGTCAATCATTTAGGTGTTTCTGATGACACCACCGATTTACATCAGGATCAGAGTGTGTTGTGATTCATCATCTCAACTGTCCCTTTGGTGGTGGTGGCCCCTCTGTCTGGTGGTGTCCTGCACGGCTTGTGGGAACGTGTGGCTGGGACCATGAGCTGGAGCCTCTGCTGCTGGCAGATGGGCTAAAAGAGGAGTAAAACCACTCTTGCACTTCTGAAAAGAAAAATAAACTCCCAGGCAAGTGCCAGCTGCAGCCACCTTTTTGGCAGAGCGCTGTCATGTAGGATGTGGGGGTAACAGCCCCGTGGTCAACGGGAACATCCATAAGTGGAAAACACCTCAGCCCAGGGTATCTGCACTGGCACCCCCTCACAGCACACCCAGCAGCTTTGGGGGGTCTCTCCTTTGCCTCCCCCAGGCGTGGGCAGTGCCATTGGAGGCAGGCAGAAGGCACCCTGCCCACGGTGCCCGGGCTGGCACCTCCTCTCTTCTCCTCTTCTCCCCGTGATATGTCTTTGCCACCCTCTGAGTACAGGCTCACACACACATCCTACAGCTCTGACGTTATTTCTCCTTCGGTTGATGTGAAGGACTCAAAAATGTCCATTTTAGGGTTTTTATATTTTGGGAGCCAGACTGAAAAAAAAATAATCTTTTCATGGTCAGTGACAAGTAGCTTACGGGAAACAGATGAACAATACTCCCAAGAATTCCTCTTATTGCTGCCCGTGTTTAAAATCTAAAGTTAGAAAGGGAAAAAAAATACAGTTTTGTAGGCTGAATTCCAGTTGAGAGCTATGAGACAGTCTCCGCAGCTCTCCCTGTATGGATACAGAGCTCAGGCGGTAGAAGTGGGCATGGAAAGCTTGGCCAGGTACAGATCTGGTTTGGAGCAAAGCCCTGCTCCCCTCCTGGGAAGTCACTCATCCTCTCAAAGGGTTTGGAGTTTTCTGAATCATAGAATCATAGAATGGTCAGANCCCAGAAGAAATGACCAGTGCCCCCAGAGGCTGACAGGCCATGAGAGTGTCTGCACGGTGAACCTCAGCCAGACCTGGTAGCTCTTTGCAGAGGGGATGGTGTTCCTCTGGTCTCCCCCACCATGGAGGAGTGAGGGAGACCTTATAATGGCCTTCCAGTATCCAATGAGGACCTATAGGACAGATGGGGAGGGACTCCTTATGAGGGAATATAGCAATAGGACAAGGGGAAACAGCTTTAAACTGCAAGAGGGGAGATTTAGATTAGATATTAGGAAGAAGTTCTTTACCATCAGGGTGGTGAGATACTCGCCCAAGTTGCCCAGAGAAGCTGTGGCTACCCCATCCCTGGAGATGTTCAAGGCCAGGCTGGATGAGGTTTTTAGCAACCTGGTCTGGTGGAAGGTGTCCCTGCCCAGGGCAGGGGGTTGGATGGTTGGAACTAGATGATCTTTAAGGTCCCTGCCAACTCAAACCATTCTATGATTCTTGGGATTTGCTTCCAGGCAGCCTGATGGTGATGGAGGACATGGGGACCACCCTTGGCCACCACTGGTGTCTGCAGCAGGGTCGGGTCTGCCTGGTGTTGTAGATGTGGATATGTTGGTCTTACAGGACTGATGCCTGGCTGTGCTCCATGCTGGCTGCTGGATCTTTCCTCAAAGCCTGCAGGGCTGTGCCTGGCTGTATGTGGAGGCAGAAGCTGTGCCTGGAGCTGGGAAGGGAGAGCTGCAGCTCCTTGTAATAGATGGCTGGAGGGACTGATGGCCCGTGTGGTAGATAAATCTTGTGGGCTGGGTGATATAATAAAGCACTTGACCTTTGCCCTGGTGGTTTATTTTGTAATCAGTGCCCAGCGATTGATTTATGGGATAATCAATCTCTCCCTCTTTCCCTTTCCCTGGCCTTGGCGTTGCCTGCACCATGGTCGTTGCTTCTGAGTGATGGCTCCAGGTTACAAACAGCACCCAGGGATGAGGCTGCTGCCCCTGCCCCCTTCTCTCCCCCATGTCCAGCTCAGGAACAGACTTGCTATTTACAGCCTCATCTGCCCAATAAATGTTTATTAGGTGGCTCTCATCCCTCTCGCAGGGGCAGCCCTCTCCACCTCGCCAATCTGCGGTGCTCCTGGCCTGACAACGGGCCTCCCAGCACCTCGGTTTATAACTCCTGCAACAAATTGTCCTGGATGAAAGGCTTTCATGTCTTGTGATGGATTTTCCTCACATAAATTGAGGCTATGAGCATCTGTGCTCTTCCCAGGGATGCTCTGAGCTGGGGAGCTGTGGTCGGAGCAGTGGAGCCTGCGCAGGGGCAGGATTCATGCCCAGGAGATGCATGTCTTTGCTGCGTGTTCGTAACTGCAAGTCCCCGGAGCTTGAGACAAAGAGCAGAGCAAGGAGCTGCTCAGTAATGTGCCAGTAACTTCCTCCCTGACTACAAGGCACAATTTTTCATCTTTGTGGCTGTTATTCTCCTTTCTCTTGCCCTGGCTTGTGTCTTCTCTACTCAGCGCTATGCTGCCTGACAGCTGGATGGGGCTGGGATGTGGATGGGAGGCAGGTGGGAGAGAAGGAGCATGATGTGCCTTGGGATGTGGCTAGCCAGGATGGGGGCTGTGCCCTGCTTGCTGCCCAGTAAATCTGTCCTCCTGGGACCCTGACCTCCTCTTTACTCCCTGCCCAAGAGGCTGATGGGCTCCTCGCTGCACTGAGAGTTGCTGTGTGGCCAAGGCTGCTGGAGAAATTGGTAGAGACCTTGGAGGGATCCCATAATTATGGGACTATAAGGGAAGAAAAGAGAAGAAGTGAAGGAGCTCAGTGTGCAGGAAGTTTGTGACGGGGAGCAGGTTAACCCAGGCAGAGATAGCTTGAGGGAGGTGTATAAGTGCCAATTCCAGCTGGGTGGTGCTTGTGATGACCCAGTGAGATGTGAGCAAAGGAGGAAAGGTCTAAATCTCACCAGGATTACTGTGGGAGAGACAGCAGGGCCGAGGGCACAAGTTCCTGGAAAGCTCTGGAAAATACTCCCCAGTTTAAATAACATTAAATTCAGGTGCAGGTTATTATCAGAGTCCCATCCTAGCAATGCAAGCTTACCAAGACCTGAGTGTCTTCCACGCATCCTGAGGGCCTGGTATTGTGACCATGGTGAAGTGGTGGCACCATGAAAACTGACTGCACTGGTGGAGATCCGTGGGATGGATTGAGAGGAGCTGTGGTGGAAATAAAGTGCTCTGAGCAGGAGGTGCTGGGAAAACAGAGACCTGGCTCCCTGGTGTGCAGGGCACAGTTCCCCGTGAGGGACACCATAACCCTGAGGTGATGCTTTGTGGGATGTGGGGCTGGGCTGGCTGCAGCCCTTCCCAGTCATTGCATCTTTTCTTGGAGTTTTTTAAAAATACCTCTTTCTTCCTTATGGGAAGTCTTTCCTTGTATCAATTCTAAAGTTGCCGTTCTCTTATTTAAGGCCATTCCTTCTTGCAATACATCATCCTCGGTCAGCCTTAAAGGTTGGCAAATCCTGAGGGAAGAAAAGAAAGAGTTATAATGTCTGAGGGACTAAAGGTTTGATTTGGATGCAACCACATTTATTCAGCAGCAAATTACATCTTCAATCAAACCGATGCAAATTTGATTCCCACTTCAGTCTATTTGTTTGGACTTAGTGAGTGCAAGGGGATTCATTATTTCTTGTTCTTCTTTCAACCCTGCAAAGTTTCTGTGCGCATGTACGGATTTGCACGCACTTGTCTGCAAAATCCCTCTTCCTCCCAAGGCGTTGTGCCGTTGGGAATAGGGACATGGTGCTCTCGGGGTGCCGGTGGAACCGCTGTCCTCTATCCTCTATTAGGCTCCGGGGAGACCTGAGNTTAATTTTTCAACGTGGTGTCTGAAGTAGAACAGTTAAAAAAATGTCTCTGGGAGATTGACAATGATCCCTGTCCTCTCACACACACCCCGAGGAAGAAACAAACCATGAAAGTCCATTTCATTTGTTAGGGGTCACTTCATTTTGGTTCTTATTTGTGCATGCTGCCTTGCTTCCGAAGTGAAAAGTGCTTTGTTGCAGAAATGGCCAGGGGGGCAAAAAAAAAAAAATCAGTTCTGAAATTTTCATTTTCACTTTTCTGTTCTGAAGTTCGTTTCTGAATCTGACCTGTATTTCTCTGGGTTGAAATGAAATAGGAGGAAGAGGGGAAAGGTAAATCCATCGCTTTTATGAACAATTTCCCTTGCTTTTGTCCCAGTCTGCCCTGGACATCTGTGTGTCTGTCCCTGCCTGAGCCTGCTAGGAAGTCCCTGTAAGTCCTTCTCCTGTACCTTGTGCCCTGTGAGAGCATCAGGGACTCATCCAAGCCCCGAGTTGTGCCACAGGCAGAGCCACCCTTCCCGTGCTGGCTCCAGGAGCATGGGTAGCGACAGCCCAAATGTGAAAGCAGTGATCTGATTTCCACCCAGCCAGGGGGAGGCTTCTTCCCATGTCATTGTCCTTTGTTTCTGGAATAGCCACGACAGCATTTGTGTAGAAGAACCCACTTGTGGGTTTCTATGTTCGATCTGCTTGGATGCATGGTGGGGAAGTGAGTGGGAGCACACCATGTCCTGCACCACTCCCTAGTTGCCCACCTTCCTGTGCCCCTGATCCCGCCCCAGCTCACTTGTGGGATCACTTGATTCCCTGCACTGTCAGAGTCAATAAAACTTGACCAGTAAAGCCCAGGAGATGTTGGCAAGGTCTGGACTTAGGGTAGTAAGTCCTTCAAGACTGGAAGTATCTTCACATTGTATGAGTGTTGTGTGGGGTTTCTGTTCCTGCTTGCAGCCTTCTGTTACCCCTGCCTACCGAGTCCAATCTGGATTCAGTGCACAGAGTGTTTTGGGCTGAAAGCAGCTCAAAGCACCTCCTGGAAATGGTAGGAAAAATTTCTATGCTGAGGATAATGAGCGGTGAGTGCAGAGGAGGGACACAGCAGGAATTCCTTTCTCCTAGAAAGTTGCCTCTGAGCCTGGATTTCAGTGCCACAAAAACCTTGGAGGATTTAGTATGTGAATATGGATTTGTTGGGGTTTTTTTGCTCCTGAATTGGGTCAAAAATCTTTGCCTTTTTTTTTTAAGGATCCAAAATTGTGCACAATACTATTCCAGAAACACTGCAGTTGTCATTTGCCTGGGGCTCCCCCAGTTGCCAGGGGGTGGCTGGGAAGGGAACCGGTGGGCTTCCCCTGGGATGTGCTCATGTCTTGGGGGACTTGTTCCTCAGGGATGGTGTTGTCTGGCAATGATGTGTCCCTCAAAAGTGTTCAAGCAGTGCTAGGGAGGATGGTGGTGAGGGCTGGAGGCAAGGAGGCTCATAAACCAGTACAACATACGTGAGGCTGAGATATTTGCCCTCTTCCTGAGCTGAAACCTGCTGGTATGGGCGAGTGGTGAGTTGGCCAAGCCTGACTTCCATGGGTGAGCACAGCCCTTGAGCTGCTGGTCTCAGGCTTCTCCATCATCCCCAGGTTATCTCCTGGAAGAAACAGAGCTGAGAGTTTACAGACCTTTCCCCTGACTGCCAGCAAAACCCACTGTGAACGTGAGGTCGGGCACACAACCAGCTCTGGGCTGGCTTGTGGCAGCAGAGAAAAGATCTCACAGGCATCAAAAGGTCTCCTGTGCTTTCAGAGGGGCCTGTGGGCCCCCAGTGTCATCTCATTCCCCTTTTTTCCAGGGACTTGGCTCGCTTTAGGCAAGGGGAACTCACCTCCAAGCTCCTCGTCTCTCTCCCCAGCAGCCTTTAAGTTGTTTCATTTCTCTTTTTTTAGATTCTCTGCTCTGTAAATATTTGCTTGTGAAGACAAAGAAGACAGTGTTAATGATGTAGGGGAAATGGATATTTAAGGCTGCTCCACTTGTTTATTGTCCACATCATTTTCCAAAGGCCAGATCCCTTTATAGAGGGCAGTTGCTGCTGTTACCAGGATTTTGGAGCTGGCTGGTTTAGGGCTCTGTCTCCTGAGGCTTCTCACCCGGGAGGTTTGGCTGAGCTTGCAGTGGGGTGCAGTGACTTTTCCCTTGCGCTGTGATTCCCTACCTCTTTTCTGCTTTGATCATCCCTTCCCAGACAGGTCTGCATTTCTTCCCTTCTTCCTCAGACCCCATCATCTCTCTCCCACCCCTTTTTTTTCCCCTCCCCCAATTCCCATAGCTTTTTGAACGTGCTGTTGATGACTGCTGGCCAGCTCTGCTCCTCTGGTTCCAGCACAGGGCTGGCCCCGTGCCCTGCTTTCCCCGATGCTGATAAGCCATCCCTGGCAACAGCCCCACACCGGCAGAATGCTTCCCTCCTCCTCATCCCTCATCCCACAGGCCCCTTGACGACCTGTCCTCCCTCCCTTGGCAGCCCAAAGAGACTTTCCTGGTTTTCTGTCTACCTCTTTGTTTATCTTATCTTGTCTGTCTGAAGATCTTCAGCGTCCTCAGTTGCCATCACCTCCTGTGCTGCCTGGACCCGCATCCCAACATCCATGTGCGAGCTCCGGGAGGGGAAGGGAGGATGACCCTCATGTAGGGGCCAGCGTGGTGTTGCCTGTGGGTCAGATGGCTCTGCTTGGGCTGTCTCTCTCCCTCTCCTCGGATTGCTAAGGTACAACTCAGACGCTCATCTGGAATGTCATCATCTCACGGCTCAATTCCTGCAACATCCTTTTCTCCGGCCTTGACAAATGCAATCTTCTCCCACTCCTGCCTGCTCAGAGCTCTGCTGCGAGGAGCATTTTCCTCGCCTGTCATTTTGCTTGTGTCACCCATGCTTTACTTGCTTTTGCTGGTTCCTGCTGGCAAACAGCGGTTACCTGTCGCTGCTCTCCAGCCCTTTCACAGCTTTCTCTCCTGTTAACCTCGCAGTCCCTCTCCACATGGGGTTTCTCGCTGTCACTCAGCCTCTGGTGACAGCCTCTCCCAGCACAGCTCTCTGCTTTCTGCCCCACTGCCTCTTGCTTGAAGAGGAGCTCCTAGATGCTCCTTGCAAGAAATGCCTCCCTGCCCTTCGCTCCTCCTTTGCCAGCTTCTGTCCCAAACTGGTGATGACTCCGGTGCAAGTGTGAGAACCACCTGTCTGTCAGGCAGCAACCTTACTTTCTCCTGCTGGTTTTTCTCATCTTCTGCTTAGGCTGAAGACCTCTGGGGCAGTGTCATTTTTAGCACTGGTTGCCTGAAGAAATATAAGCTTGTGAGACCCTCCTGGCTCCACGCACATGTGCTGTGTGTCTGTCCTGCTGCCATGCTTGATGGAAGCAGCAGTGAATTCAAGCTGAATTTGACAGAGCGGGTGAGGATGCTACGTTCCTCCCAATTTAGTGAAAAGAGGTGTTTGGATACTGGAGAATGACCTTCTCTGGCATCCAGAGATGGAGGTTTGCTTTGCACTGGGTGTGCATGGCTCCGGTTGAGACCCTGCCCTTTCCCACTGGATGTCTGCTCCGTTGTGCCTGGAGCCAAGGATTGCTCATTCCCTGGCCCTGAACCTTGCTACCTCAGACCAAGCCCTGCCCCAGGCACTGCCTGCCTGGGCTAACCCTCAGCAGGGGCAGGTTCAGGGCAACCCTGGGCAGCACGTGGGATCCTGCTCTGGCCCACAAGTGCAGGAGGGAGAGAAAATCACATCGATGCCTTCATCTGCCCTTATGGATTTTTTCCACCGTATTTTCTAAGCATTCATTTTTATTTATGTGAGGTTAAAGTCAGTCCAATTTGGAAATCAACTTGTCTAAGGAGCTCCCCTCAGATCTTATTAGCTTCATGTAGTATTTCTATTCATTTTTGCTAATGCCATTCACCAGGCTGGCCCTGGTGGTGGCTGCCAGAGATGGTAACCCTCTCCTTGCCAGGCTGCTGGGGCACTGACCCTGGTGGGATTCAGCTGTGAGAGTGGCAGGATCTGGCCATGCGGTGGAAGGCTGGGGATCCCAGCTTTCCAGCTTCCAATAGCATGGGGTGTGGGGGGATGGGATGGGATAGTTTCCGACATCTGCTCCCGCATGGTCTCCTCTTGCTGCATCCAGCATCACTGGCAAGCCCACCCATCACTGCCAGCATGGAGAGTTTGGACAGAGGCCAGTTAAGAAGTGCTCAGGCTATCCTTGTAATTAGAGAGATTCCTGGAAGAAAAGAAAAATAATAATAATAAATCCACCGAGGGCTTTTAAAGGAGAGAGAGGCTGCCTGACTCGGGAAGTCCTTCAGCTGCAGGTTGCTGGTGGCTGGAGGAGTGTCCTGGGGGGGTATCAGTGCAGGTTGGCTGGCTTTTACACCCAGCCCCTGGCATTTCACAGAATCATAGAATGGTCAGAGTTGGAAGAGACCTTCAAGATCATCGAGTTCCAACCCCCCTGCCATGGGCAGGGACACCTCTCCCTAGAGCAGGTTGCTCCAAGCCCCATCCAACCTGGCCTTAAACACTTCCAGGGATGGGGCATCAACAACTTCTCCGGGCAACCTGCTGGCTCCTGCCAGAGAGGGTACTGGCAGGATGGACCTGTGTGATGGAGCTGGCAGGCTCCCCTTGCCTTCCCCAGGCCTTATTTTAGCATGAAGGTGGGGGTCAGACATCAGCCCCGAGCAGGATGGGTGGTTGGAGTGTCCCATTCCAGCATGGGATATGTGCCTTCCCTCCCTAATTCCCCAGGCTGGTAACACAGTCTCCTGAAGCATCACGGCTGCCCTGTCTCTCCCCTGCCTTTGATTATTTATTGAAGTGGTTTGATACTGGGTGACTGTAATTAAAAGAAGAAAAATACACACAATAAAATGGTTTCCAAAATGGCAACATACTGGATGCAGTGAAGCAAGGAATGTATTAAATATTTATTGCTGCTGGTCTGCTGGGGATGGGGTGGGGGGGGGAGAGGAATGAAAATTATTTAGCCTGAGAAAAACATTTTAATTATTTAATTTGAGGGGAAACCTCCCCCACAGCCCTCCTTAGTACTAAGCCCCAGACAAATGGCAGCATAATGTAAGGTTTGATTAAAATCTGAATGGGATGAAGGCCTGGAGATGGGAACAAGGGATGGGGAGCCACGTGGTTGCCAGTCTGTGCTGTGATCCTCTGCCTTGCTGGGTTAATTCTCCCTCTCACGAGGTGGCTCCTGCTTGGCAGCAGTTATCCAGGGATTTGCTCCACACGTGGGAGCTGCTGGGTGCATCAGTCATGGGGCAGGAAATTGCAGCAAATTACCATGACATGCCATCTGCAGCTTGAACTCTGGACCCGTGGGTTGCTCTGAAGAGCTTCAGAAGCTTTGGTGTGTCCATCCCAGCAGTCCAGCTCCACCAGGCAGGCTCTGCTGGGCTCACCAGGTATGGGTCTCGTGCGTGGCACCGGGTTCAGGCTGTGCCAACAAGCCACAAGGCTTGGAACCTGTGTCTCGTGGCATTTCTATACTGCGGCTGTGAGGCTTTTCCCGAGAGCCTCTGGAGGAAAAGCACTGGGGCTGGTGTCCTGTGGGCACATCCCCTTGGGGCTGGTGTCCTCTGGGCACGTCCCCTTGAGGCTGGCATCCCGTGGGCACATCCACTTGGGGCTGACATCCTGTGGGCACATCCACTTGAGTCTGGAGCTGAAGATCTTCCAGCTGCGTATCAAAGATGGAGAAGGGCGAAGCGTGGGGTCTGGCAGCGGCTGGTTGTTTTCTGCAGGAGGAGGGGCTGCTGTTTCTTTTTCCCCCCATGTGTCTCCGGATTGACAGCCTCTCATTATTAGCCCCCTGGAAGCAGGCACTTTGACTGAAAAGAGTCATCCCAGCCTTCCCTGTAACAATCAAAGCGGCTGAAGAATAAACATGGCTTGGCAAGAGTAAACACAAATTGCGGCGCTTGCTGTGAACAGTGATATCCAAGGGAGCAAACATCAAATGAAGGATTATCCCTGTTTGCAAGGAAGCTCTTCTAACAAGAGATTGAATAAGGACCATCTGCAGCCCAGAGCAAAGGGGCTACCAGGAGAACCTGCTCCAGCCATCAGGAGCTCTCCTGTTTGAAGCTCACGTGGTCTCCTCCAGGCACTGTCTGGTTTTACTTCGTACACTCTGCTGGCTGCTGAAGCCCCGAGCCCTTTGCAGCTCCCTTCGGGTTGCAGACAGCCTGGGCAAACCCAAAAAGCCCCAGGAAGGGAGTTGTGTGGGAGGAAGGTTAGAGAGGGTGAGGAGGGCTTCCCTGAGGTGGGTGAGGTATGGGATCTGGCTGGGACAACCACGAGTGAAAACCCTGAGCTCCTGCAGCTGAGCTGGAGCAAAATCACATCCACCAGGTCCTGGGGGAAGCTCTGCTCTCTGCTCCTGACTCTTGATGCTGCTGGTCCTGGGGCAGGAACCCTAAAGGAAGCTCAAAATCAGCGGCCACCACCCCCAGTAAGCCAAGACAAGCCAGCTCTGGTCCCCAGACCCTCTCGGAGAGACAGCCCGCACAACATAAATCAAATTTGGAGGCACAGAGGTTCCATAAACAAGCTTATTTTCTGAAGCCAGGTCCCATTATGTTATCTGTCACTTTAGTGGGGTTTCTGAGCCATTTGTTTTTATGTATATACATCGGAGCTGGTGAGCCGGCGTGAGCCCGGGAGTGTAAAGCTGACAAGACACGGCGGTGGCGTGTGAAACCTGTCAGCGGGGCAGCCGCCTGTGAAATGAACACGGGAGCTGATGCCCATGGTTTTATTTATGGATAATCTCAGGTAGTGTGTGCCTGGGTGATGGGTGCCACCGGGCACGTGCCTGGGCCCTGGCTGTGCCACCCTGGTGCTGCCAGTCCTGAACCTCCCCAGACCCGTCACAGGCAGGGATAAGGTCTTGAGGCAGCTGGAAATGAGATTTTCTCCTTAAGGAATATTTTAAGCTGCTAAAGTACTTTGTTCATCTAGAATTCACATAAATGGGCAAATTTTCTTGGGGTGGGAGGTAATGAATACAGTTCTGCAAGGCTTTGCTCTCCGGTGTTGATCTTGTGGGTAATTGTTCCCTTAATTTTTGGTTTATTTCTTTGCCTTTGAGAGATGCAGATTCAGTGCAAGGATTTGTTCTGAAATGAGAAAACTGGAGTTGCTCTATCTAAAAAAAGTAAGGTATTTAAATGTTTTTGAAACTTTTTTTCCAGTTGCCTTACCCCCGGAGCAATGTTTTGCCAAACTCAATAGTCTCTGCAAAAGCCTGAATGAATAATTGTTTCTGTCATGTTCCAGGAGAAAACTATTTAGATCAGCATTTTTTTCCTCTCAGTTGGAACAAATGTTTTGGATGTGAGGTAGTTTTATGGGTCATTGAAAACCCTAACGAATCACCTAGATGGTTGTCAGGGCGATGGTACAAAACATGGTCCCTGCTCTTACCCTGTCCTGACCTTGCTGTGAGTCCTCTGGGTTGGCACAGGGTGGATGTTGCTGTCATGGTCTGGTCCTTCAGGAGGTGAGAAGTGCTCGGTGCACCCGTGTTGCTTTGGAAAGGCAGTTGGAGATGGCAAGTGGCCGTGTTGCATGGCAGGTTGGTGTCCCTTGCCTTCTCTTGCCAAATTTTCATCTTCACTTGCTGTGCCAACCCTCTCTGTCCCAGTGACACCCCAACTGAAGCTGGTAGACACCACCCAGCAGCTGGAGGTGGGTGCTGTGGTTTGTGCTTGGCAAGGGAAAGGGCTCACCACCCTTCTGCATCCTGATCCCACAGGGCTGGTCCTGTGTAAGGATGTCTCCGGTGTGTGAAACCCGTTTAGATTCTGTTTGGCAGGAAGAATACTTAAAATTTTAATCTAGACTTCATGGTTCATGAGCAGTAGCCATGTGGAAACACATGTCCTAGAGCCATTTGGGAAATTGTGTCGGGCACAGCTGCATGTCCCGTGGGTGCCCCTCTGAGAGCTGAAGATCATGAGTTAGGTGGTGGCATTCTTCCTCCCCAGGGCAGCAAGCCCTGACCTGCTGGTACAATCCAGTGGTGTTATTTTAATCCTCAGCTTTGCCTCTGGTTCGTGTGAGCAGCATGTTTCCTCTCCTGGTTTGACTTGCAGCCTCTTCCCCCAGCACGTTGGGTGCCAGCTGGCTGCAGGAAGGTCCTCTGCTCCCTTCTATTCTGTGATCTGCTGCCTTCCAGCCCGGATCATTCCTCTGCAGGTCTTGTCTCTCACCTGCCTGGGCACTGCTAAATCCTTTCTGGAAGGAACAGCTATTTGTCAAGTGAAATAGGAAGGTTGGAGTCTGGCGTTCCCCAAGGCCATGTGGCAGAATTCGGGCGGCTCTCTGGACACTTGCTTGTGGTAGGAGGGAGAAGGAAGGCCACCACAAAGCTTTTCTGGAGCTGCCTTCACCCTTCCTGCTGTCAGTGCTGCTGCTTTGACCCTTCAAGGTGAGGGCTGTGTGCCCCCCAGCCCAGAAAAGTGTAATATTCCCCAGATTTACCCTCCATGGGGCGACATCCGTGGTCCCCCACACTGTCATCTTGTTCCTTTGTGCTTCTCTGCACCAAGTCACTTATCGACTGGGAGCTTAATTGTGCTGCATCATGTCTAATTGGTTTGCTCTGTCGCTCTCCATTTGCTTTCCCTGCCTGCACGTTCCCTGCTCCCCTCCTCAAACGTGCTGAGCTGCGAGCGGGGCGCGGGGCCACCGTCCTGATAGCCGGAGGAGGAAGAAAAACAAGGCACCCAACTTCCTCCTTTCTTCTCCTAAATTCGGATGACAAGAAACAGAGGAAAACAATTTCGCCAGCCCTTGGCAGAGGGCCAGCCCTGATAAAGAGCCGTAATTAATCTCCCCAGCTTTATTAGAATATCATTACAATTAACTCGGCAATCTTCTGTTGATCAAAGCCATTGTTCCCCGCGGAGCGGAGGGTGCCGGCGCCAGCCTGGATTGCGTTGGTGCTTACAGGCACCTCGAGCTGGATCGCTGCTGGCTGGCAGCACGAGGACCAGCAGCACAGACCTCTCTCCTCATCCTGGCTCTTGAGCTTTGATTTTTTTAATTTTATTTAATTTTTTAAAAAATTTTATTATCTTTTTCCCCCATCTACTCTTCTTTTCTAGAGCTATCACAGCCCAGGCACCCGACGGGCACTGAAGAGTCCCTCATTCCCATGTAGATGCTTTTGGGCCCAGCCTTTTAAGCACTGGGCTTATTCCTTTGTGTGTGTTGGTGCAGCTCTTTGCGTGCCTGCTTCCTCGTCTCAGCTGGAGATGCTGCAATAATACAGCCAACAGCGGCGTGGCAGGTAAAGAAACCGGGGGAAACATTTGTGGAAGCCACATGAGAAAGAAAGGAGGGTTGTCAGAATGAAGCTTCATAAGCTCTGCAGTTAAATAGCCCAAGATGTGTGCTATAGAAAAGCAGAGAAAATGAGCACCATTAAACTACCCCTTTCCTGCCTTTCAAACTGTTCTTTTAAATATCGGGTATTTATCTGTAATTTAAGCCCGTGATTAGTTTTATCAAAAAGATAGTTCTGAGGCAGAGATCTTAAAAATGATTAGGTGTGTGTTTGAAAGACAAGAACAGCTCCACTTGCACTGCAGGATAAAGACGTATCTCTTGGCTGCCTTGAGCACCCATCTCGGAGGGCCTCGTGCCAGAAGGAACCTCCTGGTTCTACACAGATCCTGACTCACGCCAGGTTTTTTGGGCACTTCTCCTTTGAAGGGGCCAGAGAGCTGGACCAGGCAAGATTGTTTGAGATGATTTTGTGGCTCTTCTTCTTCACCACAGTTCTGCTGTTGGAAAATGCTCTGAACTTTGGTGCTGTGACAGGGGTCCTTGCTGGTTGCTGGATGGGACTTGGAGCAACCTGGTGTGGTGAGAGGTGTCCCTGCCCAGGGCAAGGGGGTTGGAAATGGATGATCTTGAAGGTCCCTTCCAACTCCAACCATTTTATGATTCTATGAGGTTGCACAGAAGGTGGGTAATTAGGGTTGTTCTGGAATCCTGAACTTTCCCTCTGCCATAGGCACCTGCCTGCAGCCATTCCTGGGGACATGGCTCTGAAGCTGACTCAGCATGGCCCTTCTCGGGATGCAGACCTTCCTTCATCTCCAGACCCTCATACAAGGGAAAGTTGAGGTTTTTTGCTTTCTCCAGGCCTGTGTCCTCAGCTATGGCAAGAGAACATCCTGAGGGTGATGGACACCTGATCCTGCACCACCGAGGAGGAGCTCTGACTGGATGAGGGTTAGGTTTGCTTTCCCCAGTGCATTTTGGCCAGGGCTCAGTGTCCAGCATGGGCAGAGAGATGTACACCCTGCAGTCTGCCTCAAGGACCTGATGCTGGAACAGTGTCCTCAGATCTGATGTAGCCTGTTGCTTAGGACCCCCCTTCCCACCTCTCCTTCCCCATCCCTTCTGTGGCTGTGGAGCTGAGGCACTAGAAAACTCAAAACAAACTCATCAGGGCCATAAAACCTCTGATGGCAGGAGTTGTGGCTTCATGAGAAGTGCTGTAGTCTCCATGAGGTCCTTTGCTGTTTGGTCTCTAGGATGAGAAGTTCTCCTTTCCCGTTGCAGCCACCTGTGCCCATGGGCATGAGGGGTGGGCTGAGGGCAGGAGGGGATGCTCAGAAGGAGCAGGAGGTGGGGGTTCTTCTGAAGGGCTTAAAGCAATGCTCCCCTCCTCCTCCATGCCCTGTCCCACCTTCCCTGGGAGGCAGCAGGCACCGCTTGTCCCCAGATGGCTGGGGACATTCGTCGAGCTTCCAGCGGGGTTGCCTCAGGATCGTTTGCAGTGCCGGGGAGGCAGGCGGGTGGTGAAGGACAGAGACACCTCACTCCAGGCTGCCTCTGGCTCCTGGCCACCACCTGGAGAGGTGACTGTCTCCTTGCGGGGAGAGAAGAGTTTGCAGGGAACCCCTGCGTGTCACCGGGGGACTTCAACATGCCCAAGTGTGGGGTCTGTGTGTGAGGAAGTTACCTGTGTAACTCCAGATCCCCCTCCTGTATCACCCTCTTCTTCAGCGGCTCCAGCATGGAGCAGGGCAGATTCCTACCCACTTCTGTGGAGCTGCCCAGGGGAAAAGCTGGTTTAGAGTCTTTTCTACCCAGTGAAGGGAACTGGAAAAGAAATTTTGCAGATGTTTTCCTTGCTGGGTATTTTCCATGCTTGGTGCTAGCTTTCCCCAGAGAGCTTGGGACTGTGGACCACTGAGAAGGCAGCGCCCAAACCAGCAGCCCCAGCATCTCTAGGGAAGGTGCCTGGTGGAGCCCTGGGGAGGAGCTGGCTTTAGTGGCAGGGACACAACCCAAAAAAGCACCGGTCTGAGGGGTGAGAGGGAAGCAGAGGCACCTCTGGTGAACGTGCCTGGAGTGGGAGCCGAGGGATGGTGTGTCGTGTCATCATCTGCTGGAGGCAACCGCAGGCCGTCAGCGGAGCGCAGAGACTCTTCCTGGCCTTTATTTAAGGAGAGATGCCCTAGTTTTGTGCTTTTCAGTGGAGTTCCTAATTATTCCTCAATCTTTGTAGCGAGCTAATTAGTTTTTGCAGCACTCAAGGCTGGGGAACACTGATAGGCTTGGGAAGCACGAGCTGGAGGGACAAGGAGGAGGAAGAGGAGAGAGCTGGTGGGAGATGGCTGACTGGCAGCCAAGGACGGCTGGGAGAGCAGAGCAGGGTTTGGAGAGCTGGTGGGTGATGGTCTGGGAAGGATGATGGAGGAGGGAAGACCCACGATCTCCTGTCAGGTGAGGTGCTGGAGTGTGGTGATGAGGGGAACAGCAAGGAAGCAGCAAAAGGTAATTGATGGGGATGGTGAGGTGAGGAGGGTGCAAGACGGGTGGCTGGTGGAAGAGCATCCCCAGGGTGGGCTCAGGGGTGGCATCCTGCAGGGCTGTCCTGTTACAGGGGCTCTGGAGGCTCAGACTTGCAGGACTGGCAGCATCTCCTGACTGTCCCATCTCTTTTCTAGCCCAGTGGCGACAAAAAGAGCTCTGCTGGAAGAGGACAGCCCGGTCCCTGCCACGTGGAGCAGCTGTCATCAGCATGAAGATACAGACCCAAGCTGGATGATGGCTTTCCCATCCCATCAGAGCTGGTTCTTTCAAGGAAAACCACTGCAGATAAGGTAACCCACGCTGATAACAGGGTCCAAGATGCTCCCACGTGAGCAGCTTGCTCTGGCTGCTGTGTCCGTGTGGATGTCTCAGTGCTCTAACACAGGGCTGTGATCCAGAGCCCACGCTCCCAACCTCTGCACCACAAACCTGAGGAGCACAAGGGTCTCGTTCCTGTTCTCCCGTCGTTGGGAAGTTCCCAGTGGCCATCCAGTGCAGTGTGTAACAATTCCAAAGTGCCCAGGTGGCCATGGATTTATTAGGACATTATCCTACTAGTGCTGCAAATGGTGTCATCTGTCTTCTAAACTTTGCACTTTATTTCGGGGAGAGAATTTAGTATATCCAGGCAATGTGCTGCAGTTTTGGCATATGATAAAGCCCTGCTGGGAAGTGTAGTTTTATTGATTTTGTTATTAAAGTGCCACTGGAATAAATTTGCTCATTTGAATGAAATGTCTTATTACCTGGATCGTAACAGGCACATGATGAAATCTCCGGAGGGGCTGGAGCTACCCACAGCCTGGTGACAGGGAGCTGAGACAGAGCAGCTGGTGGGGACCCAGGAGTGCCAGCCTGCTCACCACGGGCTGGGGCACCCCGAGACCCCCAGCACCCACCTGAGTCCACTGGGAAACTCCTCTTGGAAACTTCAGGATGGGAACAAACTGCAGCTGGTGGCACAGGTAAGGGGGGAACTGTATTTCAGTGGAGGTTCATATTGTTCCTCCGGTACTTTGCTCAGGTAAGGACGTTGTTTTAAAGGGAATTGAGGAAAAATCTCATTCTCAGGGCAATATTTCTTTAGTACCACTGGTAATGGGGGTGGATTGGGAAATGAACCGTTCCCCATTACACCAGGACCTAACTGCACAACCCATTCTTCCCAGTTAAAATTTGATTGCCTTGAATCCTGCAGATTATGGAAAATAAGAAAAAGGCCTAGTAAAATTTATGGGTTTTAATCATAAACCGATAGAATCACAGTAAATCTATCATAAGCATGCAGATACAGACCCAGGGAAAAGAGAGGAAAGCAACAGGCCCGCTTTTCCTGGAGGAGCTGTCTGTACCATGGTGGGGCCAGGGAGAGGAAGACCTGCTCCCCCAGCCTCCTCCTGCGGGGGGCTGAGCCCCAAAACCTCAAAAGCCTTCCTCCTCTGCCGTGTCCTGCAAAGCACAGGTAGCAGGGGTGACACTACGGAGCCTGTGCCCTGTCTCCTGGCAAACAGGATGGAGAGTATTTGAGGAACGAGGAAAGAGGGGAGGTGGGAAAAGGGAAGGACTAGGCAGGAGGGTGACCAGCAGAGAGACCTCTCTGCTCTGAGCTTGTGGGACCCCACCTGGAGTCCTGTGTCCAGTTCTGGAGTCCTCAACATAGAAAGGACATGGAACTGTTGGAACAGGTCCAGAGGAGGCCACCAAGATGATCAGAGGGCTGGAGCAGCTCTGCTGTGAGGACAGGCTGAGNCTATGATTCTGTGATTCCGTAGGGTAGAGGAAGAGAAGGGAAGGAAAGGCAGAAAGGAGAAAAGCAGCCTGAAGTTCCTTCCCTCCGTGCAGCTGTTCTCACACTGGAGGGAGCAGGATGAGACCCTGCCAGAGGAGGAAGGAGGCAGAGATGTTGGGGAGGAATGTGTGTGTGCAGAGAGGGAACTGCGGGAAGCACAGATGTGGCGGGGAAGAGAAGAGCACTTGACAGAGAGAAATGACAGGAGAGTGGAGAGAGAAGCACAAAAGCCAGAAAGTATTTTAGAAATAATAATAATAAAAAAAATAATAAAAAAAAAGAGGGAGCGAGCGATAAGGAAGAGAAAAGGGAGAGAGTAAAAAATTGACTCTGAAGCAGAGATAAGAGAAGGAGGGCAGTTAGTGAGAAAAGGAGTAAAATTAAGCAAGATAAGGCCTGATAGAAAGGGGGGAAGGCAGCAGCCTGGGGCAGCACAGCCCGGGGAGAAGCTGGGGGGGCTGTGGGGCGCAGGGAGGGGAAGAGCCCCCTCTCCTCTGGAGCTAAATGGATGCAGGGATTGATGATGAGGAGGGTCGGGGTGTGGGTGGGTGTAAATGTCTCTCCTGCAGGGTGCTCGTGACTGGGGCTGCCACCAGTCTTGGGAGCAGGGGAGGTGAGGCATGTTTCACAGGTCCTCCTTGCCCTAAACACATCTCCTCCCAGTTGGTTGTGTTGGGTTTTTGTTTTGCTGCCTCTTTAAAGCTGTTTTATTAAGTGCTTTTTATTTAAAAAAACCAACCAACCAAACAAGAGTGATGCTGGAACCCAGCCCCTACTCTCTCACCCCTGCAAAAAGAAACACACTGTAAATTTCAGCAAAGGAGAGAAAAAGAGTTTATTCTTTCTTTCTTTCCCCCCTCCCTATCTTTCCCAGCTATGAAAATCACTGAGCTGAGATGCTGGCCACTCTGAGGTGCTTTTCTTCTCCTCCATCCATCTGCTTTAATCACACAGTGACTGAAAAAAAGAAATTACCCAGTTCACAAAGCACTGAAGATTAAAAAATCCATGTGGATAATAAACTGTGTGGCAGGCAGCAGCACAAGAGAGCATCAGGCAAACTGGCTAATGAGGGGCTCGGAGCCTGAGCTCAGATCTGGGGCAGGCAGCCTGCCTTCCCCCGGGGGGTTTGGGCAGCAGAGGCAGTGGGTCTGGGGGTCTGGGGGGGTCTGGGGCTCATGGGTGGTCCCGTGCTGGCACAAACTGAGATGTTAGGCAGAAAAGAAATAATTTTCACTCTTCTTTTTATCAGTGAAAGCCTTGATTCCTCCCTTTGATTGCCGGGACATCGTCGTGTGCTGCAAATACCTTGTTGGACTGGGTTATTAGTGTATTTTTTTATTAATCTGTGAGTGTTGAATTAGCTCTTTTAATTGCAACGTTAAAAAAAGATCTCTGGAGTCAATTAAGAAGCTCTTTTGGATTGCCAGTGCTAATAGCTGTCCGGGAACAGGGAGACACCCCCCTCCCTCCCTCCACCTCCCTGCTGCCTGTCGAACTGCTGATGGAGTTGTCCTCAGTCCTGGCAACAAGGCTCAGACGGGGATTTCAACACCAAATCTGCTGCTGTGTGTGGCTCTGTTGGCTGTGCTCGGCTTGGCATCCTCCTTCTCCTCCTCCTCTTCCTCCTCTTGAGCCTTTGGTGCATCCCTGCCTCTCCTCAGGGACCCTGCAGCGGGATCCGTGGTGGAGATGGAGCTGAGCGCGGCTGCCTTCAGCTCCGGGCACTTCTGTTTGTGTGTTACTGTTTTGTGGTTTCAAGCTCAGCTCGCTGAAATGTTGGTTAAACACTGGTGAGAGGGGAAGCTTGCAAAGAAACAGGTTTTTTCCAGCTCTTTTAAACAGCAAAACAAAAGGAAAAGGCTTTTAAAAGCTGTTTTGGTTTCAAAGTTATAAAAGAAAGACGGGTTCGAGATGAGAAACCAACAAATCAAAGCTCCTGAAACCTGCTGCGGAGAAAGAAACACACAAATGTTTTTGTTTGAAGATGAATAGAAAGCTGAAACCAGCAAAAAAAAAAAAAATCCCCCCACCCCACGAGCACAGATGTTGCAGGTTGGCTCTTCAAGATTGGCACATTGCTGGGAGAAAAGCAAATCCATTCTTTTCCCTGTCAGCGCTCCAGGTTCCCGTCGCTTAGTTTTTATCATCTTGTAGTGACTTTGATCCCTGAAGACTCCTTAAGTGCTTTAACAAATCAAGCACGCAAATCTCATCCACCTTGGAGATGCTGCCAAGGCTGAGCAGACCGGGAAGCCACTCGCTGGTGCCACCCGTCCTGGTGGCAGCCTGGAAGGATGGGAAGCACCCGGTGCTTCAGTAATGCCCATAAGAACCTTTGGTGCCCGTGGTACCACTGTTTGCAGGGATGGTTTATGCTTCCAGCACAGCCAAAGGCCACCAGGCTGTGCTGGGGTTCCCAGCCCACGATGCCAGCCCCATGTATCCCATGGGAAGGTCCAGTGGAAGGGCTGGTGTGCTCTTCGCTCTTCTCCACACCTTCTCTGTGTTGGGAAGTTGGCATGGACCAACTGGGGAAGGTCTGAGCAGGTCTGATGGTCTTATTTTCCCAACTGGTGACTCCCCCATTGCTCTCTGTCTCTGAATTCCACTCAGTGGTTGCCTTCTTGGTTGGCTCCTCCATTTGCATAATTAATTTGCTGTTAAGTGCCACCTCTCTGGGCTCAGTGTGGCACTGTCACACCCCTCCTGCAGGGCAGGCACTCCTCAGTGTGGCCAGTTTATCCCCTGTTCCTCCCCTTTTCCTCTTTCAGACCATACAACCCCCTCTCCAGACCTCCTCATCCCAAGTACCAGAGCTGGGCAAAGGCAGCTCACTGTCTGGTGCCCAGACACCACGGTGATGGGTCCGCTGGGGCTACCACCAGAGCAGACTGTGCGTTACACCCTGCAGCCCCTCTGCCTGTTCTCTGGGTCAGTCTCTCTGTGTGTGCATCTATTTAGAAATTCACGTTTTTTTTCAGATTCAGCCATTTTAATGTGGGGTTTTTTTTCAGATAAGACCTCCTGTGATACCCTGAATTCCTCTGGAGGTACCTCAAGGTGCTTGCAAGTCCATCTGCCAGTGGTTGGGTCTGAAAACCCCACTGAGAGTCATCCATGCAGGTGGGGACCAGTGTTGGAGCTGCTGGGGCCACAGGGTGGGCAGGGCCCTGCCTGCTGGTGCCACCAGCAAGGGCACTGGTGGAATCGCAGCATCCCTGCCTGCACGGACCCGTGTCCACAGCACAAGAACCAGCTTGTCCCCCATCCGGAGAGGAGATCATAGAATCATAGAATGGTCAGAGTTGGAAGGGACCTTNAGTTCCATGTCCTTTCTCTGTTGAGGACTCCAGAGCTGGACACAGGACTCCAGGTGGGGTCTCACAAGCGCAGAGTAGAGAGATGCTGCTGTGCTGCTGGCAACGGCAGGCAGATGGTCCCCTGGGTGGGGACTTTCCCCCCAGTCTTGCTGCCAGCCCTGCCACGGGGCTGTGTGTCCTTGTCCCCACGCAGAGGGTGGGCACACAGCCCCGTTGGGCACTGCTGACCAACCTCAGCGCCGCGGCCACGCTGCCCCGGGCTCTGAGGGTGAGTTGGAGAACCAGCTGTAAAACCACAACCCATTTTTTATTGGGAAATAAAAAAAAAGAAGTCAAACTCCTCCAGGTGCACCATGGGAAGCACCTTTTGGGGCACGTGCCCTTGGTGGCATCACGAAAGTGGCTCTGCCCTGGGGCTGTTCTCAGTGAGGCGGCTGGAAAAGGCCTGGGAGGCGAGGAGGTGGGGGCTCGCCAGGGATACAGAACTGGACAGATCAAGAAGTCAAGATTTTGCATTCCAACTATCTATAGGAAATAGGGTTTTTTTTATTATTTCAAGTTTTCATAAAAATCCATAATTATTGAAATCAAAGTTACAGAAGAAAGTTCGTAACTTTTTATTGATTTTATTTCTTTTTTTTTTTTTCCTTTCTTTCCCCCCCCCCCCCCTCCCCCCAGTTTTGTTTTTCCCTCTCGGGGTTATATCTGACATCAGAGTCCATCAGACAAAGTTCTTACAAACACAGGAGTCCTGAAGACATCGGCTGAATGTTTTCCTGGTATAAAGAAGAAGAGGAGGAGAAAGAGGTGGTGACAGTGCGGGTGCAGTGGGTTCGGACGGGGCGGAGGGGGTGGTGGAAGGAGAGAGGTCGGTATGTTTGTAGCAATGTTTGTTTGTTAGTTATTTTTTTTTTAATTTGTTCATTTGTTCTTTTGTTTTTAAAAAAAAACAACCCCACCGTTACTATTATTTGCAAATTGTTGCCTGGTTAAATCATTTTCATGTTGAACTTGCGCGGCGCGTCGGCGGAGCTGATGCCGGCGTCGGACTTGCGTGGCACGTACTCGATCTCGATGTTGTGCTTGGTGTTGCCTTTCCCCCGGCTCCAGAGGAAGAGGAGCACCAGACAGAAGAGGACGACGCCCAGGAAGGAGATGAAGCCCATGGTGGTGGCGATGATGAGAGTCTTGATGTCGAAGGGGAAAGGCACGGTGGCGCGCGTGCTGTTGGCATCGCTCTCGTTGGGCTGGTTGGAGATGAAGGCGAAGGTCTTGTTGGGCTGGTGGGGCCAGTCTGGGGAGTAGCTGCGCACGTGCAGGTGGGCCAGCATGGTGTCGTTGCCACCCGCGTTGCTGGCGATGCATAGGTAGGTGCCGTTGTCCTGGATCTGGGCGTAGCGCACCTCCAGCGTGCCGTCAGGGAAGACAGTGAGCCGCCCGTTGGTTTTGGTAGAGATGAGGTGCTTCCTGGGAGAGAGCCACATGATGGTGGGGGGCGGGTCCCCATCTGCCCGGCAGACAAAATGGACTGTGTGGCCTTCATCCACGAAGATCTGCTGAGGTTTGCGGTCCCGTATCCGTGCTCGGCGGCAGGTGAAGTAGTTGGGCAGGAGGACGTCGGGGAAGTCTTTGAACTCCTTGCCCTGGACGAACTCTGGGGTGGAGCAGGTGGGCTGCTGCTTGTTGAAGTTCAACCTCCAGCGCCGCCGGAAAACCCAGAGCAACCGACAGTCGCAGGCCAAGGGGTTGTTGTCCAGGATGAGTGTCTCCAGGTTGCCCACCGAGTGGAAGGCCGACTCCTCCAGGGTGGTCAGCAAATTCCCCGACACGTTCAGGATGCGCAGGTAATTGAGACCGCGGAAGGCAAAGGGCTCGACTGTGGTGAGCTGCCCTCCCACCAACTGGATCTCCTGCAACCTGAGCAGGTCATGGAGCATGGAGCCCTCGATGGTGACAATGGGGTTGTAGGACAGGTTCAGGAACCGGAGGTAAACCAAGTGCCTCACCGACACGTACGGGATGGACGTCAGGTTGCAGTGGGTGATGGACAAGGAGGTCAGGTTCAACCCATAGAGGCAGTTGGACGTCATAGTATCAAGGTAGGGCCAGTGTGAGATCTCGAGGACCTTGAGGCGGTACAGCCTCTTGAATGAGTAGTCTCGGATGGTGTTGATGTTCAGATGGCGCAGCCGCAGCACGATCAAGCCATGAAGGTGAGACAGGGCCTCCGTGGGGATGGAGGTCAGGTTGCATTTCTCCAAGGTCAGCTGTTCCAGGCTGTTGAGCCCACTGAAGGCCCGGTGGGAGATGTAGACGAGGTCGTTGTCCCCCACCTCCAAAGACTTCAGGTTGTACAAGTCCTGGAACATGTAGTCTAGGAGGATCACAATTTTGTTCTCACTAATGTCTAGCTTGGTAAGGTTGCTGAGTCCGGTAAACACCCCCAAGGGGATCAGCTTGAGTCTGTTACTCCTGAGCCCCAGCGTCCTGAGGTTGAAGAGGTTGTTGAAAGCCCCAGGTTCAATGGCACTGATGATATTCTCATTTAGCTCCAGCTCCTCCAGGTGAGGGTAGTTGGCAAACTCATCCTGGTTGAGCGTCTTGATGCGGTTCTTGCCCAAGTCCAGCAGCTTGGTCTCGGTGGGGATGCCCTCTGGCACGACCATAAACCTCTTGCGGTGGCAGAGGACGGCACGCTCCTGGGCAGAGCACTCGCAGCGCGGCGGGCAGCCCGTGGCCGAGCCGGACAGGATGGATCCCAGCATCAGGAGGAGGATCGGCTGCCAGCAGGCCAGGATTGGGCTGCGCATACTCGCCTCCCCAGCTACCATCCTATCTCTCACCTGCAGGCGACACGGAGGGGAGAGAAAGAGCAAGGTGGAGGTGAGCAAACGATGGGCACGGCCACGGCTAAAGGTTTTCTGTCCTGAGGTTAAAGCTAAAGGCACTGGAGAGGCAGAGCAGAGGCTCTCATTTTCCACCTGAAATCCAGCCCTTTGGCTACAAGACCATCTCTCCTCCCCAGCTTCCCGTTTGATGGTTGAATGTGCGCAGACTTTGAGCGGAAAGCCTTGAGGAATCTGTGTCAGACAGCCCTCGCTTCCTCGCCTTCTTAAAAAAAAGAAAAAACAATAATAATTTAATACTAAACACATCTATCTACATCCTATTTTAAGCTCTGGAAATTATTCAGTTCCCTATAGATGGAGCCTGAATATAACGGCTGCTGCGCAAACGCTGAGGAGCTGAGTGTGGGATGGAGCATCTGGGGGAACCCCGCCTGGGGTCAGCTGGGAGTGGGGTGTCTGAGTGGGGAGGATCGTTTTTGGCCTGGCCCAGAACCGCCCTGACCCGTTGGGACATTTATTTCCTTGTTGTTTGAGCTGTTTTGAGGGATCAAATCCTATTAATATTGCATATGAGCCGTGCAGCCACTCCGGCCTGTGTTGGTGCCTGTTGTTGTGTGCACACTCCCACTGATGCTATTTATGGCTGTTGTTGAATGTACACAAGGCATCACTTCCATCCGTTTGTATCCATCATCATGCATCCTGTGCATTACTTTCCCTGCTCCGGCACTATTTATGGATCTGGTTGCATTCTATGCGTTACTTCCATGGCCTCTCTTTAGATCCATCGTGTCATGACCCGAGTGTCGCTTTTATTCCCCTCCAAATCATTCAAATTATGCAAAATTTGGTTCCAAAATGCAAGGATGGAGGATGATGTCCACCAGCACCATCTTGGAAACCACCAGGTGGCCCGGCAGTGAGCTCCCACAGTCCCTACAGGAGTCCCCTGTGGGTTTGTCCCAGCTCACTGTCCTTCTCCCTCCCCTTTCCTTGCCGCTTCCACCGTGGGGCTGGTCCCTGGGGACCACCCAAAGCATGTCACCCCCCCAGGTGAAGGGGTGCAGTGCCAGGAGCTGGTCCCACACAGCTTCCCTGGCAGAGTTGCCAAGTTCTCTCACCCTGGCTTTGGACCAGCACGTCCCAGTCTGGTGGAAACATCCAGTGGGTCCGCTTGGTCCTGGGCCAGGCCGCCAAGAGCCATTTGCCGGGTATTTACAATCCATCATCTCCTGTGTCATCACCTCCCGTGCTGGGCAACCTTACAGATACAACTGCTGCCACCCTTGTGATGCCAGGGCTGGGACCTGCCAGTGCCTGGGGACATGGAGCTGCTCCCCAGGATCGTGCCCCGGGGCTGGGGGTGGTGCCAGGGTGTCCCCACACCACCGTCCCCACCTCTCCCCATGGACAGGGAGGTGCTGGTGGTCCCCTTGCCAAGATGTGCCAGCTCGGCTGTGACTTCTCAGCAACCAATTCACTGCATGCAAACCAAAATCCAATCTAAGGGGCTTAATTATGCCAGGGCTGAAAAGGCTTCAGCTCATTAGAGTGCCAGGCAGCCGGCCTTATTTGGATGTGCTTCGTGCTGGAATTTCAGCTCCAAATTTCTCCTCACCCTGCTGGGTGGAGGGGAAAGAGCAGAATCCCTCTGTGGGGTCCCACACACAGCTCCCCCCCTCCTCCCAGCCATCCCCCAGACCCAATAATTCTTCTTCTTCCCCAGTGGGAAGAGGTTTGTGCCCACACCTTTGCCTGGTCCAGGCAGAGGGTGCGATGGTGACGGCTACAGCGTGAAGCAAAGCAGTGACAGATGAATGAAGCAAAATCTGCACGGTGTTAACGATGAGACAAGCCCACTCGTGTAGAATTAAGGTCTAGACACACCTCACATGTTATTAGTTCTCAGCTAAATTTAAATCCCTGATAAATACAATCCCTGACACAAAAAACATCTGTAATCTTAATAGCCGGAGTCACAGATGAGCTTTGGGAGAAAGACAATGAATAAGCTGAAAAATTCTGGGCTAAGATGAGCTTTAAATCACTTCTGGTTCCCATTTACCTCTGACTGTTCCAGAGACGAATACTCGTGCTTCAAGGTGAGGTGGATATTGAGAAATGCCCTTCTGAAAACGGCTCAAATTGTGATTTTTCATGCGTGCTGAGGTCAACAACAACCTGCGTGTGGCTTCACGGCGACTGTCACACATCCCCCTGCCCCATGGACTCGCCTGGCATCAGCAAAGCTCAGCCCAAAGTCAGGGTTGGCCTTTGGGACATCCCGTATCTGGATGGGCTGGATGGGTTTGGGTGGCCCTGGGGACAGGACGTGGTGCCACCAGGGAGAGGTGGCAGTGGCCATTCTCAGCAATTCCTAACTGCAGGCAACTGGCAAGTGGCTCAGCCAAAGTTCCACCAAGGCCTTTGTGAAAACTGAAGTCCTCCCAGACTTACTCTGAGGAGAAAGGGGTGAAGGGTGCCCCAGGACCCCTCCAGGATGCCTGGCCGTGGCTCCAGCAGGAGCTGCCAGGCAGGATCAGGCTGTGATGCTCAGCCCAGCCCAGCCCAGCGAGAGCTGCAGCCCTCTGGCACGGACACAGCTCTCATTTCTCACATAAAAAGAAAGAATCGATAGGAAAGGAGCAGCTGCCGGGCTCGCTGCCTTCAGGCGTTGAGCAAACTAAAGGAACAAAAAATTTGTGCTCAAAGTTGTGGTGTTCACTGATCCGTCCTCACCACCCTGCTGCCCCAGGGATGAGGGCTCCAAAATACAAGCCCTTCCCCAGGGGAAGCTGCTGGGCTGGCCCCAAGAGGAGCAGATGGACCTGCTGGGGTCCCACCAGGCTGGTGCTCAATGCAGCAAGACCTGCTGAGTGTCTCCAGCTGGGATCAGCGCTGGGAGCGAAGATGCTATTCCAGGCTGGAGCTGATGACTGTGGGGGTTCACACTCCATCACGATGGGCACAGGTTGCCCTGGTGTGGAAGGGACAACTCCATGGACATCAAACCCAGATGAGAACCCAGGAGGCAGCTCTGGCTGTGCCCCTGGGGCTACCACTGCCCTCCTGCCCCAAAGGATGGGCCACACGCTTGGTCATGGCCCACCATGGTCACCCTGCTCAGCTCCTGGGGCTACCACTGCTCTCCTGCCCCAAAGAATGGGCCACACGCCTGGTCATGGCCCACCATGGTCACCCTGCTCAGCTCCTGGGGCAACCACTGCCCTCCTGCCCCAAAAGATGGGCCACACACTTGATCATGGCCCACCATGGTCACTGTGGGCTGTCTTCTGTTCAGCTCCTGGGGGTACCACTGCCCTCCTGCCCCAAAGGATGGGCCACACGCTTGGTCATGGCCCACCAGGCTGTCCCCTGCCCAGCACCCCAGGGGTGCCCGGCAGTCGGGGCTGTGCTGGTTCTCCTCGGCACCGAATGATCCATCTGCTGCGCCGACAGCGAGCCGGAGAGCCGCAAAAATCCCCGAGTCAGCGATAACCCCCACCTGGCAGCCATAAATTACAGCACGGGAGACGTTCACCCTTGAACCAGATGCTTTTGAGAGCATCCAGCGACAACAGGCAATTTAGGATGAAGCCAGCCGTATCCCCGGGGGGGGCACAGATCTCCAGGGGGCTCAGGGGAGCACGTCCCCCCAAAACGACCGTCCCTGCAGGAATCGACCTTGCTGTGGGGGCAGGGAGGAGCGAGCCTGATCCCAGCAGCACCGGGCACCCACGCTGGGATGCAGGATGGGTGATGGGGGGCTCAGCCCCCCACCCAGCCCTGGGCAGCCAGCTTTGTGCCAAGCCTCTGAGACACAGCGCTCGGAGTCAGTGCTCTCGTCTCCTCTAAGCTGCTCCAGCTAAATCAAATTTTATTGAACTTGACTACATTTTAGAGATAAAGACTCCAGGTTTACAAATAAATATTTAACAACCTTTCCTGCTGCTAAAAGAGTTGCTTATCCAGACCCCGGGCTCTGCACTAAGTGTTCCTGGAGCTATCTGCAAAGCAGCAAAACAAAGGGAGCAGCTTTAATTTGCCAAACACGTTCCTGCCCATTTCCTCCTCTCTCCATCGTTCCCCCTGCGTCCAGGCTGCGTTTCTGGGCCCTGTTGCTCTGTTCCTCCCTCCTCCCCATCCCACATGCTCCCTCTTCCTCCTCCTCTTCTTTTCTTTCCCACCCAGTCCCTGGAGCACAGGAGCTGGCAGTAGCTGCTCTCCTTTCTAGTGCCCAGGGATGGGTGGAAGCAGGGGCTGGAGCAGGATGGAGGGGGCAGTTTCCCTCCTGGGACCACGCTGCTTCACACGAGCGAAAAGAAACCAAAAAGGAAGATCCTAAAGTAAAACCTTGTGAGAAACTGGTCCCATCAGAGCGGGATCTTACAACCCTGAGTGCTGCCAGGGCTGGTTGGTGGGCTGGTGTAGGCATGGTGCTGACCTGGGTGATGCAAAGCTCCTGCTGCAGTTCCCCTGGGACTAATGGATGGGTGTTGATGAAGGACATCAACTTCATCCCGTCCTGGCCCCAAATCCTGCAGAAGCAGCACAGGAGGGTGTGAGAAATGGGGGAGAAACAGACAAAAGCCGAGAAGGATCTCGTGCCTTCTTCAGGGTGGTGGGGACACACGAGTGAGTCGTGCAGGGCAATGAAGAGTGGCACATTGACCAGAGGGGAGACCACCCCCAGCCCCAAGCTGCCCAGGTCACCAGCTCCACCTCACCCCCAGGAAAGCGTGACTCTCCAGCAGGAGCTTTTTGCTCAGCCTTCCCAAGTATCTGCTTTCAGCTGCTCCGCGGCAGGAGCCTGGAATAGGTGTGCTGCAACCTGATCTGCCCTGGCAGCTGCTCTGAGGCTGTAAAAGAGCACGAAGAACTATTTAAGATGCAAATCCCCTTCCGGCACTGACACCGCCTGGCTGGCACCACATACCCACGGCGCTGCCCTGCTCCGAGGCCGTTCCCTCCTGGCTACGGGGCTCTTCCACCCAAAAACGCCGTGCCCCCAGTGCTGTAGGGGATTAAGCCAGGGAAGCACCAAGCCAACGGGCAAGAAAAGCAGAAAGAAGGGGATGCCGAGGGGAGGATGGACAGTTGGGCTCCAGGGCTGGGATGCTGGAAGGGGCGTTGATCCAGCCATCCACTGGTTTAGGTCTGGGCTGTGGCTCTGTTTGACCCCATGCGGGGATGGATATGTATGCTGGAGGGACAACTGGCAATGGCCCAGAGCCAACCTGGAGAGTGGTTTTCAGGCTTGGCAGGCAGGTTACTGGAGCAGGGCAATGGGAAGGAGATCCTGGTTGTCTCTGCAGGACGCTGAAGCTCCGAGCAGGTTTTTTTTGCTGAGGTTGTTCCTTGCTGCGCTCACATCTGCGCAGGAGCTGCTCGCCCTCCTCACACCTTTGCTCCTTTGTTTTTCATGTCTCTCCTCTCTCTCTCTTCGGCTGCACATGCTTCAGTGCCCCATCAGCAAAGAAAACATCCTGACAAGTGATCAATAAGTAATTGCAAAGGCAGCTGTGGATGCCGGGGGCGTTAAAGCCCTGAGCTGGCAGGAGATAAATGAGGAGCGTAAGGGTGCAGAGCACCACGGGGCTCAGCCCCGCGCCCCTGCCCACTGACCAAGGTGGCCAGGACAAAAGCTACCACAACTGCTGGCTGCTGGGTCAACGCTTCCCATGTCAGGCAGGATGGGAGGAGGTTGACTCTTCTTCTGCGTGTGAAACAGAAGGCAGCGGACCTGTGTTTGCTGGGAGAAGATGGGGTCAACCTGGAGAATCCAGCGCCAGAGACTTTTCAGGCTGGATTGGCAGGAGAGCGAGAGAACAGCATGTGCTGGGAGGCTGGGAAGAACGTGCACCAGGTATTCGAATAGGGCTTCTTTTTCCTCCTTTATTTTGGCAAATGTCCTCAGGATTCCTGTCTCCGTGGGTTCATCAGGATGGTTTAGGTGCTGGCCTGAAGGCACCCAGCTCAGCAGGCACTCAGGTGACGAGGAGCATTGGGTAGAGGCAGCTTCAGTACAGCATGAGGGTCTCCAAAGGTCATTGTTCTTCCCTGCGAAAGGAGGACGGAAAAAACCTCACCCTCTTCTTAGGGCTATGGAAACATTTGTGCTGGAGAGGTTAAAGAAAGGTCCATCCGAGGAGTGCCTTCTGGGAGAGGCGCCAAGGTCGCGCTGACATTGCGAGGCCACCCCTCGTGCTCTGCCTTGACGTGCCCGTGGTCAGCAAGGAGTCACGGGACACGGCCGTCCCCAAATGCCACTTTGGGCAAAGCAGGGCACTGGCAGCTTGGGCTGCTGTCCCCACTCTTCCTCATGCAGGGAGAAAACTTGCCTTCTCCTCCCAGCCATGGCTGGCAGCTGACCCTTCTTGTTGCACTGGAGGGATTATTTTCTCCTGGGAGTTGTTCCCAAGCACCTCCTGCGCCCCTCCGAGCTCCCCAAGAGTGCTCCAAGAAGCCCTGGCACTGTGGAGGGTCCAGCAAAGGGCCGTGCCCCGGGCAGCAGCGGTGGATTTTGGACTGGGGAAGGGGGCTCCACACACCCTGGTGCTGCTGGGGGGGTTCTGTGCAGCTCAGCACCCTGTGGTGGTGCTGAATCAGCCCGAGCCCAGCTGTAGGACGCCTGTGCTAACCCCAGCCTTTCCATCAGGGGCAGGACACCGCCTGATCCAGCATAAAAGCAGCTGGTACAAAGTCACCCTGCTGCCAGGGCACGTTTCCTCCAGAGCAGGAGCAGATGGCATTTCTCTATGGGGGCCACCTTGGTCAAGTGATGGGTGGCTTCCCGTCCTTCCCAAGCCTGGCCACCAGCCCCCAGGAACGGTCCCTGCCTTGTGGCCAGTGCCAGCATCCCAGCGGTGAGGTGGGCAAGCCCTGCCAGGCTGAGTAGCTACTCCTGGCCACCTCGATACCCAAACCACACCTGGGGGCACCAGAAACGGCCTGGTGGCATCAAGATGAGCTTCTCCCTGCCTGGGGACATCCCATCCCCTTCCAGCCATCAGCCTCTGCCAAAAGGTGTCCCGTGGCTCTGGAGCTCTCTGCAGAAAACCGGGGTCCCAAGCAGGGATGGGGCAGCACCTCCAGCATCTTCTGCCCAGGGCTGGCTCAGCTGGAGAGCGAATGCCAAATCCTGGCCTCAGGAGCAGCCTCGCCCCACAGGGCCATAAGGGGACACTGGCAAAGCTTTGTGGTGTGACTGCCACCCCCTCCAATAGCCACACGTCCGAGCCACCATGTTCCCAACGTGTCCCTGCCACTGCTTGAAGGCAAAAACCCCAGGACAAAGTCCCAGCGAGCAGGGACCAGCCAGCTTGTTTAATTTAAGCTTCCTTACATTTAATTTAAGCTTTAATACTTAGAGCACCACTTCTGCCCCCATGCCATGTCCCCTTCCATACCCCTACAGCCACTGCAGGGTACCAGGAAAAGTACAAGGGCTGCTCCGGAACACTGCGTCTCCCCCTGGAAACCTTTGGGATAATAGGAAGAGGACTTCAGAGGACATAAACCCGGCAGCTCTGCTGACTCTTAAGGAAACCTGCTGATTTACCTCCCTTTAGGACCGGCCCTGGTATTTTTATACTGCTGCCTAAAATAAAGCGGCCTCAGAAGCCTTTTGTGAGAGGCCGACAGCAGCCCAGCCCAGCCAGGATGGCTCTGGGGTTGGCTTTGGTGGGATAAGCTGCACGGGACAACCAGGACAGCACACACTGCCAGGAACGATGGTCCCACAAGCTCTGGGTGGCACTGGTAGAGCTGTCCCTGCCCGCAGGGACGCGGGGGCAGAGCACTGTGACAGATGAAAGCCCAGGTCCTCTCCATCCACCTCCTTCCCTGACTCCTTCTTCCCGCAAGCCAGATCTCTCACTCTCTCTCCTTCCCCCCTTCCCCCCTCCCCTCCCAGTTATTATTAAGTTTTGTTCACGTAATAACAAATTTAGTGCTGCAGGAATTTCCAGAAAGAGAGAAGTGGAGAAAACAGGGAGCCAAAAAAACCCCATGAGTGATGGCAAACATGGAGAGAAGATTCCTCTTCCCAGCCTGGCTTTCTCTCTGCTGCTTTTACATATATAATTCTTTGTAATTCCCCCCCCCCCCCCCCCCCCCACCCC